>CM028377.1:78427552-78497263 GCA_013146195.2 Codonopsis lanceolata
AGTTTCATAACAAAACTCCATATGAAATATGGAGGAAGACCCAAAACATAGGATTTCTTAAAATCTTAAATTTGTAAATGTTTTATTCTTCATAATGGAAAAGAATATAGAGAAAATTTGATGCAAAATCGAGGCGAAAGGAATTTTTAAGGGTATTCCAAACATTCAAAAGCATTTCGCATTTTGAGTAAAACTCATTTTAAAATTTTTAGAATGCGTGCATGTTTCTTTTTGATGAATATTACTTGTTAGAGCCTAGAAAGGCTCAGAATGTTGCTAATGATTCGATAATGATGAGGCAGTACAAATACAACATCTGCTTCCCACTCTCTTGGAATCCACCACTGAGACCCTTATCTGCCGTAACCCGTCATGAAACGGACTTGACTTCTAGATGCCAATTCCAACTCTTACATTGACCAGAACCCATCTCTTACGTCTTACCCCAAACACCTTTGCGAGATCACTCATCCTTCTTGTTCACGAGAAAATGAAAGTTTCAAAGAACCTATCTCTTCTTAACCGATTTTGGTGAATCTCACTCGACCTACTCCGAGAATCCTTAAGGGAAGAACCCACAAGTGATCTTCCTCAACCATCATTGAAACAAGAGATCATCCGATTTCTCAAGTCATCGGAGATCTCAACACGAGGGATCGTACAAGGAATAGAGTTCGAGAAGAGACTATGTTTGCATATGCATTCGATATGAACTTCGAGCCAGAAGATTGATGAAGCTATTAGAGATCATAAGCGGATTGAAGCTATGCAAGAAGAGCTGAACCGGTTTGAAAGATACAAGGTGTGGAGCTTAGTTCAAAGGCCGATCATCTAGTTATCGGCACCAAATGGGTTTTGAAACAAAAGAGAGATGGAAATGTCACGAGAGCTACACAGGCGAGGGAAGAAGGATTGACTTGGTAAACATTTGCTCTGTTGCTAGATTAGAGGCAATCGGACTCTTTTTAGCTATGTCGTTCATGGACTTCAAAGTGTATCGGATGGATGTGAAGAGTGCCTTTCGAATGGTGATCTTCAAGAAGCGGTATACGTTGAACAACCTCGAGATTTGTCATTCAAGACAAGCGGATCATGTCTACGACTCAAGAAAGCTCTCATGGCTAAAGCAAGCTCCCGAGGCTTGGTATGAAACTCTATCCAAGTTCTTAATAGAACAAGGATTCGTGAGAGGAGGAAGGATAGACACACTCTGTTCATCCTCAAGCACAAGGTCATTCTCTTACGGTACAAATCTATGTGGGCGACATCATCTTTGGATCAACTAACCAAAGCACAGTGCAAGAGATTCGAGGCGATGCAAAGCAAGTTCGAGATAGTATGATGGGAGAACTTACCTACTTTCTGGGGCTGCGATTCAACGGACTTCGGCGGAATCTTCATCGGCCAAACCAAATATCAGAAGGAACTAATCAAGAAATTTGGTCTTGATTCGGCTAAAGGATTTGAGACTCCAATGTCTGCCATATCGATAAAGATGAAAAGGGAAATCATAGGTTCACTTCTTTACCTTCTTGCCCGATGGGCGACATTATGTTTGTTGTTTGTGTTTGTGCAAGATTTGAGGCGAATCGAAGGAATCACATTTGCTGCGCCAAGCGTATCATCGGATATGTTTCACAACAACAAATCTAGGCATACGGTATTCCAAAGCACAACAACTTCGATCTAGTTGGATACTCGGATCACGGATTATGCTGCATGCAAAGTGAGCGAGAAGAAGCACCGAGTGGGACTTGTCAATTTCTTGGAAATAGACTTGTCTCGTGGTTTGCAAGAAACAAGGATCGGTTGCAAACTCAACCTGGAGGCAGAGGACACATTGCCCAGCGTATGTTGCTCTCAACTTCTATGGATGAAGCAACAACTAGTGGACTACAACATCAAGGCCAAATTGTCCAATTATGTGTGACAACACATCGGCAATTCAGGTCTCCAAAAATCAGTGATGCACTCGACAAAACACATTGATATCGTTATCACTTCCTCGAATCATGTGGAGAAAGGTAACATCGATGCGGAATATGTTCCAAGCGAGCATCAATTGGTGACATTCTCCAAAGCCCTTGGATGCCACCGGGTTTGCTTATTTAAGGAGAAATCTTGGTATGATTGATCCTCTTTGCTTAATTTCAAAGTTTTATTATTTTTCTTTCATCTAGGTAGACTTAGTTTTAGGCGGCAGGAGGCGTAATTTCCCTTTAGCGGAAGACTTAAGGTTAGTATCTTTACTTAGTCTATTTTAGTTAAAGAGGTTTCTAAAGCAATAAAGGGGGTCAAGGATAAAAATTGGTACTTAGAAAATATCTAAAGTTCCCTTTTGCTAAAATTTTTCTTTAAATAGACCTTGAACCGCCCTTTCCAAAACTTCTGAAACCCCTTCAAAATATTTCTCTCTATTCAAACTCTCTCTACGTGCAGCTGCTCTCTTGTTCCCAAAATCTTCTTGTTTCTTCTTCTCATAAACATGATGGCAAAATCATCAAAATCAAAAGCGTGGCCGGGGAAGATCTTGAACCCAGCCCGACATTCACCAGTTTGGATATCGACCTTCAGGGATATCTACTTTCCGCTACTCATGGCGTCATCGTAGCCTAATTGAGAAACTCTATATACATGGGATGTGCATTGACCTCAATCGATGCACATTACTATAGCCCGTAGGAGTCAAGGCATGCGACGACATGAATATCCTGCAGACAAGCTACATTTCTTACAGCATGGCATTAAAGACTACATCATTTCTGTTGAAGAGTTCTACGAAGGATGGAGCTCAAAAACAAAAAAGCTCTCACGTGGATGGATTAGAGGCCGTCATATCTCCATCACGCCAAGACCATATCCACCATATTGGTGTGCATTTCGGTGATGCCGCTTGAATCAATGATTTGGTGATCATGCAGGGAGGAGGGGAGTAGATACTGAGGAACCCTGAGGGAAGATCTTGAGGAATCTCTTTCTGTTGGGCGTCTCTTGCCAGAGCCACCTAATGGACAAGGGAGGCTGCTATTCAAAGTGGTGCCCATGACATGTTTACGGCAGCGGCTTAATCTTACAAGTGTTGTCTATCTTGAGCCACGTCGACTACGGGCGCCATCATTTTTCACGAATTGACCACGAGTGGGTGGCGAGTCAAAACAACCCCATTGTAAACTCTCGTTCGTCGAGATTGATCAACGCTCTGCTACGAGACACGAGGAAGTACTCTTCCTTAAAGAGGATGAGCTTATAGTGGTGGCCAAGGACCAAGCGGCTGACAGTTCTTGACAAGTCTGAAATCGAGAACAAGCGAAGGCTGCGAGAAAGGTCTTCCGCCCGTCTCCATTGACAAGGTTGCTAAGCCGATTGCCAGATCATCGTCACTTTCGACTTCAACGTAGAAGCATATGGTGGCTAGCGAACTCTCAAAGGCTTGCTAAATTCAACGACCAAGTTGCCCAATCTCTTCACCAAAAGCCAAAGATCTGGCTGATGAGGCAGAACAACTCTTATGGGCCAAGCAGAAAGCCAAGGGCAAAAAGGCCTGGCCGGAAGAAGTAGTAGCCTCGGGGAGCGGCGAGGCAAAAGGATAAGGGAAGGACATGAAGGAAGGCCAAAGGACAAGGCTGTAGGTAAGTCTCCCCCGACCTTCACCGGCCCGACCATCCCCTCTGAGCTTCGGCCAACCTCCTGCTTCGGCCTTCTCCTAAAACCAAACAACCACCCTCACCTTCACTGCACTCTCTAGACCAAAATGTGGGAGACTACGTAAAACCTTTGAGAACCGGTCACTGCGGACCTCCGCCTCCAGATGAAGCGGTGAACCTCCAGTTCGGTTGCTAAGGAAAAAAAGAGGTTTCTTAGGCACCAAGTCCTCTACCGCCACCTGACCTCTCTGGCTTGACCTCTACAGTTAACCAACCATCTACCGCCACACCAAGCCAACCTATTCCTCATAAGTCATCACTCGGAGGAACTGCTCCCCTCAGGAGGAGTCTATCTCGGGGAGGGCCTCGAGGAGGAGCCTACCCAGGCCAAGCCGGACCCCAACACCTCCTCCTCCACCATTTAACTACTCTCCAAACCCATCTACTCCCATCTCACCTCCTCCTACTCAAACTACATCATCCACGCCATCATGGCGGCCCAAATCCCTCTACCAAGCCCAATAGACTACATGGCATTGCCAAATTACTCTTCTATCACTGCCCCCTCTTTCGGCTCTCCAGAACCTTTGCAGAATCCTCAATTGTCGGTGAAAATTCGACACGACATTGAGCTAGATTCCTGCCCCTCCACCTCGAACCATCTCTCCTCTACCGACACCATACCAACCCAGGGACTCAACCTCTTCCGACTCCATCACTCCACCTTTCCAACATCCGCCAGGCCCTCGTCTCACGGAGCCACCTCCTCTGCCGCCCATGTTCACATTGGCCGGGAACCATCTTCCTCTCGGTAGGCCAATCTTTGAAATTTTGTCATTTGGGCGCCATCTATGAGCGGTAGGCACTTCGCTGCATATCTACCGTTACCGCGAAATCGCCCTTTGCCGCGTCAAGGTCAATGACCGCACTACTGCTCTTCTCCGGCAATTCCAAGATGATGTATGGACCCGTTTTGGACAGATGAGACATGAGTTCGCGGACGTCAAGATCAGCGTCGAAGCTGCTTAGCGGCGAATGCGTCGGCTCTGCTCGTCCCTCTTCTACGAGCTGTTCCATGCCATCACCCTGCATCTCGGCAACAGCCGCCCTCCTTTCCTCGAGCTCAACAACTTAGCTCGCGACTCTGCTCACAACATCATGAATGCTCATTGTGATCGTGATCTGGCCATCACGGAGGAGAAGCAAATGAGATCTATCAACCGAATGCTGATGGAAGAGAACAACCGTCTTCGTGAAGAACTCGACTACCGTTCTCGTTCCACCAGACCTCCCACAGATGCCAATGGCAGTGCGTGCGAAGAATGGAAGAGCTAGAGAGGCAGTAAGGAGAAGGAAGCGGCGGACAAAGGAAAAGAAGCGACCTTGGTAAATTATGTATCTGTTTTTCCCTTAAACCTTTGTATTTATCCTTTCTTTTGAAAACTCTGTAAACATTAAACATCTTGTTTATAATACAGAAGGTTATCTGCTTTTCAAAATTTACTTTTGTTTAAATTCTTGTTATTTCATTTTCTATATCTACTTAGAATTTAAACACTCAGTTTAAATTTATTTAAACTGATTGCTACTTATCTGTGTGATGTTCTATGATTTCCTTATCTTTCTATGCACTTAGATTAGTCTTTACACTTGAGGTGCTCTACTGTTTGATATGGGCATGTCTTCCGTTATTAAATGAATAAAACTCTTAGACATGCTATTATCTATCACATAGTCGGTTATAGCCCTCATTTGTAGTAATGATGACCAGATATAAATAGGAGGAGATTGTTGATACGTATTGTATTTAGATTTATATCTGCTCATACATTACACTAGTTTTATACTTCAGTGGCTAATCGGGTTGCGTATCGATTAGCGTGGCAACTGTGTATAGAACTTTGCCAAGTATAGCTTTTATAGGACTTCAACAGGTTCAGCGGAAGACCTCTTCTAAAGCTTCACCGGAAGACCTGCTTCAACATACAAACGGCAGACCTTGTTCACACTCGGTCAAATCATGACGTGTCCAGTCAAGCAAATCTTAATGGATCAATTTAAGTTTATTCCTATCAAGTTTGAATTTAAATTGAGACATTCCACGACATCTCGAGACCAAGCGGCTTTCAGCGAGGAAGACTTTTCGCGGCTGAGCGAGTGAAGCGGAAAGCGGTGTCACCTCTTGTCTGCAACAACTCTCTCGATCGACATCGGTTGCCCAACTTTCGAGAAGATCTCGGTACTCATTCCACCTTTCGATATACGTGAAGATGAAATTTCGATTAATGACCCCATGCATTTAATGCATTCAACCTAATAGATTTGTTAAGTCTTCGTCTTCTCGGCGGGTCTACAGAATGCTCTGCTATAAATCTTTGCCATTAAAGACTGAAGAAATAACATTGGACACTTGACGAATTGCTCTGAAAATATACAACAACTCTAAGTCTTATTACTCAGTGCATTCAAGAGATCCTTAACAGATCCAGAAGTTCTCGTCAACAACAAGAAGCTGTGCATCAACATTTATTGTTTTACTTCTTGTTGTTTTCATTCAACAGCTATTCTTCTGCACGAATTAAATATCATGTTTCCACAGATATTTAATTCCTTAACCCCCAAACACAAGTCAATATTTTGTACACGATCCATTAGGAATATTCTTTGTAATAGATCTAGTGGAAAACATAGTGCACTATTTAAATCCAAGGTTGATTGCCTTGGTGGTGGACGTAGCACTCTTTATAGTGTGAACCATCCCAAAATACTTGTGTTAATTCCTTTTCTACTTGTCTGCTTATTTAACTACTTATTACATTATTTATCTTTACCCTTTACAGCAAACTTAAGTAACTTGTTAAGGTCTACCGGTAGTCCTTATCGGTAGACTTGAATCGACTTCATTGAAAGACTTCGCTATTCTTCAATCTTTTCAATAGATTGAAAGTACCTTTCAAAGAACTTACTTAAAAGTTTTTAAGTGTATAATAAGCTATTCAACCCCCCCCCCTTCTAGCTTATTATTGTGCCCGTTGGGACCCACAGCAGGCCCAACCCCTAAAAATCACTTCGACCTTGCGAAGATTAAGCAAGGTGATAACGAATCATACAGCAGCTACTTGAAGAGATTCGAGGAGATGCTCGATCAAGTGACTGCGACCAGTGACCCTGAGATCACTTTTTGCTATCTCAACAACATGAGGGCAGGGCCACTGAAGACAATGTTAGTAATGAACCCGGGGGCTTCCAAAGCAGAGCTGGTAGCGAGTTCACATCTCTTCTGCTTGACTGAGAGCGTTAAGGCCGACAAAGCCAAAAATAAAGACAAGGCTCAGGGCAGCTCGGCCACTCCAGCTGACCAGAGCCCGGAGGGCAACCACTGCTCGAACAGAGATAGAAAGAGAACAACCACCCCCGGGCAAAGATTCAGGGAGGCGCAGTTGACCCCGCTAAACACTACGCGGGAAGAAATCATGTTCCAAGTAAAAGATGCACTGCCCGTCCTGTATCCACTCGATCCCGAGCTCGCTCACACCCGGGACAACACAAAGTATTGCGATTACCACGATGGTAATGGCCACACCACAGAAGAATGCATTGTGTTGAAGCGAGAAATTCAGAAGCTAATTAACGCGGGCAAGTTGGATCGCTTTAAAAGAGATCAGGGCGCGGGAAACAATGCCAACAACGACCAAGGAAGACCCCCAAGAGGAAGAGGCGGCCAGACCCCTCAGATTCGAGGGGTGATAAATATGATTCAAGAGGAGCTTCCATCTAGCACACAGCTCGTGAAGCACATCTATTCCTTGTCTAAGACTGTCAACACACTGGCGATACAGCGGGCAGGCGAGCAGAGCATCTGTTTTACCCGTAGCGAGTTGGCAAGCACCCCTTTGGCATCCGAGCAACCGCTGGTTATTTCCTATTTGGTGAACAACTGGCAAGTTTACAGGGTTCTACTCGAAACTGGGGCATGCAGAGACATTATGTACTACTCTTGCTTGAGGATTGGGCGCGGGCCAGCCTCGAGCCTTATGCAGGAAAGCTTGAGGGATTCACCAATCACCAAGTGAGTGTCAAGGGTACCATCGAGCTGGAGGTATTCATGGGTGATGGGGCTCAAACCCGGATAGAAATGATCACGTTCTTAGTGATCGACCTAAAATCAGCGTACAACTGTATTTTGGGCGCTCCAGCAATGGCCAAATTTCAGATGGTCACCTCTATTCCCCACCAGAAAGCTAAATTCTACACTGAGAATGGAGTGGGTATCCTTAACAGTAAGCGCCGGGCAATGTGGGAGTATGTTCGGGAATCCCAGCGGAAGAAACATAAACTGATCGTGGACATTCCCGACCAGGCGTAGCGGACTCAGCGATTATGGACCTTCCCGATCAGTATGGCGGCTCTGAAAAGAGGTTCCCCAACTTGCCTCTGTCCCCATAAACAACATCGAGCTCGGGGAAACTTCTGAAGCCGCTGATCCCATGGAGATAGAGGTTCCCGAGCAAGCCCCGGCTTTAGATCCCTCTAAGCGTAAGGCTAAGCGCCCTCAGACACAAGACATTGAGATGGACACCCTGCAGGTTCGCGATGAACCTGATATTCAGCCATAGGGCGAGTTGGAAGAGGTAGTTATCAATCCAGCCTACCCCGAGCAGAAAATCAAAATCGGGAAGGCCATGCCTCCCGAAGCTCGGGAAAGATTGATTGAGCTGCTAAAGAACAGTCTGGATGTGTTCGCCTGGACAGTCGAGGACATGCAGGGTATCAGTGAGAGCATTGCCTGCCATGACCTGAACGTTGATCCTACTTTTCGGCCTATCCAGCAGCGGCCAAGGCAATATCATCGAGAAGAGGTCGAGAAGCTCCTGAAAGCAGACATCATCAAGGAGATTCAGTACCCGACCTGGCTGGTAAATGTGGTAATGGTCAAGAAGGCCAACGACAAATGGCGGATCTGCGTGGACTTCACAAGCCTCAACAAAGCCTGCCCGAAAGACTACTACCCATTGCCCCGCATAGATGTGCTCGTCGACTCCATAACCGGGTTTGAAATGCTCAGTTTCCTAGATGCATACTCAGGATATCACCAGGTCAAAATGAACGAGCAAGATAAGGCGAAGTCAGTGATGTGCGCGAACGCATCTCGGGCAAGATTACCCGGCCGTATCAAGTAATAAAGTACGTAAGTACGAGTCGATCCCACGAGGAATGCGCGTAATTCTCACTCCAACTAAGTACCGAAATTATGCTAACTAATTATATTTGAGCGAAAATAAAATGAATTAAAATCTAAAAATATAAACAACCTAAGAAAGCAATTAAATCTATACTACAGCGGAGGTGGTTTGGCAACAACAAATCAAGATAAAAAAATAGGAATGCATTATTTCTAGTCTAGCCGGTGTTTTAATTTAATTCTCTTTTTGTTTTTCTTTAACTCAAGTCTTGGTAGTCGGACGCGTTATTTTATTCGCTACGGGCTTTCGCTACGTATAGCAAATCTAGCTATCTCTCAGCCTTGTTACGGGCTCATATCATCGCAACACATAACACATGGGAGAAAATAACTGCATGTGTAAACAAGCATCCAAAGACTATCTACGCGCGATCTCCTTTCGGTCTCACGCCACGCAAACTACTATTGTGATTTTCGGAATAATAGGAAGGGCTTTCGCTTCGTATCCTATCATTCTAGAGATCATCTAATGGTTCGCTACGCCATTAAAAGCATTAAGAAAACACAATAATAACCAAACGCATGGGTAATACTTCGCAAAAAGAAACTCTCTATATTTTTCTACAAGTCATGTTGGTAGCCGAGACAATTAAATTGGCTAACTACGGGCTCTCGCATCTTATAGTCAACCCTAATCTCCCCGACCTCGCGAATGGCTAAGGTGGTTCGATCGCGTGTCAAACCTAATCTCACTTTGGCTATCGGTGTGTGTCACAAAACACCAACTATTAAATTGATTGGTCCGAAATAAATAGGTAGCTCTCGCGGATCCTAAATATTTCTAAAATCATTTAATTATTGACCAGATAATTAAAAGCATTAATTTCACAAAATAATAACCAACATGCTTATATACTAAATAAAGAGATAAATTAAATTAAATCACTACATTTGACATAAAAATTAATTGCATTCCATAAATAATTGAAGCACAAACCAATTCAACAATTACAAAATCAATCAACCCAAGAAACCATAACAAATATCTAAAAATATGAGTAGAAAGAATTGAACCGAAAAATCGCGAATCCGGGGTTGAAATCTTTTGCAAGTGCGTCCTTGGCCCTTGATTTGATGTTCCAAACCTTCAATGATGATCAAGCATCGAAGAAATTGGATGATTTTGGTGGAAATGGGGGCTGGTGCCCCATTTAGGGCTAATGCCCGTAAATGGGGCTGGTGAATTCTGCAAAATTAGCTTACTGGAAACAAAATGGAGGAGGCAATGGAGAGGCCGGACAAGCAGGGGTATTTTCGGCAAAGCAATGGAGAAATAAGGGCTGAAAGGGAAGGAAAAATAAGGCTGGGTCGCGGCTGGCAAACGGGGCAAACCAAGGAGGGGTAGCGGGTCGCTCCAGGTGAAATGGGTGAAGGAGAGTGAGAGAAAGCGGGCTGGAATGGGGCCGGAATGGGGGCGCGGGTGAGACGCAGACCCATGAACTGCACGCGGGTCAGAGTAGTGGGCGGGAAGCGGCAGAATGCGCCACGTGTCTCCATCCGGTCTTCGACAACTCAAAAGGCGAGTTTCAGCTAATTGCGCCGGCTCCCTTGACTTTCTGTAATTGCTCCGGTGCCCCTAAGCTTCAGAAATTGGGCGCCGCCTTCCTGTTCCTCCCAGGCTTTGCAAAATGATCCTTTGTTAGCTTTTTCAGCCTCCGTTACTATCTGAATGCCTTGGAACCTTGACGGACTTAACGGACTTTGACCAATTAATTCCCAAAACAACTTTTAAGCCCGGAATTGCCTCGAACTTCGTGCTAAACACCGTATAAAAGCTCGATTATACTTGGAAACCTACATTAAGCACAAAAACACAAATAATAATATTTCCAAAGCATAATTAATTCAAAAATAGCACAAAATAAAAGAAAATTCCCGGGAAAATTAGTGGAAATCTTGCGCTCATCAGTCAGCCTTCCGGGCAGCGGGGGGCCTTTATTGCTACAAGATGATGCCCTTCGGGCTGAAAAATGCGGGGGTCACTTACCAACACATGGTCAACAAAGTCTTCAGCTTTCAGCTCGGCAGAAACATGGAGGCGTACATAGATGACATGGTCATCAAGACAAAGGGTCGCGACCACACTCTTGACCTGACAGAAACGTTTGCCAATCTGCGCAAACATAACATGAAGCTGAACCCGAGCAAGTGCGCCTTCGGGGTCCGAGCAGGGAAGTTTCTTGGGTTCATGGTCAACCAGCGCGGTATAGAGGCAACCCGGAGAAGATACAAGCCTTACTCGACATGGAGCAGCCCTATTGCATCAAACACATCCAGCAGTTAAACGGCAGGGTCATTGCTTTGGGTCGCTTCATCTCCCGGTCAGCGGAAAAGTGCCTCCCTTTCTTCAAGGTTCTGCGCGGAAACAAGGGTTTTGAGAGGAATGCAGACTGTGCCAAAGCCCTCGAGCAGCTCAGGGAATATCTTGGCAAAACCACCTCTTCTCAGCAGCCCCGTTCCCGGTGAGCCTTTATATGTATATTTGGCAGCCACGGACCAGGCCATGGCCGCTGTTTTAGTTAGGGAGGATTTGGATATTAAAAAACATGTGTACTATGTATCTAAAGCCCTCAGTCCTGTTGAGGGTCGTTATTTTAATGTAGAAAAATTAGCCTACTCGCTTGTCATAGCTGCCTGAAAAATAAGGGCTTATTTTTCTGCACATGTAATCATAGTATACACAGACGCACCATGCGCAAGAAAGTCAGCACAAGCGACACATCGTGCGCTCAAGCGGTCTATCGAGCTCACAGAGTTCCACATAGACTACTTGCCCAGACGAGCAATCAAAACTCAGGCTCTAGCTGATTTCTTGGTTGAAACAAGCTTCACCCAGCGGGAGGATCCACGAGGCCCAGCCCCGAGGCAGAGCAAAGGCAGTACGCCACAACCTCGGCCGACTCTTGTTGGGATCTTTATGTGGATGGGGCAGCGAGCAAAGTCGGGAGCGGGGCTGGCATCTTTCTCATATCTCCCGAAGAGATCACAGAGTTTGAACTAGCACTTCGGTTCAAGTTCCCTGCCTTAAACAACGTTGCCGAGTATGAAGCGATGATCGCTGGTCTTGAGCTCGCAACTGACATGGGCGTAGAAGCGGTCATAGTGTACTCGGATTCACAACTGGTAGTGAACCAAGTCCAGGGGGAATATATGGTGCATCACCCTACCCTGATCAAATACTGCGAGCTTGTCAAAGAAATCTTGAAGAATTTCAAGTTTTGAGAGATCATCAGAATTGATTGAGATGACAATATGCGAGCAGATTACTTGTCCAAGATCGCTGAGGCAAACCTAGCACTGCTAAATCCCTCAGTAATGATCGAGAACTTGGAAACTCCAGCCATTGATAGGCCAATAGTCATGGAGATCGAGCCAGCGACCAGAAGTTGGATTGACGACTACAAAGACTACATTGAGCAAGGAATCCTGCCCGCAGATAAGGTCAAGGCAACAACAATCCGGAGTCAAGTCTGCCGTTACTCGGTAGTAGGGAGAATCCTGTATAAGCGATCTTAGGTCAGACCTATGCTCCGTTGTGTACCCCCAGAATTAACCGAGGGTGTTCTGTATGAAGTGCATGAAGGGGAGTGTGGTGGCCACCCGGGCACACGAGCTCTGGCAGAGAGGGTCCTGCGAGCAGGATACTACTGGATAACCCTCAGAAGGGATGCAGAGAAGTATGTCCGCAAATGCGACAAGTGCCAGAGATACGCGGACATACCAAGGCTTCCATCCACAATGCAAACCCCAGTCGTTGCGACCTGGACCTTCGATATGTGGGGAATCGATCTGATCAGCCCATTCATGCTAGCACAAGGCAAATACAAATATGCAGTGATCACCATAGACTACTTTACTAAGTGGATCGAAGCAAAACCCTTGGCTAAGATTTCATAGGTCAATGTCATCAAGTTCGTCCACGATCAAGTATGGTGCAGGTTCGGACTCCCCTTAGCAATCATCTCCGATCACGGTACCCAATTTTCAGACAAAGTTACAGCAGAATGTGCGCGCTTGGGTGTCAAACACTGCAGTCATCTGTAGCTTATCCACAAGGTAACGGCCAAGCCGAAGCCGGGAACAAGCAAGTATTGCACGCTCTCAAAAGAAACTTAGAAGGGAGAGCAGGAAAATGGGCAGAAGAACTACCGTCAGCCCTGTGGGCGGTCAGAACCATTGTCCGAGGACCGACCGGGGAAACTCCGTTTGTACTCACCTACGGATCTGAAGCTATGATCCCTGTGGAAATGGCCGTGCCTAGCTATCGTGTATCACATTACAGCGAGCAGAATAATCAACTTGCCCGAGCCATAGACCTAGATCTGCTCGAGGAAAGGAGACTGAATGCACGACTCAGGATGGTCAACTACAAGCAGAGAGCAAAGGCTCATCATGACAAAAGGGTTCGAGGTAGAGCTTTCATGGTCAGAGACTAGGTACTCAGAAAAATTGAGGTAACCGGTCGCCGAGCGGAATGGGGAAAACTATCACCTAACTGAGAGGGGCCTTTCCAAGTCACTGGTATAGTCAGGGAGGGCAACTACACACTTCGAACTCAGGAAGGAAAAGATTTGAAGCATCCTTGGCATGCAAACCACCTAAAAAAGTATTATCCTTAGGTCAGTGCACAAACGGGCAAGACCTCAATCCTGTTGAGGGTCAATATTACTGATTAATAAAAGGCAAGTTTCTTCGATATTTATCCGTTCAAGTTGTTTAGATTGTCTTTTATACAAATTGCTTTCGGATTGCTTGACAAAATCTGCTCGCCAGGCGAGCAGATAGGGCCCTGCCTGGTCAACTTTCCTCCACACCCGAGTATTAGTGAACTTATCCTCTCCGTGGGTGAGATGCGGCCATGCCCGGTTCACGTACTTGGATGCTCGTCCAGGGCGATAGAGGTCATGCCTACAAGATAGCGGCTAACTAACTCGGATTCCTATAGTGACCGAGCAACACTGTTAGTCGTATATCTCTACACCCAGTTGGCATACTAACAACCGCTTCGAGATACCCACATCGAACAAGGGCCATGCCCGGTTGTTGGTTGCCGCTCAGAGTTGGACCTTGCCCGCTAGGTAGTCTTCTGGAAGCTCGCCCAAGGTGATAGGGGCCTGGTCCGTTCAAAGCCTTAGCCAAAACCAAGCACTCATGCCCGGTATCTATTCGGGTAACCTCTAAACTTAAGTAATAAGCCTGCTTCCTTAGCCTTATTGTTTTTAAGTAGATAATTACGAGTTCTCATACTCGATTAATTATATTTATTTATTTATGCTCGACATGTTTTCTGGAGAGCACCTGTACTTGTACTAATACATGGCAGGAAAAATACAAGTAAGAAAACAGTTATCAAGCAAGATCAAAAACAGAATGGAAATTCAATACGAGCAGAAAAAGCAGTTAGTAAATCAAAGAGGCTTTCTATTTCACGATGAATAAGGAGTTACAAGCAAAAGTTGAAAATAGTGGCACGCAGGCCGAGCAAAAAGATAAACCCTAGGCTAAGCATGGTCTGGAGTCGGCTCTGAGGGAGGTGGAGGAGGTGGAGGATCTTGAGCAAATTAAAAAAATTGGTCCAATCCAATTTTCATTGGTCCGGTTCGGTTCCTTGGTTCGGTCCGATTTTTTAAAAAAACTTGCTCACCCCCACTACTCTACATCTCTTGGAACACCTCCAACCCCAAAACTCCAATCTGGGTCCAAACTTATCTCAATTTGGGATCAGCACTATTCATTATTTAAACTTCAATCATTCACACCAAATCTTAAATCAAAAAGAATATTTCTTAACATATTCTATTTTGATTTTTGCTATAACATTTAAAATTGTAATTATTAAGATTACATAATTAATAATTATTATATTTAATAAGTTTATTTTTATAATATTATTTATATAATTAATTATATATTAAAAATTAGTAATTGAATATATTTTAAATTACAAACCATTTGATAAATACAAACATACAAACACATACATTATGTCATATTTTATTTTCAAGTTGTATGTTATTTTTAATTTCAAGTTGTATGTCTTTTTTTATTTTCAATTTACATAATAGATCAATTTATTATAATTTATTTTTCTTTTTTAATGCTTTAAAATAAATTGCATTATTAATATTTATTACATAGCTATTATTAGTTATTAATCAATTAAAATATTTTTAAATTCATAATATAAATTATTAATATTTTTTTGCATTTAAAAATCATTTTTTTTTGTATTTAAAAATTAATTTTTTGTTTTAAAAAAAAGTGGGTTCATCAACCCTGGGGTTAAATGAATAGTGTTGCTCCAAATTTGGGTGACACTATTCACTAACACAAATTGGGGAGAGTATTGGGGTCCTATTGGAATAGATTTGGGGAAAGGTTACACCCAAATTAGGGGTTTGAAGATTCGGTTAGAGATGCTCTTATAGTTATTTATGTCAAATCAAAAAGTTCATATTTCTCTACATATCACGATTAATAAAAGAGGTATGATATTACAAGCTAGAGCTTGTAGTATTATTACAAGCTTTAGTGTTAGTACCGTTTGATCAAATCTATTTAGATCTCTACACTGTTAGATCAAAAATACTTTTTTGAAGTAATGACACGGACTTTCCAAATCACCACCAACTTAATCATCTAACGATTCTAATACTAAAGCTTGTAATAATATTACAAGCTCTAGCTCGTAATATCATTTGCCTTAATGAAAATATTATAAACAATATGTTTAACAAATCTTTCTAAAAATAGAAAGAGAGCACTTATTTTTGGAAAGGATAAATGATAATAAACTCGTTGATCCAAAGGGTTGTTGGAAAATTCTTTGTACAACTCATATATTAACATCCTAGAGATATCTCTTCTCGAGTATTAGACCACAAGACACCCGATCACAATCACAATCACAATCATCCCCATAATTGCTCTCAGCCTCTCTCCGCCCATAACATATCAGGTTTTTATTCATTGTATCTTTTCAGTTTATGTTAAATTAAGGACGGTTCACTTTCTAAAATTTTCGATCCTTTTAGTATTATAGTTTTTTTTTTTCAACCGAAAAAAATCATTTTTAGGAGTGAAAAGACTACGATACCCTTAATAAGTCTAGGCGCGCTACAGATCATTCACTCAAATATATCGCGTTGCATCAATTTTTATACTGCGATATATCAATTTTTATACAGTAATGCATCGATTTAAATCTCTAATCCAATTTTTGTACCACAATGCATTAACTTAAAGAATAATATAATTTTTTGGTCCCTGAACTATACCAATTATATGCGTTTGGTCCCTGTAGTTTTTTTATAATGTATTTGGTCCTTAAATTAGGGTTTTGTTAAGAGATTACCCCTAATGGGGTTACCGTCACTTTTACCGTTAGACTTTTTTTGAAAACCCAAATATACCCTTACGCTGCTTAGCGGGAAATATACTTTTTTCTAATTTTCGGGTTTTGTAAAGATACGAGAGTTCCCTGATTATCTCTATCCACCAAAATCCCCAATTCTTCACACTCTTTGATACTCAATACATCCCCAACTCTCTTCTTCAAATTCTGATAATAAGTAGGCTGAAGCGAAGAAAAATATACGAGACTCTTGGTTGGGAGCATCTACCGGTGCGCAGGAATTAGCATATGAAATACCTCTTCTTTCTTTGCTCGAAAGGAAGCTCGAAATCAATTTGTCTGTCGTAGGAGGCTGCAGGGCGGATGCAGCAACTCCAGGCTTCGGAATCTTAGTAAGGCCAAGGCCAATGACTCGCAGAAATTCCGCCATTATTCATCCTGTGCCGCTCCAATTTATACCTCTTCTTCAAATTATCCACCTTGTTCTTACACTGCTCCACACTCTTTGTTTGTTTCTCACACCTCTCACTCACGGTTGCCGCCACCTCCTCCCAATCCCTCCCCCTCAAATTCCCCCTATTCAGCTTGGTAAACTTGTCCAAATACGCATCTAAAAGGCACGAAATAGTCGTGTCGCTCCACTCCTCTCTGTCCTTCCGGTAATCACCGCTACCGGACGGCGCAACTCTCGCTTTTTTGTAGCTGTAAGGTGTTCCACCGTCGCTGAGGTCATCCCGCCGACGCTTCTCCCTAGATCGCTAAGATCCGATCCGTTTTCATACGAAACGACCGGCCGCGAACGGAATCCACCGGCTCCGTAACCCTCACCATTTGTATCATGTTCGGAAGACTCGATGGCAAGTGGTATGTGACTAGGGCTCCGATCTGATGCAACGGCGGAGATGGAGGGAGAGTAAGGAGCAGTGAAGAGGAACCGGAGCTGGCCGGAGCAGAGGAGGTATAGTTCGGGTTTCGGACGACGGATGGGGTTGATGGCGTGGCTGAGAAGATGAAGCTCGTTGCTCTTGATCTGCTGTTGCTGTGACTGTGAGCGACGGAGTGGAAGTGTGGCCGATGTCGGACTGGGAAACGGGTTGTGGGTTGAAGAAGGGGTTGATCTGATTGTTTCCCTTTGAGCGGACAAAGTAATTTCATTTTTCATTCTTTCCCTTTTTCTTTTTCTTTTTTCTTTTTTCATTTTTCATTTTTTTTATTTTAAACCACTAACTAAGGGTAAAATTGGGTTTTCAAAAAAAACATAACGGCAAAACTGACGGTAACCCCGTCAGGAGGTAATCTCTTACTAAAAACCTACTTTAAGGACCAAACACATTACAAAAACAATACAGGGACTAAACGCATAGTTTTGGTATAATTCAGGGACCAAAAAATTATATTATCCTAACTTAAATCCCTTATCCAATTTTGCATCGCGTTGCTTCACATTTTACACCGCGCTGCAAAATCATAATAAACCAGACCATGTCCTTTACCTTCTCTTCCTCCTCCTCCGTCTTCGTTCCTACTGAAAAATCTTTAAAACAGTACATGTCAATTACAGTTTTATTGCGCACAACCATGATTTTTGAACTCAAAGTATAACATTTTAGGAATAATTTTTCAAAAATAGATTTTAGTAGTGAAAAAAAGAAACGTTGGACTAAAGATTTAAAAAAAAAAAGTTTAAAAAGGTGTACCTGCCAGCAATTTTCACATTCAATTTTGGGACTTAAAACAGATCTTAAAACCCATTTACAAAAAGGCAGGTTGATTATCCTTATCTGTGGTCAAGACAAGAGCAACTATTACCCGCGGGTGTAATCCACTCCGTTGATTAATGGAGTCTGGCCACACGACTGTAATCCTATTCTTATGCTACACCCACCAAGAGAACGGATTCAAAATGAAATTTATGTATAATGCTAAGGGATCAAGGATGATTCCAATGCAAATATGATTTTTTTCTTTACTTGGTATTTGTTCAGCAATGGGCTATACTTTTACACTAGAAAAATAACTAGTACAACCTCTCACATCAGCTGCAACTTCCAAACAGCCTTTTATTCTCTCAAGTATGAAAACAACAAACCAATGCCCCTGAAACTACCATATTTCATAATCATAAATAATAATTATTTTTTAAAAAAAAAAACTTCCCAAGTTTATGCCACATCTACTTGTTGTCAATTCTCTTCGACTATGGGTAAAAGAAAAAATTGTATGATTTGAGTATGTACGGGTCGTTACTACCAAGAGGTAGTGCCTTTAAATAGCTCCAAGTGCAGAAGGAGGCCTGAAAATTCTAGGCACACAGACTTTGTTGGCTTGGTTCCTAAGGACAATGTGTACCCCATAAATCAGTAGCAGTAATATCTTGATCAGAATTGAACCAGTAATCATCATTGATCTGCATTCAGAAAGAAGATAGGACTTTAAGACAAGCGCGATCAAAATAGAGGTGAATTTGGGGAGTGCGGAAATTACTCACATCACTACTTTCTACTGGGACTATCTTCTGAAGCCAGCAAGCTTGTGATTCGTTTGAGTTCAAAGTATCTGAAGGCCTTTCCTGATCCAACGACTTAGTTGTAGCACCATCTATCATTATTGAATCGTCTGATTGCCCTTTATTTTCACTACAAAAATCACACTGTTAAGAGCGGGCTAGGAGATCCAACCCAACCCCAACCTTTGCCATCCCTATTTACAAGAAAGTAAAGGAAATACCTTAGGAGATACATATTAATTGGTCCAGTGGTGCTTCTAACAATAAGTCTAAATTGCTTCTCAGGGAAAGTAATATCCTGCACATAAATAAACTTAGTTAATCCAAGTATTCCCTCTCTTCCTCTCAACGAATCCACTTCTCTGTTTTAAAATGGGTCAGAGTACTTTATAAGATTTAAGCTAACATTTTTCTGTTCTATCCCTTTTCATCCACACTACTCACCTGTTCAGGATCCGGAACTTCAATAGAACTAGCACGTGGAGCTTTGATAGCAATGAGGGTCTGATCCTGCACATGCAAAAAAGGAATCAAAAATCGAAGAGGTATCTCATGTAAACAACTCCCTATTAATATCACTGGATACAAGGATAAAAACCTTGAAACATGGAAGTCTCAAAATCTCTTCCTGAGTCAAAAATAGGTACCTGAAACAATCCCAAGTATCTAATGTCAATGTGAACACATTATCCTATCTTTTAAATTAAATAAATAAACAAGAAAAGAAGATGAAGAAAGAAAGAAGAAGGCAGAATATACTTTTGACAATATTCATCAGATTCCAGTGTTTTCAGATGCTCCTCTTTCTCCCTGAAGGAAGCACTAAATGTTAGTCGAAGAATCTAAACAGTTCAATTATAAAACCCTCTCTATCATCTTGCAGTTGACCAAACCTTATGCACTCATCAATTCTACATTCTTCAGCATACAGAAGTCCAACTTCAGCCTGTCATCGAAATGTAAAGTGTGAGAAGTTAGCATGCCAAAGTACTAGAAAAAGAAAAAACAATAATATCAAATGAAAATAAAAATCTCTCCATCCCAAAAAGAAAAAAAATGAGTTGCATTTTATCATTTCAAAGTCACTTGAGTTTTTTCCAAATGAATATTTGATGTGGATTACTTATTTAAAGGAAAAAAATGAGATCAAGTACGTTTAGTGTAGTTTAGAATTATAGTTTCTTTTTACAACCTAGTAATAAATATATTTAATATTGATTTGAAAATAGGTCAATTTGACTTTGAAAAGTCAAAATGCGACTTTATTTTAGGACAGATGGAGTATTAAGCCCAAAAGAAGCCAAATCCATCAACTGAGTTCAGTCAACATAAGTCCATTTCCCATTTAAGGGGAAAGAATAAATAAAATTGGTAATAGCTGGTTTAGATGACAACTATCAGAACCTTGGTGCATCTTTCATGACATGTTAGCTGGAAATTCAGATGAAACCTACTTTATATGAGACAGTGATTTTATTAATGAAAGGGAGGAAAAGATGAGGGAATCGTGTTCTTCAAACTACACACGAAAATGATAAAATAAAGAAAAAAACAAGGGCTATCTATGAATCCACCACGGCCCAAACCACCTACGTGGCCGCCTTGATCAGGAAGCCTAACACCCAACATACCTTCTTTTCAGTTGAAGTGGATCAGCTCAAGCAACCACATATTCTGCAACTATATTTTATTATGGTTGTTTATGAACTAGTATGAAAAGCATATCGAAAAATATGTGCAAAATTGTAGAGTACCTACATTGGTGATGAGCTACAACGAGATACTATCATATTTTTCTACTTCTTTTCTTTTTTGTTTTGTGCATACCTTATTCTTACAATGAAATATTTAGTTACTAGCTACCATCTAACTAAAGCAAGTAATAATCAAAGAGTGTAATACAATAAGTCAACTATTGTGCAAATGCCTAAAGTGTTTACTCTTTAATTAGTGTCCAACACATGCCAATATTGATAGCAAAATCATTGAGTACATCACGCCAAAAAAGGTACTAAATCTTTCTAAATTCATATTTCCATTTACATAACCACCAACAAAATTAATGCATAGTAACAATTTCTGAAAGGTATACATGATTGCCTACTAAAGTATTTAATATGCACCTTTAATCTTTCAACAAGATGATACAGATCTCTTGGTGCTAGCGTCTCAAATCCCCTGTTAGTGAAATATCAGTTTGTGAAATATCAGTTTGTGAAATATTACCAGTCACTGGGAAAATAAAGATACTAAGAGAGAACTAACAAAATATATTAACAACAAATAACTTACTTCCACCGTATGTGGTTTTTTGTAGTTTTTTCTATTAACCCTATCCCTTCAAGAACATTGGTTATATCATAGATTCTCCTCTTTTGGACCTGCACAACAATGAAACAGAATCAATCATATATGACTCATAATGCATTTATATTTCTATATATATCAAAGATACAATTTCTCTCGTTAAATTTATTCACAGGACTAGCCATGTAAATGGAAACGTATTGAAGAAATTCTAAGGAATTTTGTCTTGATGTCCGTCACTTTGTTTTCTGAATGTTCAATTGTTCTTTTCTTATCCAAACAGTTATAAATTTTTTACCCTTCCAACGGAAACATGAAGAAATTATTTACATTTCAAAGTATGGTTTGCGTGCCAAGAAAAAATGGAAAGCAAACATACCTCCAAGACTTGTGCAGTCTTGTTTAGATCAAGGATACCATCTTTAGCCTCCTGGATTAAACTAATAAATTTCTTTGTTAACAACCCTGCCAATAAAATAATACATCATTGTACATTCTTAACAATATCTAGCATAACAATGAAAATTGAAGACACCATGCACATATACAGCATGCACAAATACCACAAGAGAACAAAATAAGCACTTAAAGGTTGACTCACCTAGAGAACTATCATAACGACAAACACCACTCACATTTTGCTCAGCATGGTCTGTGAGAAAACATCAATCAACATCTAAATCAAATATAATCATTAGAAGTAAAAACCTCCAACTGAAGTAATGTGACATTACCAGCATATGATTCTTGACTCTCTGCTTTGACATGTCCTGAAACCTTGGATTTATTGCTCCCCTTACGTCCATTGCAAGGCGCTGCTCTGAGTGAATTATAATCAACGATTTCAGCTACACCGTCTCTATGGTATTTCGCATCTTCACCTTCTATAGCCTCTTGTTTAACATTTACTTTTATCTGCTTCAAATTGTAGATTAAAAAAAGAAGACACATTAATTCAATTTACCAAGAGAGGCAAAATAAAAAGAGATAAAATTCATAATTCACTGCACGCTAGTCAATACGACAGAGCACTATCCACCAAAAAGAATTTAACCCCAAAATCTACCATGAATTAACTGTTTATTCAGGTGAGGGGGAATATTTGGCTAGTGAAATCAAAGCAACTGTTAGAACACGAGTGAAATGTTCTCAAATATCAAGGAACAAGTTTTCTAAGACGACCATAGATTTTGTTTTGCAATCCCAACTACATTCTATGTGCAAGTTCAGAAATATTCAATTACGTAACCCAATACCAGGCCATATGCACTTAAATTAAATCTTCCGTTGCATATGATACCATACCTAACCATATGTACCAAACAAGCTTAATGTGTAACCAAAAACCTAATTTATCTTTAATTTTCAGGTACTTCAAAGATATGGCAGAAAAGATTCGATGCATTGATGGGTTTTCACATCATCAAAGCATTTTAGGTCATTTGAAAAGTTTATTTAATGCACCTAATAAATTCTTGCTCTACTATTTTTAATATTTAATCCCCTCGTGTTTCTTCTTCTCCAAGGGAGGTGTTTGCATGTATTCATGGATTTTCGGAAATTCTGTAGGAGTATGTATTTAATGTGCATCTATTTTTTTGAGAAAGACCTAGGAAATGTAGAAATAATCAATAACTATGTTTAATAAAGAATCTGTGAGCAATTTCCCTTTCCCTTTTATATATTATAACAAATGCTGATATGTGAGCTACTTTAGCTCTGATGGGAACTATACTTGAAGTATTGAAATAAAGACACGAGAACACTGTTTAATCTAAAATACATCATATTAGAGGGATCTTTTGTCCAGCTCCTACGAGTAGGTTATAACGTAGGCTTTACGCAATCAGTGATTTTTAACTCCCCAATAGTTCTAAATATAAGAGGACAATAGGAGAAAAAACAAATCCATGCAGGTATGAACAAAGGAGTGAGTTAAAATCTCGTAAATACTTCTGATTAGAAGTTGTAATATAACTCTAATACTCAAAAGTCACAACAATTCTTCTGAACAGATTTTACAAATGTGTTTGACCTCTCCTTACTCCATTAATCCATTCCCTCAGCATATATACATCTATCACTTCCTTCAAGGTGAAGACTAAATAGACTGACATCATCAATTGCTCCAAAAACTAAAAGGCCAAAAAATGGCTCCAAAGCTGAAGTCTACTTCCTCAGCCCTCCCCACCTACCATAGGATCCTTATTTTTATATGGGGAGTGACTGTACTACTGTTAGCCAACTCCATCAATTTCATAGAGCAGAGTGCAACCAAATGGATGATCAAACACAAAGGCATAGAATATCCTGAACACAACCCACTAATTATTTCAAAGGATTGCTAAAGAAGTTAGCATACACAAATTGAAAATTTACTGCAATACAAACTTGCATTTTTATGCTAAAATAATAAAGAAAATACAAAATTCATGTTAAGTATTAACTTTTACACCATCTAAACACGTGATCATCAACACGATGCATAAAAGCCCCCTTAAAAAAAAAAGAATCAAAGAAAAACTTCAAAAAATAAATTAATTAATCAGACAAAATTCAACCCTAAAACCCGTCTAATTTAGATTCAACTACCGTCACCCACACACTAAGAATCGCCAACCAGAAGCATTAACATATGATCATGCTTCAAAAACGAGTTTGTATGTTTTTCATATAAACTAAATATTCTCAATCCTGTGTAAAGCAAAAATAGAACTGAAACGTATGCATATAGATAGACAGAGATAGTGATAGACTCACCGGAAAGTTGAAGGAAGGGGGGAAATTGGTGGGATGGTTTGAATTTGAGGGGGGGACGAAGGCAAAAGGGTGTGGTCTGCGGTTTGGATGGTAGGAAGGGGAAAAGCTAGGAGAGAAGGAATGAGGCTGCAACTGAATACGAGATAGGGCTTCTTGTATAGACAGCTTTGTATCCTCTTCCGCCAGCGCCATATCAAAAATCGTACCTTTCGATTGTGTGAATGTACGTGGAGAATGAAGAACGGTGGAGAGGGGGAAAGAGACCTAAATGCAGGAGTAGAAAAAGAGAGTATTAACGTTGGGGGTGGGGGGGGGGGGAAGTGACAAAACAGCGGGAAGAAGGGGAAAGCTAAGCGGGTTTCAGAAGAGTTCGAATGAATGCAAAGCCCGCCCTTCGCCTTTCGCCCGCCTGTCCTGTCCTGTCCTGTCCGTCCTGTCTCATCCTCTCTATTTCCAACTCTCTCGTTATTACCCTTGTTTTTTTTCTCTCTCTTATTATGGGCCTTTTTGTGGTGGGCCTAATTTAATTTCGTTAACGGTATTACCCACGTTTTGTTTTTTACTCTTACATTAATTTTAGATAATAATTACTTATCCGGTAATAATTACTCCTTCCGATCTATTTAAAGTGTTTATATTTTAAAAATTTAATAATAAAATAATAAATTACCTCCGTCCCAAAATAAATATCGTTTAGTAATTTACACACACATAATTATCTACTCTTATTTAAAATCATTTATTATAGTTAAGTTGCATTATTATTTTTCTATTTCCTCTCAATATCTTTTAATTGGAGCGCAATAAATAAATGTAGTTTTTAAAAATATATATTGTTTTTTGAAATCTTATAACGATAATATTATGGGACAACTTTTTTGTATACTAAAACGATATTTATTTTGGAACTAGATAGTATATGTTATTATTTTAATTAAGAATAAGGTATAACCATTACTACGGACTATTATTAATTATATAAGTTTGAGTTTTCTTTATTAAACATATTCAGAAAGACTTTGGGTTGGGGTACCTGGATGTCTCCATAATCAGAAAAACTTGAGACTTTTTTTGATACATGATGAGTCACAAATTTTGTAGCCATTAAAATGTATTTTTTTTAGAGTGTACATTAATCCGATCTTTACAAAATTCAAACATGTATTGTTGTATTCGAATACTAACACCGTCTCATACTGACGTCGTGGCATAGGCACGAACACAAAATCTAGTTAAGAATAAGGTGTAACTATTACTACGGACTATTATTAATTATAATAGATAATATATATTAATGTAAAATAACATATAATATTAGATAATACTCCCTCCGTTCCGTACAAAGAGTTCCCGTTTGAAAGTAATTTTTTTTAAATAAAATGATACTTTTAGTAATCTATTAGTAATAAAATAACATTTTTATGCATTAATTTTTTAAAGTGAACTATTTAAGTGAAACATCCCAAAATAGAATAGTTGATTTTTTACCCAGAACAGATGGAGTATATAATAATTGTTTTTTTATTGGTAAATGTGGCCCCTTATTAGTATATGGATTGAAACTAAGTCTGTCAATGGATCATATTTCGATCCGAATCTGATGTTATTTTTAGGATATGAATTTTATTTTTTAATCAGAACCTGATATTGATCCAAATCTGATGATATGAAGGCTTAACAAATCAGATTTGGATTAAGGTGTTTCGATCCGTTAACAACTCGATCTGATTTTTATTTTATTTTTTGATATATATATATATATATATATATTTATATAACTTATGTTGAGTTTTTAGTCATTAATCATTACTATTTCAGTAATATTTCTACTAAATATAAATTTTTATGTTCACTATAATATCTTACTAACATTTGTGTAATATGAAAACAATAATTTTTAATTTATTCGACATTTGGTTAAACAAAAATACCTCAATATGAATTTTATTCAGTATTTAATAAGAGGCTAAAATCCGAATCAATTTGTTACAATAGCTAATAATTAAAGTATATAAAACTAGCATTAGAGTTGATCATAATTACAATAGCTCATGTTAGAAAATTCTAATAATTAAAATATATAAAAATAACATTAAAGTTAATCATAATTACAATAGTTAATGTTTGAAAAGTCTCATAATACTCCCTCCGTTTTTAATTTATTATCCTATTTGACCCAGCACACCGTTTAAAAATAATAATTGATTATATTATAAATATTGGTAAAATATGTGGTTTCCTTTAATGCCCTTGAGCATGTGATCATAATTAAAGTATGTAGAAAAAGTAAGGGTAAAGTGACAAAAATATTTTTTTTAAAGGTAAAGTTTTGAAAAAGGACAATTATTTTAAAACAAACGAAAAATAAAAAGGATAACGATAATTTGAAAACGGACGTGATATTAAAGTTTGTCATAATTAAAATAATGTTTTAGTATAACCAATTTGTTAATATTAATGGACAAAAATAACTTTGCGTTTCTTCAAGGTTTGGTTGCAAAGAAAGATATAAAATTAGTTGTAAGAATAATATTTTCCTAATATTAATTGTGGAGTAATATTGAAAATTTATGGAAATTGTTAGTAAGACTCTTTTAAGTGAAACATACAAAATACGGTATGATTAAGTAAATGCAGAGAGTATAAAAGTACCGAATTTATATAAGAACTAGTGATGTACATTTGAACTTCTGCTTTTTTCTTAAAACTGTTAATTCGATTTCATCCAACCAAATCAAATAAAGAGACCAACAAATGGAAAAATTTGAGTTCCTAGACCAACTACAAACACTCTAAAACTCATTTTAGAGATTTTTAGCATCAATTAAACCCACAATGGGAGCCCAAATCAGCTCTTTATTTCCTAAACCAAGTAAACTACTCTTCTAATTTGAAGAACTAGTGATGCACCCGTGCGTTGCACGGTTTGTACACATATGTAAAATCATATACTCAAATAAAGTTGAATAATATACAATTAAAAACTTTAATATGAACAAAATAAATAAACTATAACAAACAATAAAATAAAAGAAAGAAAATTACATAAATTTGAAAAAAAGTTATTATAGAGTTAGAATACTTCTTTATATACAGTATTTGTCGTTGAACATGTACAATTATTACGATTATCACTAACACGTAATAAAATTCAAAGTAAATAAAATAACTAATACGTTGATATAAATAAAAATAAATTAATAAATTAATGCTAACAAATTAGACAAATAATTGTAACTAAATATTATAAATTCGTTATATATATATATATATATATATATATATATATATATATATATATATATATATATATATATATATTAGTTAAATAATTTTAACGCAAAGATTAAGATTATGATATATATGTTACCTAGCAATATTACCAAAGTTTCAGCATTCATTCAACAAAATGATTAACATTTATAGAACATTAGATTTCATTTAAAAATTCATAAGTATAAATATGTTTCAAAGAAACAACATTTTCATTATAAAAAAAGGATAAAAACAAAAAAATGATAAAATTTGAGACTGACTTATCTTTGATTATATTATTTCAACAATTAAAATACAAAAGATTTAGATGGGTCCGATATGTCTTTGACTCAATCTCTTTTATTTTGAAAAATATAAATTACACACCACAACAACAATTAGGGGTGAGCAAATTTTTTGGGTGAAATTAGGTCAGTCCCTTTTTAAAAGTTTGCAAGGCATTTTTTGGGAGAAAATACTACGATACCCTTAATAAATCGAACACGTGCGCGGAAAGTATCATTTCATGCATCGATTTTGCATCACAATGCACAAATTGAATCCTATTTGTACATCGAGATTTTAAGCATCGAGATTTTACATCGCAATCCACAAAATAAAATCAAATTCAAGGATCGAGAATCCAATTTGTGCATCAGAACCCCAATTTAAACAAATTTATAGATCACAAATCCATTTTGTGTATCGCGATTCAAATTAATGCATTGTGATTAACAAATTGATGCATCATAGTGTGTTGAGTAAGTGATCCTTAACGCGCCTATGACACATTAATAGCATAGATATAGATATTAAATAGTCAAATATCAAACTGTTTGTTATATCTAATAAAAAAAGTAATCGAAACCTATTTATTTTATACAACTATTTATTAACAAAAGTTATTGAGTCTAGATTCTTAGTGTGCCTTGGGATAAGTCCTATAACAGAAAATTGATATTTCGCTAAGCCTCCTTCCTTTTTTCGGAATATGTAACCACATCATCCCCCAATAAACCCTAACATTGAATACCTTCAAACCATTTCATAGCTAGGTTTTTTAGATTTCATTTTAATTTTTTTAAATAAAATTTTGAGAGAAATTTGTATGATACAAATTTGAATTTCAATTATTATTAAAAAAATTAAGAGTTTAATTTAACTAAGTATGGATATATATATATATATATATATATATATATAATAGTTAATTAATTATATCCAAGTACATATCAATATACATCTTTACTTTAAAAAACAATTTATAGAAATAGAAACTTAGATCTATCATATTTGAGAAATTTTTTAAGCATATGATTTTTTTTCCAATTTGTTTTTTAAAATGGATAAAAAAAATTGATCCCAACTTTTTATGTTGGACATTTGTTTTATAAATTTAATTTTGACAAAAATGAAAAAAATAAACATCAGTTATGCACTTTTTGATTTCAGATCCGATGAAGATGGAGAAAAACATCCTAGATATGTATATTTTGGTAAATATTTGTAAAATTAAAGTTCAAATTAACATTTGTCTATTACCGATTAAGTCGAATAAATATATATCTTTTGTAAACTAACTTTGATATGTTAAAGTTTTTTGCAAATATTAGACCTGAATTTTTAAACATGTAGAGTGGACAAATATACTAAGATTTTTATTTGTTAATTTAGGTTAAATTTTTTGACAAATGATATTACGAGTTAGAGCTTGTGTTATTAATACGAGCTTTAGTGTTAGAGCCGTTGGATGATTAAGTTGGTGGTGATTTGGAATATCTACATCCTTATTTAGAAAATATCATATTTGATCTAACGGTGTAAAATTTTTAGTAGATTTGATCTAACAGCACTAACACTCATGCTTGTAGTAATATCACTAGCTCTAGCTCGTAATATCGTAGCTCAATTTTTATTGCATATATTAAACCTGATTTTTAAACATGTAGACTAGACAAATATATTAAGAATTTTATTTTGTAGCTTCGGATTTGATTAAAAAGGAGTAAAAAAAATCTCATATATTTATTTATTTATCTATTTTTTGATAGGTAACTGTGGCCCATAGTCTTGCCATCTCTCCCACCCCTTGAGTCAGATATATATTTATTTTCTTATAAATTTGTCAATTATTTATTCAATCTAACCTTAGCCTATGCCCGATCTATAGATTTTACATATAAAATAGCTTGAATTTTTATAAGCACTCGACGGTTAAACACAAAATATTTGAATGACAATAGGAGTAGTGCATAGGCTGATACTTTATTCAATATTTATTTTTCAGAACTATTACCATTATCGGCGGCAAGTAAATGTTAAGAGTAAATTTATTGTAGATACTCGGTTACTAATTGGTCTTTTCTATTTACTAATTTGTATGAAATTGTTCATAAATTTCATAATATGTCATAATTATGTATGTTTATATTACCGTTGAATGGAGTAAATTATTTGAAATCTGGCTGTTATATAATTTATTGATATTATTGATATATAAACTTGTTATAAAATATAAAAAACATTTTTTTAGAATAAAAAAAATACCTAAGCACCTCGAACAACAAGCTGGTTCTAAAAATCTTTAAATTTTAGAATTATAAGAATCTAAAATTTATAAGAATGAAGAAGAATTAAACTTTTCATAAAACTACTCATATTACTCATAAATTAAGCTTCAAAACATCAAAACAAAATGATTTGTTTCAAAATATTTATTGCATTTAGTTTATACATTTCATACGGTTGCAAATAACTATAGTTGACAATCATTTTATAAACTCCTTGGAGAAACATTAATTTAATGCATGTATTCTTTTACTAATTTGTCTTTGTCTGTTAACAAATTTATCGGACATCCATATTTTATATTTCTTATTACATCGATTAATAACTTTTAAATAAAGTTAGTTAAAATATTAATATTTCATGAGGTAATGATAATATTCTATGTTGAACAATACATTATTTAGTAAGCATGTTAATGTAATTCGTTTTTTACTAAATGAAAAAAATATTATCATTAATTATTTTGGACGTTTACCAAAAATATTTCTTTAGTAAACCATTAACTAATTCATTAGTGATGGAAAGTAACTATGTTACTTTGATTTATGGTTTATACTGATTTGAATAATACTGCATTGTAATTATTTGTCAAAACTATTATTAATAATGGTGGTAAGTAATTTATATTGAATCAGTTGTTTCATCATTTAATCTTATTTTTGGTAGTTTATATTACTGTAGTGAAGATTTAGAAACCAATATGCCAATTACAAATGAAAAAAAATTTTAAAAAAAGATATGTGAAATCGGATATAGAATAAATTATTCAATATTTGATATTATTTTGATATTGTATTTTTTGTCATTTCGTAAATCATATTGAACTATATTAAATGTTATACAATTTGTTTACATTAAATGCACTAAAGATATTTGTAAAGTCATTTGAATCTGAAGAGTTGTTGTCAACTTAATTAATTGATTTCATTTCAATTTCTAAAAAAAATGACAAATATACAAATTATAAATGTTTCTAAATTTGGAAAGTCACTTTTGGAGGGATATTTCCATTATCTGCTCATCTCCTTTTATATATGTATAGATTATTTAGTTTACCTTGAATAGTAACATTTATTCCAATTGTGGTTGTGAAATAGAATTACTAAAATATAAATTTTAAAAAGTAAATCCCCTTGATTGGCAATATTTTTAGAAAGTTAATTGAAATTACTAAAATATTAACTATTTTATTTCAATTGTGATGGGAAAATAAAAATAAAAAAGATGAAAAATGTATTTGTAGTTAGAGTATCACCAATACAATCGTGTATTTTATCCCACGTGGTCTTGAGTAATTTGTACCCTTAATCATATGTGATAATTTTTTCTCTTTATTCGCATTCAATTAAAATGAAACTTTTTAATGTAAATGTGGATTTAATCTTATGTGAAATGCATACAGACACTAAAATGAAATTTGACAAAAAGTTTAAAAATAAAAGAAAGGAACAACCAATAGATTTTTTTTTAATGTTGAGTAAGATGTATTCACACCCTCAAAAATAATGTGAAATATTGACATCATCATCCACAATGTGAAAAAAATTTGATTGACCACATCATATCTACAGCCATTTGATGAAACTTTTTTTTTTCAAAAAATGTATTAAATTTAATCCTCCTAAATAGTACCTAATTTATTTTCACATTCACGTTAACATTGGTACTACTCCTAAATGTTTGTTAGTTAAGATTTGAGGTTTTTAAGGAGTTATATTGAAAATGCTAATGGGAGTGAATTTTTTTTGAAGTGTTAAAAAAGTGTAAATAAAACATAAAACGGGGTGTTAAAGAAGTAGTTTGAAGAGTAACCATTGTGGATACTTAAAGAAGTAGTTTGAAGAGTAACCATTGTGGATACTCGATACGTTAAATATTTTTTTAGTTTTCAAACGTGAGCACTTACGTTGAATTAGACTATAATCCTTCATGTGCAAGGTTGAAAAGACAAAAGAAAACGATGGAAATAATCACAGATAGAGAAAAGGAATCATCATAATTCATAATTTAAAATAAAATAAAGAAAATTGTTACAAAGGGACGATCCTGACGACAAAAGTGTTGTACTAAAGAAATAAATCTATCCAGAGGCTGGTAAATTGCCTTCCATTGTAAGACCTACACGGCTACACGATCACTTTATTTGATTGGTACCACTGCTACATATTCTGGTACCACTCAATATGTACCCACCAGAACTGCTCATCTGCATGTGTGGGTGGCTTCTTGATGGAAGAATCTGCATCATTTTTCAGAAAGCAAATGTCAGAATGATACGAGGTTTGTCACAAAACTGGTCTTTGGGAATGCATCAACCAAAAGTTTTAACATGAAACAAAATGCAGAGAGAAATATAAATAAGCAAGCAGAGAAAGTTAAGAGAAACAATGAAAGGTGTGAACAAGGTCAGTTGGATGCAGAGAGAGAGAGGGAGGGAGAGAGAGAGAGAGAGAGAGAGAGAGAAATTTATGGCATAGGGTCAGGGTTTCTCAAACGCAAGAGAATGGCAATTCATCCATTCTCTCGATGTAGATGCCTTCTGCGCTTTTCCAGTGATTTCACTGAATGGGTTAAAGCCAAAAAGAAATCCATTCCATTCCAGTGATGATGTAGTTTGGATGCTTAAGAAAATTAACAGTGTATATGCTTGGAAGATATGACCGTATATGATTCTTAAAAAGCATTTCACCTCTATAAATGTACTTGACTATAGTAATCAAAAATCGATTCACCCGTGAAACAGTTTGTAATCGCTGGAGAAACCAAGAGAGCCCCTAAATGAAGTAGTATTCACTTGCGCGCCAAAAAATCCCCAAGGGTTATGCAATACTTTCCTAGCCCACTCGTCTCTAGGTTGTTTATGCATCTCTAGGTTTTACCCCAGATGAAGAGACTTATATCCTCTATATTGTACTCCCTCCGTTTTCAAATTATCGTCCACCTTTCCTTTTTTGTCTGTTCTAAAATAATTGTCCTCTTTCAAATCTTTCCCTTTTAAGAAAAAACTTTTACCACTTTACCCTTACTTTTTTTACATACTTTAATTATGGCCACATATTCAAGGGGATTAAAGAAAACCACACATTTCACCAATATTTATAATTCAGTCAATTACTTTTTCTTAAACGGTGTGCCGGGTCAAAGTAGACAATATTTTGAAAACGGAGTGAGTATATTATATGACAACTTGCTCTATGTTTGAAAAGTGGATCTCTGAAGCAATTTGAAGGGTTTAAAACTTTATTTGTGCCCCTGCTACTAATTGTAAGGTCTCAGGTTCGATGTCTTTCCATGCCCCTTAGGACCAAGAAAAAAAAAACTTTATTTGTCTGAAAGTACCCATTTATTTTATTTCATTCCCCAAGGTATCCCCAGGCGCCAAGACTAACCAGATGTACTTTCTTTATATTTTTCATTTGCCTTTTTAGGTTATTAATAATATCAAATACAATACACAGGACAATGAATAAATCACACTTACTACTAGATAGTAGGTTAGTACTGCTTGAGAGCCAGAACCTCTTTCTTGATCCATTTGGGTTCAAAATTCAATATCATATATGGTTAAGAAGAAGTCCAAGGCTAATGATCATACCACTTTTCACACCATTAAAGGCCTGGTCTTTATGTTAGGCGAGATCATTTTCTCAATAATCGTTCTACATTCAAGTTAAGTCACAATTAGTCCAAGAGTTAATAATTCTACTTGGTTTGAATTCTGATTTTGATCATTTTGCAATGTGTTGAATCATACAATTCAATTCATAATTCAGATTCTTCAGTAGCCGATCCATGAATAGCTTCACGACCGGACAATTTTGCACTAATGTTCATCGTAGATCCACCATATACCAAGTTGCAAATGCAAACTAATATCATGTTTTGCTTAGTTAAGACCTTCTATCTTCAATTTAAAAGTGCTAGGAGTTCTGAGACAAGATTGCCTTGTATTCAATTTTTATGACATATATACCACTAATGCCAGTCTGTTAAAGCTTCCATATTGGTCCTTGATGATGGGTTTATGTATATCAACTAAAAAACTCCCTCACCTCAGCATGTAAAGAAAGTTTGCACACAGAAGACGTGATATCGCCTAGTACATTCAAGCTTTAACCTTTATATTCAACTCATAATTCTAGCTGTTCATGTACCTCATTGCATCGCATACACATGAAGAAAATGACAAAAGGAGCAATTATAAAGTAAACAAGCATGGCAGCATTTATTTATTTTTTTTACATGACAAGTCAAACATAACCTGATATTCACGTAGCCAAGGTTCTGATATTTGCAAGCCAATTGCCATTCTCTCAAGCTGAAGATTGTGCATGCATGTTGCAAGAGGCTGCATGTAAGAAGAAAGAAGCATCATAATAAGTTTCTCCAGAGCACTGATATCTACCAACCATAGTTTACCTTAGCAAGGTAAGGTAATTACAAGGGGAATGATGCAAATATATCAATTCAAGACGTAAAATCGAAACTGCAGAAATCCCAAGGACCCCACTACAAGCATAGCCTGACTGATACTTCAGTCATGATTAATTTACACAAACACAATGGAAAGAGTACACCACATTAGTTAGCGATAGCTCTCTCAGTACAACTCAATTTCTGTCCCAGCTTATTTGGGGAGATCACATTATCATCATTAATTCTGCTCAAAGCAGGATTTTCTATCACGCCAAACAGAAAAATAGTCTTCTTAATTATCACCACGACTATGTTAGTCTTGGCCTTCCCCTAGCTCTAGCATATTCCCTACCTCTAGCATTCCCATTGATATTAACATAATCACTTTTCCTAAGTAGAGCACCTATTGGTCTATGACTCTACATTGTATGCACTGAACCTATCTTAATCAGTCTTCTCTAATTTTTACCTCCTATAGGGTCTTTTAAAATCTCGCTGATGTGCTACCTTTTCCAATTTCATCACACATCCATCTTAACATTCTCATTTCAGCTATACTCATTTTATGAACATGTTTCTAGGTTTGCCCAACATTGTATACAATAAGAAAGTAGACCAGTCATTCAGCCTAATTTTATCATGACTAACACCTTCTCCCACCTCTCCATCTCCGTTTGCAGATGATAATTGATCCTAGATAAGGGCATTAATCGTGTTGTCGTATTTCATGGCTGTCTAAGTTCCATCTTCATTTCTAGTCCTTCCACCGTTGAGATTAAGATGTCTACACCATTCTAATCTTAAGGGTTATCTCCACTTGTGCAGTTAAGTATTAATCCTGTCCTCATCACGTCAACAAGGAAAATGTTACTAGCAAATAAATGCACAGCAATATGTCATCTTGTATGTTTAATCAATCCATTCATCACCAGGGCAGCAGATACCTATACATATGATTAAATTTATCAATTCATCCTAGTCAAGGCTTCTCTACACATCTTTTGCTAAGTATTGGTCATGCCGCTGTCTCGTTAATAAGGAAAATGTTTTCGGTCGATCCATGCATCACTAATGCAATAGATATTTATACCAATACACATTCAGAAATAAGATTTGGGTAGCTAGAGAACACTATCTAAGCTTTGAGTCTTATCATAAACCATGATAACAGAACCTTATTAAATTTGTTTCCAGCAATGGACACTGACTTCTTCCAATATTGGTAGTCACGGTCTTAACTTTGATGTAAATAAGTAGATAAATAGCCTGCACAAAATAAATTAAGTGACTCAAGAAGTTAAAGCAAACAACCTGAAGATACTGGTGATAAATTGCAAAAGGAGCTGAGTAAGACAGTAGCGGAAGGACCTCTTTAACAATGCTCCAAGCATCCATATCAGGAGCAGCTATTATTAGGCTACACAATCAAATAAAAAAAATTAAGAAACTAATATCCATCACCGGATCAATAAATAAAACATAAACAAATAGGCATCAACCTGGAAAATCCATTTTCTCTCCACATGTTAATGGCTTCGTGAGGCGCTTTATCTCCCGCTTTTGCTGCTTTGGAAGCTTTTAGAGCAGCTGTCTCATCATTAAGTTTCGTCAATCCATTTACATTAGGAACTGTGGTCTCATCCATGCTGACAGAGTGCGAAGAACGAGGGGATAATGATTTTTCCTGCACAAAATGGTCAATCAGATCTTCTGAGTTCAAATGAGGTGGAGAAATAGCATAAAAATAATAAGGAAATGTCACCAACAGTGGTTTGACTATCAATGCCAGAGGCATCTTCAACCAGGCCACTTTGCTTGGATGTTTCATTCCGACCACCAGAGAGGTCACTAAGAGAGGACTGCACAACCCTGTACCACAAATAAGTACTAGAAGATTAGTTGTAAATCAGAAAACCACCTAAAATGGTTTGGACACAAACAACATGCACCAACTAGGCAACTACTGCTCCCGTTAGGACGTGCGAGTGTATCAATATCAACCACATTAGAAATAAGAAAGGGGAAGACCAAAATTAACATGGACATCCGTAGTAAAGAAAGATATGAACGAGTGTGGTATGTATGTGATGACCTTGCTTTGGACCAAATCAAATGGGGGAAAAGGATTCATGAAGCCAACCCCAAGTGATTTGGAAAAAGGGTGATTAGAGTTAAGTTGCAAATCAGAAAATAATTAAGAAAAATATTGCAATGTGTACCAACGACTTACCATCAAGTGTAATGGGACGATATTTAAAGTTACAAGTAACTATATTTTCAATGATGGTAAAAGCATAAATGACGTACCTTCTGCAAATTTCATTACTGAAGTTGAATATTCTGACAATTTCAATAGGATATGGTGTACCCCCAAGATAGGTATTGCACACATAACCAGCGCCTGTTAATCAGGGAGCACCATTCATCAATAGGAAAAAGGAACAATCTCTCTCCTAGAGAGGAACCTCCACACAAAGCAAAAGATGACACAACTATGCAATGAAAGTACTAGCGTCATTAAGACAATTAAAAGTCTAATCATACAATTGATGGCACTGCTTCATGACTAGATACTCGAATTCAAGGAGTTGGGGTTCCAGTTCCCCATCAGAGAATAAAAGGCAAAACCAGTCCAGGTTAGCTATATATAAAGTCAATCATATACTCAATGTGTAATTGTATACTACCAACAAAACTTCAGAAATGCTAGGATAAAAAGGCCAACAATAATCAAGGGGACTAATAACAACATATAAAAGAGAGATGATCATTCAAGAATGAAGTCCAAGCATTCAATAATTTTCCATTATTCATGAATAATCATCCAACAAGTTCCTTTCGCATTACAGTTCAAAATGCATTATAGAAGAATGGAGAAAAAGATGTTCAAGAGTTTCATTGTGATTTTCGCACATGATACAAATGTGAGGAAAAATAGCCTTATTTGGCCTACACCTCTAATGTCAATCACTAGTTGATAACCTGCTAAACACAAGAGTCCAGGTAGACACCTTCAATATTAAGAGGGACCATGGATTTCCAAATGAAAGTGGCTACGGGGAAAGGAGGGTTATGTGAACGAGCTAAAATTTTGAAAACAACTTGACCAAGAAGAGGCCACCCAGATCCGAAATCCAAGATCTACGATTAGGACAATCAGAAGGATGGAAACCTATTGTAAAATTATGACATTCACAAAATCTCTATCATTTTTAAATCCCTGAAAAAGTAAAGTCCCAGGAGAAAATACCCTCTTCCTGAACAAGAATCAAGGTTTGAATTAATATTTGTGAGCATCTCCTTATATTGGGGGTAGTTGTAAAATATATTCTCCTCGACATAATCGAAGAGGAACACACAGAAACTGTTTGACCTAAAAACAAATTTGGAAAGCAGTCCATCCGGCCATAGGTTTAGAGAGAGCTCTTCTCCACCCAGGGGTTCATAAAAAAACTACCTAGTTAAACTTGTCCACAAAGCCAACAAAATCCTTGGATATCTCCTCCGAAAGTCAACAAAATTCCTTCCTAGTAGGCGCTCAGCTTCCTTCAAGAATTCTCTCTTTTCCACTCAAGGTGTCCTAGTTTATGAAAGAGTGATATCAAAATGAAAGCACAAATTCCAATGATGTTCTAACTTTAACCCTCTTAGATGAAATAAACAAGTTGGCTACAACAAGAAGAGTTTGTTATAACGGTTACTGCCAAGGGTAGCCATGTATGTCCAAAATATTTGATTTTTTTTTTATAGGTAAGTATGACCCCTTTGATGCGGTGCATCCGGCCCATTTTCAAGGAGATGAATCTTATTTAGTCTTTTCCTAATCTCTTCTTATCCACAAGTACCTATCTTGTTTAGTCTTTTCCTATTTTGTTCTTATCCATATCATATGTGCATGTACCTATCTTATCTTGTCTTTTCCTAAGCTCTAGACCCCCCCATTTGCAGCCTATATAAAGGGGAGTCTGTCAAGTATTGAGACAGCAACTTATGAAATAAAAATTCTTCTTCTACTTCTTCTTCTTTAGAAAGGAGTCACTTAGCTGTTTGTTTTCTAGTTGTTCCCTCGTCCGATTGAACGAAATCAATTACCCGTCCATTCGTATGTCAACGAATTTAATTTCTCCCAACCCCGTCCTACATCACCCTTGGTATGAGGATTGGAACCAAGGACCTCTAGGTTCAAATAGAAACTCTTTGAGTGGCACAGAGGGAGTATCTCCGATTCCACTCCTCCCAAAGAAGCCATATGGCAGAATAAGGAGCCTCCTTCCATCTTGCCTTAATCCTCCTATCAACTCTGAATGCAGGCAGCATAGTAACAACCCTCCAATCCTAGTCAAATCCAACAGAAAACGACTCCGTATGCAGTTTAGCAAGGACACTTGACAAGCCTTGCATGCTCCAATCCTAATTGATTCCCAGAGAGTAAGAAAGCTCAACCATCATGGCGCAATTGGCGAGGGGTTTACTCTCATCTTACCATTCTTAATCAGCATAATTCTTCCACTAACATGTCTGTCTGTGAAAACCACAAGTACATTCAGAACACAACATACGCAAGTTTATACAGTAATGGAGCTGGAATAATATGAATAAGTGCAGCACACAAGGAAAAAAAATTGCATCTACGTATTGCGTTCTATGATCTTAATTCAAATATTGCATTATGATTTAACGAAATGGTTAAGAAGCAGTGGATTCAATATAATACCATACGCTGCCAAGTATTGCATTTTATGATCATAATTCATCAATCTGATTTATGCAAAAAGGTATCACTGACTAAACAGAATACCTCCTAACCGTTCTGCGACTGCGCCGGTGATAATACCACTGATCATATCCACTACAAGGACATCCGAATGTGCAGTGACATTAGCCAGCGAGAGCAGGAGAGATAAAGTGTCCACTCGCAAGAACCTGAGACTCATACATTGATAACAAAACAAATGGGCTCTGCAATGTAATTAAAAAACTACTCGAAAAAATAAGGTCATAGGATATGTTATTACCCGATTCTTTCTGGATACTTCTTGAAGTATGTCTCGCATATACTGGTAGGAACAATAAACAAGTTAACCAGGGAAGACAAACATGCGCGCTACATGTGACAACATTAATGATGAAAGTCCTCCCCAATAAAACAGCAAAATGTTGGGGGATGCATAAATTTTGCCCAATATGATTTTCCAAACAAAACAGGCGGGCGGAATGCTGCTGAACTGAACCAACGAAAAGAAACATCCCACTGTAGAATAGGTGCTAGCTACATAAAGGGATAAGCATACTCAAATTGATCTAGTTGTAAGAGAAGTGCATATAAGATAGTGCGAACTATTACCTTCGTGCAAAAGGACGCCTTAGCAGTACCTTAGGTGCATATTTTTTCTGCTTCTTAAGTCTATACTTTTCCTGCAAAAATAAGTGATTAAGTATGCCACAACAAATACACAATATAGTAAGAGTAATAGTCCAAGCTCACTTGTGAAAAAGATGTTTTCTTTTCAAAGGTTGCACTGTTAGCAATAAGCGCTTCAACTATTTCATCCCCGGTTGCTCCCTGTCTGCATTGAATTTATTCATAGGCATAAGTATGAGAACCACCAAAGTAAAGCCAGCTTTATGAGGATTTTTCTTTCAAAGGTCTATGGGAATAGTTTTCCGACACCAAGTAATAAAGATGTAAGATTGAATTGAGTTGAGTTGAGACGGGAATGGTAGGAAAAAATACACCTCGGTCCAGATGAGTAACTTTTAAATTTTTTCCTAGAATCTAGATGAGTCTCGGAATTTGAAAGGTCAAAGGTTCCATTGTTTTCATTTTCTTGTTTGCAACTTATTGACTATGTTATAAAGGTTACTAAGATGCAAAAATCTGTTACCACGAAGAAGAGAATATTGAGAATTGTCTTTCTTTGGATTGCTACAAACAAGATTAACCTCCTGAAATTTCATGCAAAGAACAAAAGTGATACTCAATACGAGAGAGCTGGATAGAAACAAAAAACCTTTTCTTATTTTTGTGTGTAAAAGAACGAAAATAACATATATGAACTCTTAGCTAGAAGCATTCAGGATAATCAATGTTATTCACACATGTTATTTAGTGTAAGTGCAGTATAATATCCTAACCTCCGCAGTGCATCTATATCTTCACCGGTAAGACTTTGGGCGGTGTTATTATCAACTAATGCCCGGTTGTCTTTCAACTCATCTTTCATTTGAGAACTTGTAGTTTCTTCAATATTATGACCTGACAATGAGCAGAGAGAGACGTCAGTAATTTCAAATTAGCCAAGAAGAAATGAAGACAAATTGTAAGTGAAGATTTTGGATGGCATTCCTTTAAGAAAAGACATATATGCAGTTTCATTTCATGTTCATGCCCTCTAGAACCTGAACAGAATCATTTAGCTCGAATTTGAAACCTCTCAAGTTGGACATGAACAAGTTGTGTTAAGGATCACAAGTTAGTGAGTTACTGATAATGTCAGCACACAGCCCGTTTTGCACGGCTGCCCCAAAAGAAGAGTTGCCTTTCTAAAATTTAAGCTTCAAATCGCCCAAAAAAAAACTTTAATTTCTTTTCAAACAAACGATATTTATCTTATGTGTAGTACAAAAAAATTATAGTGCAATTTGTAGAAAATATTGAGAAGCAAAAGTACAACATCAAGAAGTTTGACTTGTCACATGCGACTCTCTTTTTCTTTTCTTCTTTTGGAAGAAGGGAATAATTCATAATGCAAACTGGAGGCTCAATGCATATATGATCGTAATAGTTATAGTTATATTCTCAAAATATAAATTGAACGGTGAGTCAAACATGGATGTAACCCAAAAGGCAAACAATCTGAGATTAAAGATTCAAACTTTTTGAGAGAAGCAAACCTTCTGTGGCAGGAAGAAGTCGGGACAAATAGGGTCCTTTATTTCCATTCTCGACTTGAAACAAGGAACCAAAAGCACAACCAATCAATGGCTTAAGAGAGCAATTCTTATTCCCAATTTTCACTACCCTGCAATGCCAATCAACAATCAATATCCATACTATAAATTAACCACTTAAAAAACTAATTTTGTATAAAATGAATGTAAAAAATTGAAAGGCCTTACGAGCCGGCAGTGAGGCGTGAGAAAACAAGGCGGTCGCCGTCGTTGATGTCAAGCAAGACGCTGCAACCTTCCCAAGTGACTCTAGAATTTTGAACTGAAGTTTCTTCTGGTTTATTCAGTGACATGCTTGTCACTTATTAAAGAAGATTAAATTTAAAAAAAAAAACAATTAAGAGTTTTGCAAAGAGCAACAGTGCTGGGGTGGTTTGAATGATGTGCGAGTGAGAGTGAGAATTGTTAGGGCAAAATCTAGGTTGGATTTGTCGGTGAGGTTTTGTACGCCGTAATAGGCAAACTTAAACCCTCGGTTTAGGGTTTAAAATTCTGATGCTTTCTGATAAAAGTTGTGCAGTGCCCGAAACCGTTGTTTCCCTTGTCCCAAAAACAAATAAACTGCAACCACTGTAGTAACTGTACTTGCCTTCTTATTTCAATTTCTCCATTTCTATTGCATCGGGTATTTGGGTGTGTCATACAGACACTAAAAAATAAAAATCATTAAATAGGCATTACTCCAATAGGCATGGGTATTTTAGGTACGTAAATTTAATATGTTATTTGTTTTTTATGATACGGTGTAGGGGTGTAAGTGGTTCGGTTTGGTTTGGTTTATGACACAAACCGAATACCTCTTAAATGATTAAAAATCTCAAAGAAAAAAGAAAGAAACCAAAAAAACCACTCGGTTTGGTTTGGTTTAGTTTTTGTGGTTTATATAAATTATTTTTAATTAAATTAACCAACATTAAAAATAGCAATAAAAATAATATTTTAATTTGGAATTAACATCAAAATTATGAAATAATCTACTAACAACAAATTATCATAAATAAAACAATACAAATTCTAAAATAAACACAAACAATGAAAAAATAATAGTTCTCCAATAATCAAGATTTTGTTTGGTTTAGTGTCCGTATATATATATATATATATATATATATATATATATATATATATATATATATATATATATATATATATAATGAATAAATCAAAGGTTCAAAATCGTTAATAAATGTAATATAATATATATTATATAATAAATAAATAAAAATATATAAAAGTGGTTTGGTTTGGTTCGGTTTGGTTTGGTTCAATACAAAAACCGTGAACCAAACAAAATTTCAATTCTTGAACCAAAACAATCTTTAACCGATTTGGTTTGGTTTAATTCGTGGTTAAGTTACACCCCTAATACGGTGGCATTTGTTATGATACAATGTTATATCTTACGAATACATTAGTGTTTTATACGTGGCAAAAACTTGTGTAGGACGGATCCGTAAGACGGAGCCCCATTTAAAAATTTACGGGTTAATAATTAAATCTGTTAATAAAAAACATAATAAGTTGTTAGTAAAGTTGGTTGGAGGCGCCACCTTAAGGGTTTAGGGATTAGGGATTGATTAGGGACTGATGGTTTCGAAACTCCATAGTTACAATTTTTTTGTTTTAATTCTCATTATTGAAAAGTTCTTCTATTTATTTCGGTATCCCTCCACTTTCAATGTTTGTTAGCTTCGTTAGTCATCCGTTAGCATCAATTGCCTTGGAACACTTGACAGATCCTAACGGACTTTGACGAAATATTAAATGACACATTTAGCACCAAAAGTGACACATTAAAAACACAAAAAGTGACACATTTTAATGTTAAAAGTGACACTATAAATGAAAATTTATTATAATTTTTATTAAAATACAAAGTAACACTATTAATACTAAAAAGTAACACATTTAATACTAAAAAGTGACACTCTTAATACTAACAAGTGACACATTTAATACTAAAAGTGACACTCTTAATATTAAAAAGTGACACTTTTAATACTAAAAAGTGACATATTTAATACTAAAAAGTGACACTTTTCCTTAAATAATTTACCGAACCAAAATGAATCATCTCGTGTTTCAAGTTCATCTTCTACATGCGGTTCGAAACTCCATAGTTACAGTTTTTTGTTTTAATTCTCATTATTGAAAAGTTCTTCTATTTGTTCCGGTGCCCCTCCACTTTCAATGTTTGTTAGCTTCGTTAGCCATCCGTTAGCATCAATTGCCTTGGGATACTTGACAGATCCTAACGGACTTTGACGAAATGCTAAATGACACATTTAAAACCAAAAGTGACACATTAAAAACACAAAAAGTGACACATTTTAATGTTAAAAGTGACACATTTTAATGTTAAAAGTGACACTATAAATGAAAATTCATTATAATTTTTATTAAAATACAAAGTAACACTATTAATACTAAAAAGTGACACATTTAATACTAAAAAGTGACACTCTTAATACAAAAAGTGACACATTTAATACTAAAAAGTGACACTCTTAATACTAAAAAGTGACACATTTAATACTAAAAAGTGACACTCTTCCTTAAATAATTTACCGGACCAAAATGAATCATCTCGTGTTTCAAGTTCATCTTCTACATGCCTAGATCCTGCTCCCTCTGTTACGAAGGGAAAGAGAAAAATAATTAAGGGAAGTATTGAAAAGGGCAAGAAAAAGACTACTGATTTTTCTGATTCTCATCAAGCCAAATAATTTGGTTCCAAGACTCCTAATGCTCGATTATTTTAGACATATTTTCAGTAATTTTTGTAAGTTTGAGTAAGAAACATATACTTTACCTTGAAAAAGTTATGATTTTGTGTTTTTAACGATTGACACTTGGGATTATATACATTTCTATGAATGAGAAGATATATTTCAGTAGTGTTCAATTGATTATTGCTGTTAAAATCACTAGCTCAAAAGTGACACACTTTAGTCCTAAAAGTAACACACTCCAAGCCTAAAAGTGACACTCTTATTGATACAAATTATATGATTATAAAAATAAGTTGTTTTACCAAAAGTGACACACCTAATACCTAAAAGTGACACAATTAATACATAAAAGTGACACTTATGAATAAAAATTTAAAGATGGAAAGTGATTTTTTTGCCAAAAGTGACACACGTAAAACTTAAAAGCGACACATTCTATGTTTAAAAGTGACACTCTGATTTAAAGTAACTAAGTAAAACTTAATCAGACCTAAGGTAACAATTATCCAAAAGTGACACACTTTTGTTCTCAAAGTGACACACGCCAAGCCTAAAAGTAACACTCTGATTGATCGTAAATATAAACAATGTCAAAATAACACATCCCTTCTAATAAAACTTAAAAACAATAAAAACAATTCTAAGAGGTTTCAAACCTTAGACCGAACATGCTAATTTCAACAACTTATAAGATTCATGCGAACCATCTCACCATATTGATTTTTATAACGTATTATTAATTTATTATGACCCACAAATTTATAATTCTCATTAAGAAAAAATAAAACCAAATTAAGTTGTTAAGGGGTTTTGAACCCGCAACCGTCCAGTCTACCAATCTACCAAATCCTTAAACATTACTTCCATCCATCTCGCCAAACTCATGATTGTGAATTTAATTAACATATTTAATTATTAACCCGCGAATTCCTAAATGGGGCTCCGTCTTACGGATAAGGATTCGTAAGACGGTCTTACAGGAGATCACCTCTTTATACGTAATAAGCAAAAAATTATATAATATGGCTTTACAGATATTTTTATGTAAGACAAATGTTTTTAATCCAATACATCGTATGTTGGTAAGTTGACTTATGAGATAGTAAGTCTACGATTTAAAATCAGTAAGACGTCTCATAAGAGACCTACTATTTATAATATTGAATTGTACCAAGCAGAAATATGTTATAATTATTTTAAAACTTAAATTTTCTTATAATCTATATACATATATAAAAGGATATGTGCGATTTTTTGAAAGTTTCCGTCAAAATGCACTTTCCAAAAATGACAACACTTCTACATTGTATATGTATCATTAATGCATTAGGAAATGAAACAAATTTATAATCAAAATTAATTAGATAAATAAATCTGAAAACTTTTGACATTCTTTCTTTGACTTGAGACAATTGACAATAATATATACCAAATTATTTCAACCTCATTCACATCCGGCAATATAAAAAAGAGGTGGTCTCCTGTAAAACGGTCTTACGGATCCTTATCCGTAAGACGGAGCCCCATTTAGAAATTCGCGGGATTATAATAAATAAATAATACATTATAAAATATCATAAAAACGAACTGCTTAGTTGGTTCGCATCATAACTCTTAAGTCTTGGAAAATTGAGTGTAGGCGGGTCTGAGGTTTGAAACCCCACAACACTTTTTTTTTTTTCAGTTTTATTGTGATGTGTCATTTTGCTCCGGTGTCCCTACACTTTCAAGGTTTGTCGTCAAAATTCTTATGTTTTTCACGCCTTACAGTTTAATCCTTTGTCAGTCCCGTTAACATCAATTGCCTTGAGATACTTGACGGATCTTAATGGACTTTAACGAAATACTAAATGACACGTTTAAAGCCAACCGTGACACATTTTAAAGTTGAAACTTGAAAGTGACACAATAAAAAGAAATTTATTATAATTCTCATTAAAATTCAAAGGAATACTCTTAATGTGTAACTTTTTAGTATTAAGAGTGTCACTTTTTAGTATTAAATGTATAACTTTTTAGTATTAAGAGTGACACTTTTTAGTATTAAATGTGTCACTTTTTAGTATTAAGAGTGTCACTTTTTAGTATTAAATGTGTCATTTTTTTAGTATTAAGAGTGTGTCACTTTTTAGTATTAAATGTGTCACTTTTTATTAGTATTAAGAGTGTCACTTTTTAATATTAAGAGTGTCACTTTTTAGTATTAAATGTCTCACTTTTTAGTATTAAGAGTGTCACTTTTTAGTATTAATAATGTCACTTTTTAGTATTAAGAATGTCACTTTTTAGTATTAAGAGTGTGTCACTTTTTAGTATTAAGAGTGTCACTTTTTAGTATTAAGAGTATAAGAGTATTACTTTGTATTTTAATCTTATACACATTTATTTGATTTCCCCATGAACTAAATTTTATTTTGCATTAAAATATTAGTGCTTCATTGAAAAAAAGAAGCCTTGTCACATTGACTATTTTTTTCCTTTTTTTGTTAATGAATCCACGCATAATGAATGGTTCTCTATTTTCTTTTTCGGTTACAGTAAATTTATTTATTTATTTTAAAATAATATATAGTTGTATATTTAATTTTAATTATTTTTATTTGTATATTCTCGTATTTAAAATGTGTCACTTTTTAATATTAAGAGTGTCACTTTTTAGTATTAAATGTGTCAATTTTTAATATTAAAAATGTTACTTTGTATTTTAATAAAAATTATAATAAATTTTCATTTATAGTGTCACTTTTAACATTAAAATGTGTCACTTTTTGTGTTTTTAATGTGTCAAGTTTGGTTTTAAATGTGTCATTTAGCATTTCGTCAAAGTCCGTTAGGATCTGTCAAGTATTCCAAAGCAATTGATGTTAACGGATGGCTAACGGAGCTAACATACATTGAAAGTGGAGGGGCACCTGGAGCAAATAGAGGAAGTGAACATTAAAAATGAATTTTGTTGCTGAAGGGAGTCGAACCTGGCTAGCACACAGGTAAAGCCTTAAAAGATCAGCCTTCACCAACTCATCCAACCAACTTTTGTGATTTCTAATATCATGTTTAGTTATTAACCTCGTAAATTTCTAAATGGGGCTCCGTCTTACGGATTTAGGATCCGTAAGACCGTCTATACAAGTTTTTGCCTATAAAAAATAGTTATGATTTTTTTTTTACTATATTGAAATTTCAAAGAGCTAATAAATAATTATTTATTTCAATTGTTGAATTTAATAATCACTTATCAATTGAATGATAAATGAATAAATTATCAAAACAATTACATGAATTATCATTGAAGATTAATTTCTTCAACTGTAATTGAACGCCTAAGGAAGTTAGACAGTTCCTTAGTTGTTCTCTTCTCAAGTAGTTTTCAAAGATAAAACCACTATAAATTTGTTACAATTTTGTTTGTTGAATATCATTGCTAAAAACAACTGAGGATAACACATCAATATAGAAGAAATCTATATAAAATGTCTCCCTCTCTCATTTTGCTTAGAGACATCAGCCAGACTAAGGGTAAGCCTAGATAACTCAACGGTTTTCGTGCAAAATGTATATTTTATAATGTAAAAGTATATTTCCAACGTATAATACTTACTGTGTTATTTTTATTTCGATTGTTTAGGATCTCATGTACTTAGTCCTCTTTTTTTTTCTTCTAGAGATCATGGAGTTACAATAAACTGAAAACATTTATATATGCAAAATTATTAAATTCTCAGAATACATTTGTAATCAATAAATAGCTTAAACACATGCAATGCCTGGGATTAAAGATGTAGAGAATAAATTACGATAATTTAATAAACTACATGTTCAAGTGTATGTGCTAAATTTAATACAATTTAATGATCTTCAAACTGATACAGATTTAATGGTAACCAATGTATATTTATATTTATTTATTAATATGCACTATGAGTACAAATTTCTCAATTTTGGTTTTATCAAATCATAATAATTAACATTTATAAATAAAATCTAATTAAATCAAATGAATTTGAAATGTAGAGACGAAAAACAAATAAATTAGTGACTACAAAAGGGCCAATTTTGAAATGAACAACTATATTAGATACAAGTGATTTAAAATAGATGTATTTTAATTATAAAAATGTTTAAAAAATAGATCTTCAAAATACAAATATAAAAATTCGAAATCTATATTTTTTTCTATACTCAAAATATAAAAAATTCAGATATAACGTTAAATACTGAAAATATAAAAAGTCACGACTTATTTAAACCGCATTTTAAAAAATTAATTAGCTAAAGAAGCATAAATACTTGGATTTTATTATAAGCCATTTTTTTTTTCCAGTTCACTAAGTAAAATTGAGCTCTAAGATTAAAAAAATCGAAATACAAAGTTGAATATTTTATAGAAAAAATCTAACGCACCTTGCTACGAAATGGTTTGATCTGATTCTATTTTAGTAGGGGAAAGTCGGCGGATGAATTTTTTAAACAAAGGGTTTGAAGAGCTGAACAGTCATCGTCTCATGTTCACCGAAGGAATTTCTGAGGTTTAATGTTATAAAAATAAGAAAGGTGACCTTTTAGACGACTTAATTGAGTAAGAGTGAGAGTGAGACGATGTGCATATAGGTTATAGTGAGTGAGGGTGGGGTTTTTAGGTTAGAGAGTGAGAAGCTCTTTATCTATATGACAGGTGCTTGAGATTTTTTTGGACCAGATTGGTTATGATTGGAGTAATATTTGTTATTTATTAAAGTAATAATAATTTGGATGGAATCAATTGAAAATTTGGGATAACGTGAAATTTTGAGTATTTTCAGTTCTTTCTGTTGTTGTTTATTTTAGGGAGAAATTCAGGTCCGTCCACCATGTAAATTTTTCAACCGCTACAGTTTTTTATGTTTTTTTTTTTTAACTAAAAATGACACTTTTAGAGTGAAAAGACTACGACTCTTAATGAACCGAAGGCACGCTACGGATCACTTAATCAATTCATCAATTTAAATCACATAATCTAATTTATGCATCGCGCCTTAAATCATAATGTACCAAACCTTCATCTCTCTTCTTTCATATATACAATCAACATATGATTCAAAATTAATGCATCTTACCTACATCCCACATCTAAGTCGATGCATGACAATTTACAAATGATACATTGTGATTCAAAATTGATGCATCGAGTTTCAAAAAGGGTATTTAAAAACGGACAAATTTATATTTAGGCCTTTCATCAAATAGTATATGCACAGTAGTATAAACACAAAAGTAAATTTATTTTGAATCATACACACAAACACAAAATGAAGAAGAAAATGAACGAGGTATGAAGAAGGAAGAGAATGTGAGGACATAAAATGTATTTTTATATGTTCATATTTTCAATAACCAACATTTTTTTATAGCTACTACATTAGTACGAAATATTATAAACTATTATCTCTATCAAATTTTGTCATTTAGAGGCACATGTCTATTATCAATAGTTGATTTAACGAATGACGAAGATGGTTGCATTCCATCAAATCCTCACTTTCCGAATAAGGAAATACATCTAAATAAATTTATAATTACTTTTTTAAATTTATGTGATCTATCTTTAATTTTACTTTTTATTAATTTTTTTTATTTTTTCATATTAAACTTTTTAATTATATATTATTCAACTTTAATTGAGTATATAAATTTATACCAATGTACAAACCGTGCAACGCATGGGAGCATCACTAGTGTCAAGATATAAAGGGCTCGTTTGATAGTCAGATTGGACTAATAATATTTAAGAAGGTTGTTTGATATGTTTTTAAGCATTCGACTTAAGAAGATGAGTGGTTCGAAACTTCGAATAAACAACTTTTTACCTCCTTGTTTATCATGTACGTGGGGTGGTATTATTAATTTATTATCGACCGAATTAAAAAAGACGCGACACTGTTTTGTTATATCCAAAAAATACCCATGCATATATACTCTAGACACACAATAAACCCTTTTTCACCGTTCTCTGGCGTGAAGGGCGGCTACTACTTGAAAACTATGATTGTTGGTGGGAATCCTGATTTGGTTAGTGATTTCATCATTTCTTTCTATCTACTTCTATGTCATTTGATAAATTTTATTCCATTCGAATTATTAGATTAGAGTTCATAATATCAAGCATAACTCTATCATAAAGGTGTGATATTGGGTAAGTGAAAGAATTATGTATCAGATTAGAGTTCATAGTGGTGGGAATCACAATTAGGTTGTTACAATTCCATTTTTTTATTGTTAAACCCAAACCCAAACTCTCTCTCTCTCTCTCTCGACTATAATGATTGATATTCACATAATGTAGCCATTCGAGTTCATTCAAACATGGGCTTGGAAATAGGAGTGAGTGGGTGCGTGAAAGAGAGAGAGAGCAATATTTGCATGAACCAAGTTGACTTAAAAATTGATCTCTTTTTAACAAGGCCGACGTCCAAAAATAGCATAGCAACAGGTGTTGTTAGTCAATTTAAGCAATGGGAAAGACATTTAAATTGATATCATAATTGTCGTAGATTGGGTGTAATTGTAATAGATTGATTGATTGTTATTATATAGTGGAAATAATCCCACATCACAATAAGTAAGTTGAGATTTTCATTTCAATTATCTTATTATTCTTCTTCTTCATCATTGTGTTTGTGTGTAATTCAAAATAAATTTACTTTGTAAATGTGTTGTAAACTGTTCGATGAAATGCCCCAATAGAAACTTGCTAGCTGTTTAACACCTTTGTGAATCGTGATGTATCAATTTTGAATCACAATGTATCATTTGTGAATCATGATGCATCAATTTTGGATCGTGATACATCAATTTTAGAAAATGTAATGCATCGCTATGTTACACAAATTTGAATCATGCATTGTGATGCACAAAATTTACATCGTGATGCATACAATCATGCATCGTGATGCATACAATCATGCATCGTGATTAAATATGTGCATCGTGATGCATGCACTACAACTTTTGTGTGCCCGTGTTCGCCTAATTAAGGGTTTAGTCGTCCTTTTGCCATACTAGTGCCTATTTTCGATAAAAAAAAATATTGAGGTGTTTTTTGGTTAAATATCGATGGGAGGGGATCAGCTCGGTTTCTACCAAAAAAGGGGGGGGGGAAACTCGGGCCGGTCTATTTTAATAAGTTTTTAATTGCTACAATACCATTTGTTTTAATTGGAAAAATTCACTTTTGGGGGCGAAAAAACTAAGATACTCATAATGAGTTTGAGGCGCACTATGGATCGCACACTTAAATGCATCGCGCTGCATCAATTTTTACACCGCGATGCATCAATTTAATTACATAATCCAATTTGGCACCGCAATGCATCAATTTTAATTACCTAATCCAATTTTACATCAAATTGCATCTAATTTTGCACTGCGGCCTGTTTTAAATTCGATTGTCATGTATATTATTTCCAATACACAATCAATAAATGATTTCAACTTGATGCATCTTTTGTGCATCCCAAATCCAAATCGATATATCATGATTAAAAAATGATGCATTGTGATTCAACATCCAGATTGAAAAATGGTGTACAACAATGAACAAAAATTTATTCATATATTTAATTGAATAGTTTACATGCTTAATAGCACAACACACAAAATGAATCTATTTTTAATCAAACAGACAACACACAATGTAGAAGAAGAAGCAGAATGAAGAAGAAGAATACACTGCTGAAACTGAAGATCGGTAGATGAAGAGGAAAGAGAGTGGAAAGTTAGGGTGGATTAATCAAATCCAAGGTGAAACACACAAATATTCTATACGACCCGACCTTCCCACTCTCTTCTTCTCCATCCGTGTGAATTTCAGTCGTAATTTCTCTTATGTAGGTATTTTAGGAACATTTTTATGAAAATATATTTTAGCGATTGAAAAAAAAAGGATGGGCGAAATAAGAGGGTTAAATATTTAGAAAAATGTATCGGCCATTAATTTTTTTAAAAAGATACTCTTTCATAAAAGTGTCTTAAGGGCAAGGCTATACCGGACTAGTGGACAAGGCCTAATATTTTGAATATGAGCCCACATCCGACGAGTCTGTTCTTTTCCCACTCGATTTCTGGCCAAATCTCATCCCCACAGGCCCAGTAGATATATGAATTTTTGATTTGGACTGAAAACTACTTCAAACCCATAACGGATTTTGTTTGACTACTGTTGGTTTTCAAGATTTTAAATCTATATTACTAGATTTCGTATCCGTGCCTATGATACGGTGTTAGTATAGATGTGATCAATATATGAAGCGAGCATGATGTGAATAAATTAGTATATCCTTGAGATTTTGTAGGGGTCGGATCAATATATATTACAAAAAAAAAAACGACTTCCAGAAAATTAAAGAAATAAAACATTTTATTCGTTGTAAAATTTTGTAACTCATAAAAAAAGAGTATAATTAAGCATCCAAAAACATTCTCTCTTACACGCACTAACACAACACATGTTAATTGAAATAAACTTAAAAATGAAATCGCAGCAAACAAAAAATATAAAATAAATTGAATGAAGCATAGTGAACTAACAAAAGACTATTTTGAAATCACAAATATTGCAGACTATTAAGCAAAACTTAGCACACATTTAAAAAAAAAGAAAGAAATTAAAATACAAATATTTAAAATTACAAAACTTACGAATAAATGTTTTTTTTCTAAAATAAATCTAAGTCGGATAAAAATTAAATTGAGATTCAGTTGATTACGATAATAATTAATTAAGAAACTACAAACTAAATATTAATAATAAAATTAAAATACAAATATTTAAAATTGTAAAAATTAATTACAAAACTTACAAACAAATAACTCATTAAAACAACTCAATGAATGCTCGAGATAAATTATAGATAACTACCTCGTCAACTCAAACGAAAGGATGTTGTTAAAAATGTGTTAGAGGAAAGCATTCATATTCATATAACTGTAATTGGTTATGGAGAGGATAATTTAAAAAAAGTATAACTGATGGGTTATTACATAATTATTGGTTATAGAGGGGGGCAACTCAAACAAAACTCATAACTGAAGGGTTTATATATAACTCACTTATTTACGAATCAATCTGGACCGTCAGTTGTGTTTGATATAATTCGATCCGGATCGCTAGTTAGCCCCTGATCTCTTTTATAATATAGACTAGATTCTGAGCCCGTGCCTATGACATGACGCCGGTTTTGAGACTTGATCGATATATGATGCAAACAATGTTACAATAATTTAATATTTATTTAGAATTTTGTAGGAGTTGAATATATGTACATTACACAACGAAAATGAGAGAAAATCCAAATACCTAACAAAATAAAACATTTTACTTGGGCATTTAATTTAATTTATAAAAAAAATAGATATGTAAAAAGAACATTTTATTGTTTTCTCAATAACAAAAACTCAATCTTCTTCTGGGGGCTCTTGCTTCACAACAATGGTTGATTTAAAAACATGAGATGCAATAACTTTGTTCATTATTTCCACCTACACATGAGACAAATAAAATTCAAACTAATTAGTTAACCATATTTTATGCATTATAGTTGTTTAATTAAAATATATAAAAAAAACTTACTGCTTCATCTACAAAACTCTAATCCTCCCACATATCATCATACAATATTGTGGGTATATGTTCTGCTGCAACTTGAGATGTAGGTGGAGGGGGTGTCGGAGATGCAGGTGGAGTTGGAGGTGGGGTTTAAGGAACCTATTTGAAACAATGAATAAGATATAAATTATGTAAATGTAAAACTTGTATCAAATGTTATTAACGCTTATCTAAAAAAAGTAGTACTTACATTGATTCGTTACAATTTGGGCAATTAGTTTGTACATTTCAACTAACTTTTCTGATCAACTAATTATTTTCTAATTATTACTTTGTTCTAGTTTGTGCACCTATGCAGCAATATTTATTCTTTGAATTCCATAAGCGATTCTCGATTAGGATACAATATTGACTAAATTCAGCTTGAGTTTTATCATGAAAACAGTCTCATGAGAAGGAAAAACAAATCCCATAAAAAATGGAATTGTTTTAATTATAACAAAAACAATACAACCATGCAAAGGATCTATCACTGTTGAGTTCCAATTAATAGAGATCTAAAAGAATTTTTTTAACCAAAATATGGATTAACATAGGAGAGACGAAAGGATCATGTGGACATCAATTAAGGCTTGAGTTATTAACAAACCGGAAGAGAGAAGAAAACAAAGAAAGAAAGCTTAAAAGCTGATGAAAATAAAAAAATAATTACATGAACCTAAAGAGAGTATAACAGCAAGGGCTGGAAAGAGAGAGACCGGGGAAGAAAAAAATTGTTTAAAGCCACAATAGAAATCTGACACTGTATGTGGACATCAATTAAGAGCTTGAGTTATTAACAAATCGGAGGGAAGAAGAAAACACAGAAAGAAAGCTTAAAAGCTGATGAAAATAAAAAAAATTAATTATCTGAACTTAAAGAGAGTATAGCAGAAAGAGCTGGAAAGAGAGAGACCGAGGAAGTTAAAAAAAACCAAGGTACGGGGGAAGGAAAAAAGGGTTTGAGTATAAAAGATGATCCAAACATAATTCTAACAGTATAAGAAAACCCAAAAAAGGAGGTTACCCAAATAAGGAAACCAAAAAGAGGAGGTTACCCAAATAAATGACAGCTGTAGGATGATAGTATGAAAAATGAGATCCAAACCTATTTCTAATAGTATAAGGAAACCCAGAAGAGGAGGTTACCCAAATAAATAAGGATGACAGTAAAAAAAATTAAATCATGACCTCTGAATAGCTCTAGTCAATTATTTAGTTTCTTTATAATATAATAATTAAGCTTAGTCTTTCTGAAAAATTAACTACTGATCATGATTCATTTTTACAAAACATAACTATTGATCAGGATTAATTATTTCTAAAAAGTTAACTATTGGCCAAGATATTGCTAGATTTCGTGAATCCCGGTAACAATATAAGAGATATATGTATCCTTTTCCTTCTTTACATCATTTTCCTTATATTATCCGTATCGTTTCACTCTTCATTATATAACGTTTCTCTTAAGGGTAAGGCTGGTTATCCCCCTCAAGTTTGTTAAAATATATCAGGGTACCACCTCTGTTTCCCTAAAAAAATATATTACAAAACTAACTTTTAATTTTTTTTCTTCAACTGTTTGAATGTTCATATTGTTTTAATTGATTACCGAGATGTGTTTATTTTAAATTGATTATTTTGAATATTGACACCGTCTCATACTGATGTCGTGCCATAAACACAAATACAAAATCTAGTTTTCAATTAATTTAAAGGGTGATAACTGAGCCGGTATGCTCAGATGGGTATATTATAATATTTGGACTATAATGAGAAGAGTTTTCGGTGTACAAAATCTTTATGATAATGCCTCTTAATAAATGTCTCAATAATACTAGTTCATGTTTTTATCCATGTACCCTTCACTAAGTTTTGAACATAGATCAACTTGGAAGCCCGTATCAACGCTTGGACAGTATAAATAACTTGAAGCCATTTATTTTAAAGTAATACTAAATTGACAAAATGAAATACAAAAGCAAATTAAAAGACTTTTTGAATGGGATATTATTTGAGGCCCACAATGATATTCTAGTTAGTGTATCGCAGTCTACCATATATAAACCATTCAATCAATATGCTAATTTGCTGTCTTAGTGTCTTAACCATCAAGTAGTTATGACTTGTGAGCACAATAAACTTTAGTACATTATATATCACTTGGACATGAATAGCTAGGTTGGGACATTTTATATGCTTGAAATCGTCTATCTCATCTATCATAATTTATGTCTAATTGAATCTTATAGGTTGGGTATACAAGATTTGAACTGCATTTTATAATAATAACAATAGCTTAAGATTAAAAAAAAAAAAGAGCTAATTTTTATGATTCTATAATGGATTATGGATCATATATTTGTTTTGGTGATCGCGTGGAAGGTTGGCCAAACAAACATCAAACATGTATCTGACTCTAACCACTCCAACTTAAAGAGAGATAATGCTAATTTTTATGCATAACTGATCAATCCCGTATGGTATGGGCCTAGGGCCTATGGGAAGTGGGTTTTAGACTTTTAGTATATAAAAAAAAAATAAAAAAATAAATAAATAAACTGTAGTTATACAAATGGAGTGGATATATCATATAGTTGAGTTGCTGAGGTTCGATTTCACAAGAAGCTAAGGGGTAAAATGACAAAGTGTTGAAGCTGGATCGGATAAAAAGCCGGTGGGGAGTGGGGAGAGAGCAATTTGGCATTACAAGTCATTCACTATATTCTTCCATGGTGTATTATATGATTGCCCCTTTTGGCTCTTCCTTTTGTTCAACCCTTGGATTTAGATTCTATGCTCTACTACACTTTGATAGAGGATCAGAAATCTAAATGTATGTATTAACATTTAAGATTTAAGATTCGATTGTTATTACATCATTAATTTGCTCCCTTTTAACTGGGCCAAAAAAGTATTGTATTTGTTGTGTATACAGTATACCTAGTTGACAACTTGACATATCACATGCTAATCACCAATGTGTCCCCTTCATATAATATACTCCTCACAATCTCTAGCGCGTTCTTCACGGTTGGGGATTTATCATTTGATTTTGACATGTCCCTAAAATTTGGCAAAAACCTAATTAAGAATCAACGTTTTATGGATATTTTTACTATGAAATATCTCTATAATTCGACTCATCGTGTATTGATGATTGAACTATGAGAGAGTGAAATTTCGTCCTACATATTATAATTCGTAAGACGGAACTTCACTATCTCATAGCTCAACCGACCCATGATTCACAAGATGGTCTCACATACATACTTCTAAATTTTCTGAATTGATGAGTCTCGTGCTTGTCTAAATTGGGGAATGCAAATACTTCTATATATTTTTTGTAAGATATATCGTTACCCGACTCACTATGTGTTGGTTGGTTAAACTGTAAGAGAGTGCATGACCGTCCATAGGAAATGGAGGCCCAATGCCAATTACGTCGAACGGGCCTTTCCTTTGTAGCATAATTTTCCCCATTTTTTGAGAAATTAAAGAAACAAAGCTTACCTATGACATTTTTTTATTAGTAAATCTTTTGAAAATATGTCGAAAAATATTTTTTGGTGTTCGACAAACACACGGAAAATGTTACGGAAAACAATATATGAAATACAAAAAGTATATTCTAATATTGATGTCCATATTGAATATAAAATATTGTTAATACAAATAAAAAAATTGATAATTGAAATGAAAAAAAAAACGTTTTAAAAAAGAAAATTGATAATACTTGAGACGTCCATAAATAATATAATAGACACTAATTTTATGATGTAGTGGGTATTTATTAAAATTTTAATTTATAAATAATGTGCAAAAAATCCAATTGTATTTCTAAATAATTTATTTGTTGAGTAAAATTTTGTGCGTGTATGTAAATATGTCTAATTGTAGAAAAATGAATCCGTAAGTCATTTTCCTGAAAAGAAGACTTCATTTTCTTTTGATTTGAAAAAAAAACTTTTATGTTGATTACATTTTCTTATGGTTAGTTGGTTACCAAACAATGGAAAATGAGGAAAACGTTTTCGGAAGTCATTTTTCGTGAAACAAACAAAGCCTAAGACTTTTTTAGAAATTAGAATAGGGCCTTTAATATATATATATAAAACTGCGGATCGGTACCTTTTGTAGATATTATAATCACTTTCTTTTTATTCAACCGGTAAAGTGACTTTTCATAAAAAAAAATCCAAAACTGTCTGTGACCTCCAAGTACTTCGTTCTCTTCACTCTGTCATACAAACTCTCTTTCTCTTCTTCCTCCAGCTTCCTCTCCATCTCTCTTTTCTTCATTGTCGACCTATTTTCATCTTCTTCGACCATTTTCTCCATAACTTTTGATCCCAGATGAACCACATGACCCACCATATATCAAATCGAAGCTTGCGACGAGATCTACAAAACTCATTGGGTAAACATGGTGATGTCTTCGTTTTAAGGCCAAAAAACTATGTTTAAGCACTATTTTGGGCTTCAAAAGTTTTCTGATGTCCAATTTTTACACACATATCTTGGGGCAGTGTTCAATTTATTCATTTCGATGCCAATTTTGTCTATTTCGATGCCCACTTTTGTTGATATTTGGTGACAATGTTTAATTTCTTCATTCTGACACTAATTCTGTCCATTTCGATGCCCAACTATGTTGATATTTGGTGGCAATGTTTAATTTATTAATTTTGACGCCAATTTTGTCCATTACGAGACCCAACTATATTGATATTTGGTGACAATGTTCAATTTTGTCCATTTCGATACCCAACCTTTTTGATATTTGGTGGTAGTATTTAATTTATTTATTCCAACGTTAATTTTGCCCATTACGATGCTCAACTATCTTGATAGTTGGTGGCAGTGTTCAATTGTTCATTTCGATGCCCAGTGTTTTCATTCTAATGCCTAAATTTGGCAGTGACTTTTTGAATTTCGACATCCAAATTTTGATAGATTTCAATTGTGCATTTCGATGCCAAGTGTTTTCATTCCGATGTCCAAATTGGGCAGTAGCTTTTTGAATTTTGACGCCCAAATTTTGACATATTTCAATTATGCATTTCAATGCCCAATGTTTTCATTCTGATGCCCAAATTGGGCAGCAGATTTTTGAATTTTGACGCCCAAATTTTGACAGATTTCAATTGTGTATTTCGATGCCCAATGTTTTCATTTCGATGCCCAAATTTGAGCAGTGGGTTTGTGCGCGCTTTGTGGGCACGTTTGTTGTTCATTAAGGGTGTTGTTTCTCATTTGTCTTGATTTACATCTGTTCATACATTACATTAGGTTTTATACATTAGTGGCTAATTGGGCTGCGTATCAATTAACGTGACAACTGTTTATAGAACTTTGCTATAGAATAGTTTTATAGGCTTCACAGGTTCAGCGGAAGACTTTAACAAAGCTTCAGCGGAAGACTTCAACAACGCTTCACCGGAAGACATCATTCAACATCCAGCGACAGACCTTGTCTGCACGTGTTCAAGCATGACGTGTCCAGTCACCAAGTCTTAGTGGATTATTTAAATTCATCATTTATCAGTTTGAATTTGAATTAATCCATCCATTGACTTCTCAGACACGCTTGACCAACTTTCCGAAAAGTAAAAAGACTTTCGCCTACTGAACAGTGACAAAGCAGGTGAACAGACTGACACTTACAGTCTGTACCAACTATTGCAGGTCTGAAATTCTGATTGCTCACCTTCCAACTCCTGCAACAAACTCTGCACCACTCCCTGCTCAGAGTCAGTGAAGACGAAATCCACAAAACAGCTCCATGCATTTAATGCATTCAACCTAATAGAACTGTTACACTTCGTCTTCTCCAACGGATCTCTCGAATGCCTACATTATAAATCGTCATTAAAGGCGAAGATCAATCCAAGCGTCGATCTTGAATTGCTCTGAAATTCTCCAACACTTATAGTCTTTATACTTAGTGCATTCAAGATATCGTTAACTGATCAAGAAGTCCTCGACAACAATCAAGAAGATCTGCATCAACATTTATCTTAAGCTTCTGATTGTTGTTCTTTAAACTATTCTTCTGCACAATTGAATATCTTGTTTATCTAGATATTCAATTCCCAAAACCCCAAACACAAGTCAAATATTTTGTACACGGTCCATTGGATATATTATTTGTAATATAACTAGTGGAAAACATAGTGCACATTTAAATCCAAGGTTGACTACCTTGGTGGTGGACGTAGCACTCTTTATAGTGTGAACCATCTCAAAATACTTGTGTCCTTTCATTACTGTTGATTACCTGCTTTGAACTGTTTCATATCTCTTAACTTATCTCTTCAACAACAAACATGAGTATTCAGCCAAGTCTACCGGTAGTGTTTCATCGGCAGACTTGAACTGTCTTCCTTACAAGACTTCCGCTACTTCAATCTCGTTAATAGATTGTAAGTGCTTGTTTTAGGAATCTATACGAAAAGTTTTTTAAGTATCTAATAAGCTATTCAACCCCCCTTCTAGCTTATTATTGTGCCCTTTGGGACTAACAAAGGGTATCTTCGTAATTTTATCACAAAAAGTGTACTTTAGCGGTTGAATACAAATATATGAGATTTTTCGGTTATAATATCATCATAGGGGACCGGCCCGGTTATCACCCATTTAAATAAGGTGTAGGTTTTTGTGAGATTTGGGGGCCAAAAAAATTGAGTATTTTAGGGGCCCAAGGCCATGGCCTTACTCTCCTTATGGTAGGGCCGGTCTTAAGAGAGTGAGTCTCAGTCTTACGGATTATGATTCGTAAGACCATCTTATATTAGACTTATTCATTAGGGGATTTTACGACCAATGCAAAAGCTTTTACTATAAAAGCGAGTCCGGTGGTCCGGTCATTGTATTGCGTAGGAAATGCTTGATAAAATAGGATAAAATTCTGGCCAATCTTTTTCTCAAAGTTTTTAACCCCAAAAGTCCATCGTTCTTTTTTTCAACCTCAAAAGTCCATTTTTCAAAATTTTGTTCCAAAAATGTCATCGTCTCTTTCAATAGTTCCGACAATCACCATTGTTATGGAACGAAACGAGGATCGACCTGATGATGCAAAAATCAGTCTTGGGCAGTCCGATCGATTCGTAGGATACCTGGATTTGATTAGTAAAACTATCTTGGCATACATGATAAAGGCAAAGAAAAAATCTTAAAGCAAGCAATCAACTATTTCTGTCTTCAATTACAGGGCGACAACTTGCCCTAGTAGCGAGCAACCTACACTCGGAGCAGTCATCTTTAAATTTTTGTCTGTGACAGTCACCCCAGTATGGATGAACAACTTCAGGTTCATGAGTTAGAAGGGGCTCTAACCCAGGCAGATTTGTTCGTAGCACATCGACTAGACGTAGGTTCCACGGGTTGTAGACTAACTCTTTCCAATCTAGCAGAAACTCTTGGCCTACCCGCTTTTCATTCTCTTCACGGACTTTGAGGGCAGTCTTTAGCTCTAGCAGCCGCGTAAAGTCCCGCTAGAGACTTTGGGAACCTTTACCCGCTACTCGCCATGGACTTGATTGGCCACCCTACACGGGAATCAAATTAGAGTTCGACCTGACCCCGATCCGCCCACCATTGCTCGGGCTGAAAATAAATAACTGGCGGAAAAGGTGCATGTTCGACTCGAAGTATAGTAGGCGTCAGGCCACGGTATAGGGCATTATGGCTCGGATAATGTTCAACATCAAATCACAAGGCATGGCCTTGGTCTCGAGAAGAAAATCAACAAAAAATGGCTCCAAAGAAAGACACAGTACCACTCTGAAGAAATCAATAAAAAATAGGAGTCCATCCCCTTGCTCGCAGGACAACTCGACGTTTGCGGGGAGATCCATTTTCTCCGCCATATAGTCCTTGGAATCCACACTTAGAGGTGAACCAATCAGACACCTTGATCCAATCTAGAGAGGCCTAGTATGCAGCATACTGGCTCTCATCGGCGTTCACAGACCAATCGGGCTCAGTGGCCGAGGAAGTGGCCTCGTCTCTTACTTGGAAACATGGTGCATCTCTTCACCACCGTCTTGTTCAACTGCGGGCTCCTCTCCTTCAGTTAGCTGTTCCCGGCTATGTCCACCAGCGGCCTCTCCGTCCCCTACACTTTCCTTTCCAGAAGGGTCGTGCCCGTTGAAGGAATCTGCAATCTCAGTTACTGGGATAGGAGCACACCCACTGGTGGCTTCATCGACCATAAACTCATCATCACTGACCATTTCAATATCAGTACAAGGGGTTTTCTTGCTACTCAGAGGATCATTTTTCCTGCCATAGCTGTAGGCCTCCCTTTCATTGTTTGAGCGTTCGTCACGAGACATTTCTACAAAGAAATCAACAAACAATGCGCAAAGACAAAATCCTAAGTCTAGGTACACCAAGAGGCCATGCTCGCCTAACGAGCAAGACCGTCTGGTCTTTTCCTCAATCTTTGCCTAAGGTCGGGTTTTAACCTAAGATTCCAACCCAGAAATACAAGAGATGAAGAACACGAAACCTATAAAATAAGAACGAAGTAGGAAAAAGGAAAAAGGAAAAAAGAAAAAAGGGAGAAACTCACTGTCGAAAGTTGGCTGGAGGTTTGTTCTTCACAAAACAGAAATGTTATGAAGCTTTGAAATTGGGGAACAAAACAACAGTCAGAATCTGGAACTGATTGCCGGAATCTGGAATGGTTAAAGGAAGCTTGAAGATTTTCTCTCTCTAGAAAGCTTGAAATTAGTAAAAGAACCAAAAGGGGGGGGGGGGGGGAGTTTCGCTTAATATAGGCCAAGGGTTTTGAGTTTTGGGGGGAAAACGCAAGTGCCAAATAGCTCTTCGATCAGCCTGATGTCATAGCAGCACGCATGCATTTAATGCGCCGCTTTGTGAACCACGCCTCATCAACTCATTCCACTAACTGATTGCTCACGCGCCCATGCTCCTACTTACCCTACTACTCTTGTAACGACAAGTTCCCGAATGCACTCCAACTGGCTGCCCTTCTACATTCTAGAACATTCTACTCTAGTTCTGCCTTCCAGCCAGATCACAATCAATTTCAAAATTGTACAAGTGTTGAAGCCCGTAATGCCATCTCTTCCGAACAAGAACACTCTTCGCTCCAAGCATTAATATTCCCCAGACAAGGAGCAAGGGCCACTGATGTATCCGACCTAAATTCGGGCACGTGTAAGGCACATATGAGTACCAAGTGTCAGCCACGAGCTCATTAGCGTGAGACCCACAAGCCTAGCGGACAGTGGTAGCAAGTTGCCCGGGAAGAGATTAGTGATATATCCCATTTGAACCTGGCCGGGCACATGCCTTGCCTGCCCGACTAGGGGTGCCATGCCCGATAATTACACTTATCACCATCAGACTTACACCATGCAGCTGAGCAGAGCCATGCTCGCCCGGGTAAGCATCAAGTAGGGAATCTTAGAGACTTGCTCTCCAAGATATGTCAAAAGTTTCCTTTATTGAGCAGAACACTTACCATATCTGCTCCGACAAGTGCGCGGCCAGCCGTCTATTATGCCTATAATTTAGGAGTTTCCTCCTAAACCTACTAGGTAACTATAGAAGTGAATCCTAGACGGATTCTATGTTATTGGGGGCCTATAAACCCCTCCATAAACCCTAAACAACCTCTGTTAAATTATTTTTTTTGACTGAACACGTTTCTTATTCTCACGTCAGAGTGGATTCGCGAGGTCAAACATTACACTTCTACTAAGGTGTTCTTCGTGTTCTACAGGTTATATATAGAAGCAATCAAACTCATTCAATCAAGCTCAAATATCCTACACATCGATCGAACGACCAAAAACTAATTTTTGTATCATTGGGTTGTATATTCGAGTCAGGAGCAAGGTTTTGAAAAAGATAAGGCTACTGCTATTGTAGTATCATTCCCGTGATTCAAAAGTGTGATTGTGATTAACTCTTGACTTCTCAATTATGATACTTCGGTGTCCAATAAATAAAGCATTTAGTATAAATAAAATAAAATTTCGATTGTGTAGCACATTTATAAATTGGAGTGCTATATCTTGGTAATTTGACAAAGATATATTTCCAAATCTGGTAATTTGAAACCATGTAAACAATTAGATTTCAAAAGTATCTTGGTCAAAAATTGGTAATTTGACCAAGATTTCAGAAAAACCCTATGTCTCGTCAATGCAATTTAGAATGTTTCCTAGATTGAGTGATTTGAGTGCTTAATTGTTCTACCTTTAAAAGATACTCATTCCGTCAGTAAAGAGTCTACTATTTTATTTTTGAGATATTTCACTTAAAAATTCAATTTTTAAAAATTTAAATATAAAAATATAATTTTATTATTAATAAACTACTAAAAATATTATTTTTTTTAAAAAAAAGAACTTTCAAACGTCTTTTTTACTCCAGTGGGAGTATCCAATACACCACTGTTTATTGAAAACAACAAGACATAATGCATTGAGCTATACCAGGGGTTTGCATTACTTTAAGCATAAAATCTTCAATAGTTGATAGAAACTTCATACAAGAAGCCAACCTATATACATAATCTAAAAAAGGTGCAAGAAACCAAGGCAGCAAATCATTTTCAGCTTGCACAGGTTCACACTTTAGCTAGAGAAAAAGAAAGGTGCAAGAACAAGAGAATATGTATCCAACCAGAATCAAGAACATGCATGTTACTTCTACAAGCCAAAGTAATAGACCATATAAGCTACAATATCACATTTTATCATCCCAATTCTATTCTCTGAGGTCCCCCACAGCCACTAAAATTCACTCCCATACCCCCAAAATGTTACGGTAACTGTATATATCTATCGTTTTGATCGACTTATGCTATTTGTTAGCATCATTCATGTCCATGGTTACTAGTCTAAACGTCATTAGTATATGAAAGTGAAGTTTAAATAACACTAATAAGTTGGAGTTCGATATGTGACGAATGTCAAATCGTCAAAATTAATTCACCTTCTTCCTAATAACAGAGTATAAGGTAAGTCGGGATCGTATCCGCAGGGAACGTCGAATTTATTTCTTTTAGAATTCTATTAAAATGATAGAACACAATTTGGATTTTAAATTAAGCTAGAAAATAAATTTGAAGACTAATTAACTAAAAATTAACAACTCTAATTAAGCTAATAAATTAACACTTACTTTTACTCAATAAAATTTAAGTCCCAGCCAATGAGTCAATTTCATCTCGCCCTTTATTTCCGGTCATCGATGCAAAAATGTCTTATGGAATTTCAAATAAACCGGTTAAAAGTGTCGACAAACGCCCAACACTCAATCTCTCCTTACCGAATTGATAATTAAGAGACGTTCGTTAATTACCGTCTAACCGAGTTACAACCCCCGAAACGCTCGTAGGATTTAATAACTCGGTTGCATTAAGATACGAGAGACCCGATTCAAAGCCATGTGTATTGAAGCAATATCATGTAACAACGATTATTCGTACTGCAGTACGGTCCGATTATGCTTGTGATGCCTAAACGGAGTTCTACTTGCCACTTCGTTAAATCAGGGACAATTACGGATCAACGGCGTTAACTAGCTTTAGATTATTATATTAATTAACATTCGGCCATTAAACATTAATTAAGTACAATAATCATCCTACGTGTAACTCGGAGTACAAATAAATATTTGAAACCCACACAAGATTTAGATCAATTAGATCTCATGGAAATAAAGGAGAAGAGACTCAATCTCCCATTGACTGGAAAAGATTTTTAGCTAATAAACATAATTAATAACAACACTTACAGAAAGTTAATTAGATGTTTCCAGCAGATTAAGAACTCCCAAAGAAATTACAAGTTGATCACCACTCTTTCTCACAATTGTTTCACACTGTTTCCTTTCTCACACTTACTGCCTACTAAAACTTACTCCTTGGCCTTTTGCGATCGAGAGAACACATCCATAAATAACATTATCTCTTCCCACTAACTCCACTATTTGGTAGTTTTAAAACTACCACTAACTTGTCAAAAACCACCCACTACTTGCACATTAATGTTTTGACTTACTACATAAACTGAATTTAGACAATAATAACTGCATTGTCTAATTTTCTACCAAGCCGCTCGTAATTCGAATCGGTTCCGACTCAGCCGTTGACTTCACATGCCCATGTGACCTCCGAATTTCCCTCTTGCCCTTTGAATCCAAAGATTTTCCTCTTTCCAGCCTTCTGTGATCCTACATCATAATCAACACAAAACCAACCAAAAGTGTAATGTTTTGTTCTAAAATAAGCATAAAACCAACTAAATTTATTACACTTTTGGATTCCCATCAAAATTCCCCCACACCAAACCGATGCGTGTCCTCAAGCATCCTCAACAAAACAACAATGCATGTTTTAATCTTGTATCTGAACAACTGATGAAGACATGAACTTTCTTTGATGCAAATATTCTAATGTGCATGACCCTAGGAAAAATTAAAATTCAAGCAAAGTAATGGTATTGTTGAAATGTGCCATCTAAAACAACTAACATGTTTTCAGAAAAAATTTTTTCTTCAACCTTCATGTATGCATGCTTCGACCATCCTCACGGAGACACTCATTCACTCAAGTGTTTAAACAAGGATGTGTAATTAAGCACTCGACTCAACACAACGGAATGCAATTACCATAAGCTTGCAAGTTGATCAACTCTCCATCACTAAATATGAGTTAAATGCACCAATCAAAAAGGTCTTTTTCAAGGCTGTAATGGGGCTAAGGGTTCAAAAAGGGTATGGTAGAGGGATATCAGGTGAATTAAAATGTCAAGAAAATTGTGGGACTGCACATTACATCTCAGCTTCACTATCAAAAAAAATCTGATGAAGCTCCATTCCTCAGCTATAGCCTTCTAAGTACTGCTGTTCCAGCTTTTCTTTTCTAAATCACTTATTCACTGCTTCAAACTTTCAGTTCTTTTCTTTATTTATTTATTTATTTATTTATTTATTTATTATTTTTTTTTTCTCTCACAACTCTTGGCATGCTGCCACCACTTTTTTTTTTTTTCCTGCTGAAACTTTACAGCCACTAAACAACATGAAACTCTCTTTTTTCATACTTCAAAACAGAACTTCATCCAATCCAAAAATCAAACATTTGTCTTTCTTGGACTAAACAGCACATACTTTCTCTAACATTCAGCTCACCAACTGCATAAAGCCTATAATGAACATGCAAAACCCACAATTCTTGGCATTGGTCAAAAGAAAGTTAAAAAGGCTAAGGTTTAATTAAATTTGGTTTAGACAAAGAAATAGGTAAGGCTCAAAAGGGTTAACTAAGGGTTAATATTAAAAGGGTCGAATAGAAAAAAGATAGCCAAAATTGGGCAAATCCTAAATGCCTTAATCATATTAGTGCATAAACTCATTAATGTGATCTCAAGATGTATACAAAAATGCAAGTTCTAGAATTAACATCCGAGGGTGAGAAAACACACAAGAATAACTGAGAGCACAATGAATGACATGCTCCATAATAAATGGCCCAAAATCTCACTTTAATTGGCTAAAAGTCAACAAATGCATACATAACGGGCTGAAGAAAAATTTTCTAAAACATGCAAGTAACTTTAAACGAAACATTTCAACTCAAATTCCATCACCAATTAAAAATTCCTCTTTAACCACGATCATGCACATTACAATTTCAAACAAACCAAACAATATCACAAAAATAAATCATATCTTCATAACCAAGGATTCCAACAACAAGATTAAAAACATGCATTTTTGTTTATCAAAACCCAAAATTCAACAACATTCAAAATACCACCAATCCAATCCAACATCCAAACCAACCAACATCCAAACAAACCAACCAACAATTCCCCCCACACCAAAACCCATCATTGTCCTCAATGAAAAATGAAATAACAAAAGCAAAAAGGAAGAAGAACTTCCCTGATTAAGAAGACGCAGGAGGAGGCTGTGGGTGAAAGCCAACAAAATCAAAATAAGCCATCAGCATGGCCTGCAAATTCTGCTGATTGGTTTCTAAACGCCGTTGGTTGGCATCTAAACGCTGCATCGCAGCATGGAGATCACGCAAATCTGGAACAGAGGAAGAAGATGGTCCGGTAGCACCTGCATGAATCAAAGGCTGCTCGGGTGTAGATACACCCGGCTGAGGAGGAATTGCCTCATCAACAAATTTCACAAGCCCCATTCTATACAAACATTTTATGTCCAAAGGTTCACATTCACAAGCCACATTTAAATCATGTTGTTGCAAATTCAAAACACCTAAATTTACTGCCAACGAGTGTGATGATCGATCCTAGACTCAAAGGGCGGGTTTTCTTTTTAACAAACAAATTGGCTTGCTAGCCAATACCCAAGATTCACCTTTTTCTTATTTATCATGCACCACAAAAAAATAATTCAGGCTTGACAAATATTGGAGCCATCCTTTCTACCCGAAAACCGTAGGCCAAAAATTTATGAATGATTTGCAAAGCATTATCTTTGATACTACTTTTCGAACGATCGATTATACGGGTCCCCGCTCGCTCGAAAAGAGTATGCCAAGCCAAGTTGGCCGGCATTGATTGACGGCTCACAATATTCACAAAACGAACTCTCCCGTTCCGATTGAGGTACAGGTCCCGACATAAAGCGCAGAGCATCATTAAAGGCATTCAGAGACATATTAAAAACTTTCCCCATTAAACGAAATCTTATCAAATTGGGGGTATCCGCAGCAAAAGTCTTTTCAGTATTGAACACAAAAGTGCAGTAAAATTCACGAGTCAATTCATCAAAAGCAGGAAAGTCGACAACCCACAAATTATCCCATCCTATATTACGCATAAAATTGGCTATCTTGGCAGACAAATTTAGAGCGTTCAAGGTGGGAAGATGAAAGGATTTACTCGCAATTATCCTGCGACCTGCAATATCGGCCGCGCTTGATGAGGTCTTGTCAAGTTTAAACACGCCTCTATGAATCACTCTCAAGCACGGCTTTCCCTTGAAGAACTCGAGGTTTCTTTCGCTGAATGAGGAAACATTGACATTGGTAATGTCAATGGTTCTGAGGCTCCTCTGCATTCGCAGCACTTCAACCCGGCGACCGAGGTTGAGGCTCGTCGCCCAAAGGGGATCGTGTGAGCGGGCTTGGGCTTGGCGTTGCAGCACAAGGACCTGGTAGAGATGCCTTAGGGGTAAACCTGGGAACTTGAAGTGTCGAGGAAGGAGACGCCGGCGGCGCATACGCATCCGGCGAAGAAGGAGAGGACACCGCCAAAGAAGAAGAGGAGGAAGTTGAAATTTCCACCCAGCATTGTCGCAAGTGGACCACCGGCTGGCATTATGGCAAGCGCAATGATCTACTTGAACGACGACGTGGAGGAGCAACACCTTTCTTGATGAGCCATGGCTAGGGTTGAAGAATTCGTAATTTGATTGAAGAAGAGTGCGTGTTTGGAGAGAAAAGAGAAATTAGGGCTTAAAAGCCCCAATTTGAAACTTAGCGGTTTTATGTGAGCGACCTCTCTCTATTCACCCGCTTGTATGTGCCTAAGTTTCCAAAGCGAACATTTAGCCCTCATTAGTTTTCTGCGTCTGAAAAAATTGGAATGCTCTCGGTATCTCCCACTGCATGCGGACTCTAACCTGCATGCACGGACCTCTGACTACATGCATGGGGCTCTCAAGGCTTCTTTGTGACAACCAACTTAAAAAAAAAAAAACATTATCGGAATCGGAAAAAAAAAAAAACAACCTAACTAAAACTAAGAAAAACTAAAATTAAAATTGCAATAAAATAAAATAAAAATAAAAATAAAACAAAATTAAAATAAGCGAAATTGAAAACATTAGGTTGCCTCCCAATTAAGCGCCGCTATTTGCGTCTGTAGCTAGACCCGATGCCCACCCTCAATATTACTCATAAATTGGGTAGGCCAGCGTGATTTCTTCAGCGGTTCCGACTCATCAAAATTCTCATAATACAATTTCAGCCGAGTCAGATTAACCTTGAACACTTTAAGTATCACGGACTACGAATCTCAAAAACTCCATGGTTAAAACACTCACAACCACATAAGGACCGATCCATCTAGACCTTAACTTTCACGGCATCGGTTTAAGTCGTGAGTTAAGCAAAGCAATACTTTTGTCCTCTTGCCAAAACTTTTTCGCGAATCAACGTCATGAAGCTTCTTAGTCATTTCTTTTTGTAAAATCCGACTATCATAGGCTTCAATCGCAACTCATCTAATTTCTGTAGCTTGCGGTAGCTTCTTTCAAATCCAATTTCCATTCTAAGATTCATATTACACTCTTTCACCGCCCAATAAGCCTCTATGTTCAATCAAGATAA
>CM028377.1:78497363-78632105 GCA_013146195.2 Codonopsis lanceolata
TCGACTTTTCTTTTCTAAATCACTTATTCAACGCTTCAAACTTTCGGTTCTTTTCTTTATTTATTTATTTTATTTATTTATTTATTATTTTTTTCTCTCACAACTTCTTGGCATCTTGCCACCACTTTTTTTTCTGCGAAACTTCTGACCACTAAACAACATGAAACTCTCTTTTTCATACTTCAGCAGAACTTCATCCAATCCAAAAATCAAGCATCTGACTTTCTTGAACTAAACAGCACATACTTTCTCTAACATTCAGCTCCAACTGCATAAAGCCTATAATGAACATGCAAAACCCACAACTCTTGGCATTGGTCAAAAGAAAGTTAAAAAGGCTAAGGTTTAATTAAATTTGGTTTAGTCAAAGAAATAGGTAAGGCTCAAAAAGGGTTAACTAAGGGATAATATTGAAAAAGGGCCGGATAGAAAAAAGATAGTCAAACTTGGGCAAATCCTAAATGCCTTAATCATATTAGTGCATAAACTCATTAATGTGATCTCAAGATGTATACAAAAATGCAAGTTCTAGAATTAGCATCAGGGTGAGAAACACACAAGAATAGCGAGAGCACAATGAATGACATGCTCCATAATAAATGGCCCAAAATCTCACTTTAATTGGCTAAAAGTCAACAAATGCATACATAATTTGAAGAAAAATTTTCTAAAAACATGCAAGTAACTTTAAATGCACATTTCAACTCAAATTCCATCACCAATTAAAAATTCCTCTTTAACCACGATCATGCACATTACAATTTCAAACAAACCAAACAATATCACAAAAATAAATCATATCTTCATAACCAAGGATTCCAACAACAAGATTAAAAACATGCATTTTTGTTTATCAAAACCCAAAATTCAACAACATTCAAAATACCACCAATCAATCCAACATCAAACCAACCAACATCCAAACAAACCAACCAACAATTCCCCCACACCAAAACCCATCATTGTCCTCAATGAAAAATGAAATAACAAAAGCAAAAAGGGAGGAAGAACTTCGATTAAGAAGACTTCGGGAGGAGGCGTGGGTGAAAAGCCAACAAACTCAAAATAAGCCATCGGCATGGCTGCAAATCTGGCGATTGGTTTCTAACGCCGTTGGTTGGCATCTAAGCGCTTATTTGCATCGCGACATGGAGATCACGCAAATCGGAGCAGAGGAAGAAGATGGTCAGGTAGCACTGCGTGAATCAAAAGTGCTTTCGCTCGGTGTAGATACACCGGTGAGGAGGATTGCCTCATCAACAAATTTCACAAGCCCCATTCGATACAAACATTTTATGTCCAAGGTTCACATTCACAAGCCACATTTAAATCATGTTGTTGCAAATTCAAAACTCCTAAATTTGCGCCAACCAGTGATAGTGATCCTAGACTCAAGGCGGGTTTTCTTTTTAACACGGCAACAAATTGGCTTGCTAGCCAATACCCAAGGTTCACCTTTTTCTTATTTATCATGCACCACAAAAAAAATAATTACGGCTTTGTACAAATATTGGAGCCATCCTTTCTGGCTGTAGGCCAAAAATTTATGAATGATTTGCAAGCATTATCTTTGATCTGACTACTTTTCGAGCGGCGGGATTATACGGGTCCACATCGTTCGAAAAATATCTGAGCAAGTTCTGATCGGCATTGAGCGGCTCACAATATTCACAAAGCGAACTCTCCCGTTCGATTGAGTGCAGTCCCGGCATAAAGCGCGTGAGCATCATTAAAGGCATTCGAGACATATTAAAACTTTCCCCATTAAAGCGAAATCTTATCAAATTGGGGTATCGCGGCAAAAGTCTTTTCGGTATTGAACACAAAAGTGCGATAAAATTCACGAGTCAATTCATCAAGCGGGGAAAATCAACAACCCACAATTATCCCATCCATATTACGCATAAAATTGGCTATCTTGGCGGACAAATTTAGAGCATTCAAGGTGGGAAGATGAAAGGATTTACACCACGATTATCTGCGACCGAGAATATCGGTCTTTGCGCTTGATAGGAGTCTGGTATTGAAGTGTAAACATTGCCCTCATGAATCACTCTCTCAAGCACGGCTTTCCCTTGAAGAACTTCGAGGTTTCTTTCGCTGAATGAGGAAACATTGACATTGGTAATGTCAATGGTTCTGAGCTCGGTGATTCGCAGGCACTTCAGCCGGCGGCGAGGTTGAGGCTCGTCGAGCTTCAAAGGGGATCGGTGAGGCGGCTTCGGTTGGTGGCGCTTCGTGTTGCCTCGAAGGACCGGCTTTGTGAGATCTTGGGGGTAAAGCTGTGGGAACTTGAAGTGTCTACGAAGGAGGCAGCCGGCGCATACGCATCCGGCGAAGAAGGAGAGGACACCGCGAAGAAGAAGAGGAGGAAGTTGAAATTTCCACCGGCCTGTCGAAATGCTGACCACCGTGGCATTATGGCAAGCGGTCTACTTGAGCAGCGGCGTGGAGGAGCAAACTTTCTTCGGTGCCATGGCTAAGGGTTGAAGAATTCGCCCAATTTGATTGAAGAAGAAGGGTGCGTGTTTGGAGAGAAAAAGAAATTAGGGCTTAAAAGCCCCAAATTTGAAACTTAGCCGTTTTATGTGAGCGGCCTCTCTCTATTCACCCGCTTATGTGCCTAAGTTTCCAAAGCGAACATTTAGCCCCATAGTTTTCTGCACGTCACGAAAAAATTGGAATGCTCTCGGTATCTCCCACTGCATAGGACTCTAACCTGCAATGGGACTTCGGTCTGCATGCAGGCTTGCAAACTGTCTTTGTGACAACCAACTAAAAAAACATTAAATCGAGAAAAACAAAAACAACCTAACTAAAACTAAGAAAAACTAAAATTAAAATTGCAATAAAATAAAATAAAAATAAAAAAATAAAACAAAATTAAAATAAGCGAAATTGAAAACATTGGGTTGCCTCCCAAGTAGCGCCGCGTATTTGAGTGCGTAGCTAGACCCAATGCCCACCCTCAATATTACTCATAAATTGGGTAGGCCAGCGTGATTTCTTCAACGGTTTCCGACTCATCAAAATTCTCATAATACAATTTCAGTAGAGTCCAGTTGACCTTGAACACTTTAGTATGCGGACTACGAATCTCAAAAACTCCATTGGTCAAAACACTCACAACCATATAAGGACCGGTCCATCTAGACCTTAACTTTCACGGCATCGGTTTAAGTCGTGAGTTAAGCGGCAATACTTTTGTCCCTCTTGCCAAAACTTTTCGACGAATCAACTTTGTCATGAAGCTTCTTAGTCCGCTCTTTGTAAAATCGCGCCTATCATAGAAGCTTCAATCGCAACTCATCTAATTCTTGCGGTTGCGGTTTCCTTTCAAATCCGGCCATTCTAAGATTCATATTGCACTCTTTCACTTGCCCAATAAGCCACATGTTCAATCAGCAGGAAGATAGCACATTTTGCCAAACACCAATCGATATGGCGACATACCAATTGGTGTTTTGTATCTTGTCAGATAGGCCCAAAGTGCATCATCAATCTCGAACTCCAATCCTTAGATTAGGATTTACCATCTTTTCAAAATCCCTTTGATTTCTCGTTTGAAATTTCGGCTGCCCATTTGTTTGCGGATGGTATGTAGTTGCTACTCGATGATGTACACCATATTTGAGCATCAATGCTTTCACGCTTCGATTGCAGAAATGAGTCCCTTGATCACTAATAACAGCTCTTGGAATGCCAAACCTGCTGAATATGTTAGACCTGAGAAAACTCACCACAACTTTCGAATCGTTAGTCCGGGTAGCCTTTGCTTCTACCCACTTGGAAACATAATCTACATAAGCAAAATATATAGATTACCAAAAGAACTTGGAAATGGTCCCATGAAATCCATCCCCAAACATCAAAAATTTCACAAATTAAAATTGGAACTTGGGGCATTTCATCTCTCAAGGTTAAATTCCCAATCTTTTGACACCTATCATGACTTTTACAAAAACATAGGCATCTTTGAAAAGAGTTTCCCAATAAAATCCACAATCCAAAATTTTTCTTCTTTGTTCGTCTTGGACCAAAATGTCCTCCACAAGCATAGTTATGACAGTATACTAATATGGAATGAATCTCATCATTAGCCACACACCGACGAATGACTTGATCAGAACCAATACGCCAAAGATAAGGTTCATCCCATATATAGTATTTAGAATCACTTCTAATTTTATTCTTTTTTGAACTATTCATTCCTTGTGGAAAAACTCCAGTCACCAAAAAATTAACCATATCCGCATACCAAGGTTCCTTACCTAACTTACCTTGCATCAAGAAAAGGTGTTCATCCGGGAACGTTTCAGAAATTGGTATGGGCTCTTCTTCTTGCACCAACCTGCTCAAATGATCAGCTACCGAGTTGTCTTTCCCTTTGCAATCCTTAATCTCCCATGTAAATTCTTGCAACAGAAGAATCCATCTGATCAGTCTGGGCTTAGACTCCTTCTTTGCCACAAGGTACTTGAGTGCTGCATGATCTGAGAACACCACCACTTTTGCTCCCAGCAAATAAGATCTAAACTTCTCGAATGCAAAGACTATGGCCAACAACTCCTTCTCCGATGTGGTGTAATTGCATTGGGGGCATTGAGAGTTTTCGAAGCATAATATATCACATGACTTTTCTTCCCTTCTCTTTGTCCAAGAGCGCCCCTCTTGCATATTGACTTGCATCACACATGAGTTCGAACGGGGAATCCCACTTTGGTGGCTGAATGATAGGGGCCGAGGTCAACTTCTCTTTCAACAAATCAAAGGCCTTCCTGCAATCTTCTCCAAATTCAAAAGCAACATCCTGCTGGAGTAATCTTGTTAAAGGTTGTGCTATTTTCGAGAAGTCTTGAATAAATCGCCTATAAAACCCTGCATGACCAAGCACACTACGAATATCTTTCACATTAGCAGGATACGGCAATTTAGCAATTAAATCAACCTTTGCCTTGTCCACTTCAATTCCTCTTTCAGAAACTACATGACCTAACACTATTCCCTCTTGTACCATAAAATGGCATTTCTCATAATTAAGAACTAGGTTAGTATCCATGCATCGTTTCATGACCTTAGATAAATTATCTAAGCATTGATCAAATGAATCACCATACAGTAAAATCATCCATAAAAATCTCTATGCAATGCTCAATCATATCGAAAAGATACTCATCATACATCTTTGGAATGTACCGGGTGCATTACAAAGACCAAAAAAAACATCGGCGAAAAGCAAAGGTACGAATGGACACGTAAAAGTTGTTTTTCACGATCTTGAGTGCAACTAAAATCTGATAGTAACCTGAATAACCATCTAAAAAACAAAAATACCTTTTACCTGCCAACCTTTCTAACATTTGATCAATGAATGGGAGAGGAAAATGATCCTTACGAGTAGCGGCATTTAACTTTCGAAAGTCTATGCACATTCGCCACCCATTTTGCAACCTCATTGGTACTAACTCATTCTTTTCATTCTCCACCAAAGTAAAACCTGTTTTCTTAGGAACAAGATGAACAGGACTTACCCAAGTCTTTGTCGAGAAATAGGAAAGATAATTCCTAAGTCCAAAAGCTTCAAAATCTCCTTAAGAACAACTTCTTTCATGGGCGGATTCAACTTCGTGGATCCGAACAGGCTTAGAATCGACTTCTAACAAAATACGATGCATGCACATTGAAGGGTGATTCCTTTAATGTCGCAAGTGTCCAACCAATGGCTCCTTTGTTTTCTCTCAAAACTCTTAGCAACTTTTCTTCCTGACTTCGGTCAAGTTATTAGCAATAATAAGCGGCAAAGTTTCATTTTCACCTAAGTAGACATATTTCAAATGTTCGGGTAACTTCTTTAATTCTAACTTAGGTGCTTGAATTGTAGAAGGAAGAATTTTTCATTTGACATTGGTAATGGAAGAGTTGAAAAATCGATTTTGATGTAACTTCGGATGTTGGAATAAAGAGCCATGATACTCTCTTGCATTTCAACATTGTTTTGCAACGGTACATCTTATCGATTAAACTTTTCACAAGAACCACTTCCAACTTGTCATCAAGAACATTAGACTCAAATTCATCCCGCGATTGAATCAATAACACTTACATGAAAAAGCAGACTCGAATCACTTGGATATTTCATGGCATCAAATACATTAAAAGTTACCACATTGCCATCAAATTCAAGTGTTAAGGTTCCCTTGTCTACATCAATTTTTGTTTTCTTTGTTTTCATGAATGGTCTCCCTAACGAGAATAAGAGACGGATGAGGAGAACAAGAATCATCCATATCTATAACATAGAAATCCACCGGAAAAATTAAATCATTTACTTTCACTAAAACATCTTCTACCACACCCTCGGGATAAGAATTAGACCGATCAGCCAATTGTATGATTACTCTTGTATCTCGCAATGGGCCTAAGTTCAATTCTTTATACACGAGATAAAGGCATGACATTAATAGAGGCGCTCTAGATCAAGCATGGCTTTTCAACTTTTTATTACCTATAATACAAGGAATAGTATACATACCTGGGTCCTTGCATTTCTGAGGTAATTTCCGCTGAATCATGGCGGACACATTCTCACTTACCAACACCTTCTCATCTTGTCGCAGCTTCATTTTTTTCGTGCACAACTCCTTAAGGAACTTGGCATACCTTGGCACTTGCTTAATAGCCTCTAAAGAGGAATATTAATTTCTACTTTGCTAAAGGTATCCAAAATTGCCTTGTCATCTTGCTCTTTCTTTTCCTTTGCCAATCTTCACGGAAAAGGTGGAGAAATTACCATTTTAGAATTTAGGACCTTTTTCTCCAGCTTTTCCCTTTGTTGAAATCTCATACACACTCTCATCATTTTGGTACGCTTGTTTCATCTTCTTTTTCTTCCTTTGCCAAATCTTGTAACTCTTTACCACTCCTAAGAGTTCTTGCACATGCATTCTCCCTTGGATTTTCTCGACTTGAGGCGGTAATCTACCTTGACTAACTTCCATTTTGCTCATTGATACTGCCAAGCTGAAATCGATCCTCAAAGACTTGATACTAGCTTTTGTTTCTTTGCCTATCTTCTTTGCAAGATCGCCCAAACTTTTGATCAAAGTTTCAAGTGAAGTCCCTGGAGCATTAACAGGCTGAATCGGCTGAACTGGAGGGAATGGAGGCCGAACTTGCTGCTGTGAGAAATTCGGATTTCTTGGGCCATAACTCAAATTCGGATGATCGCGCCATCCCGGATTATAGTTATTAGAGTATGGGTCATACTTCCTTTGTTGCTGCCCTTGAAATCCACCAACAGCATTTACCAATTCCTTGGGTTCTTCTTGCAATGTCGGACACATATCTGTCGGATGACTCACGTTCGAACAAATACCACATGCTTTCACTTGCTGAATTTGTCCTGAGACAAATTTCTCCATAACAGAAGTTAAAACATCAAGTCTACGATCAATAGAAGAAATGTTTACCTCATTCACTTTGCTTGGAACCTCCGATTGCCGTGTCCCGAATTGCTGAGCATTTTCAGCCATATCATTAATTAACCGCTTAGCTTCCTCCAACGTATTGTTCATGAAAGCTCCCCCACTCGCAGCATCAATCATGTTCCTATCTGCAATTAATAAACCTTCATAAAAATATTGGATTAGCAATTGATCAGAAATTTGGTGCTGAGGACAACTCGCACACAATTGTTTAAATCGCTCCCAATATTCGTACAAAGTTTCTCCCACAAATTGCCTTATCCATAAATGTCTTTGCGAATATTTGCTGCTCGTGAAGCGGGAAAAAAATCGCTCCAAAAACTTTTTCTTCATCTCGGGCCATGTCTTGATTGCTCCCGGATGTAAATCAAACATCCAATCCTTTGCTTTATCCGCCAATGTGAAAGGAAAAGCCCTCAATTTCATATTGTCTTCAGTCATTCCTTGCGGTCTTTGACTTGAACATGCTAGATGAAAAGCCATCAGATGCTTGTGAGGATCTTCGCCCGTCAATCCATGGAACTTGGGTAGCAATTGGATCAGAACAGGTTTGAGTTCAAAAGGAGCATTCACTTCCGGAAAAGTGATACCAAGAGGTGGCTGATTCACGTCCGGAGTAGCCATTTCCCTCAAAGTTCGATGAGGATCTGCCATTTCGGCTAAAGGAGCTACTTCTTCAACTCCGACTTCCTCTTGTTCCTCCTTCACTTGCTCACTTCCTTCCAGCTCTTCGTCACTTGAATCGCTTGAACTAGCCAGTTCAAATGTCGACTTCGATCCGGCGAAAGATGTTTGCTTGACTTAGCTTGGTTTGCTTTGTTAATTTTCTATTTGTCTTCTCAATCTCGGATCAAAAATCAATTTCCACATGCGAGAAGATCGAGGCATAAAAAGAAACAAAGCAACAATAAAATTCTAACGAAGAAATATATATATCGAACACCGGCGCCAAAATTTGACGAATGTCAAATCGTCAAAATTAATTCACCTTCTTCCTAATAAGAGTATAAGGTAAGTCGGGATCGTATCCGAGGAACGTCGAATTTATTTCTTTTAGAATTCTATTAAAATGATAGAACACAATTTGGATTTTAAATTAAGCTAGAAAATAAATTTGAAGACTAATTAACTAAAAATTAACAACTCTAATTAAGCTAATAAATTAACACTTACTTTTACTCAATAAAATTTAAGTCCCAGCCAATGAGTCAATTTCATCTCGCCCTTTATTTCCGGTCATCGATGCAAAAATGTCTTATGGAATTTCAAATAAACCGGTTAAAAGTGTCGACAAACGCCCAACACTCAATCTCTCCTTACCGAATTGATAATTAAGAGACGCCAGCTCGTTAATTACCGTCTAACCGAGTTACAACCCCCGAAACGCTCGTAGGATTTAATAACTCGGTTGCATTAAGATGCGAGAGACCCGATTCAAAGCCATGTGTATTGAAGCAATATCATGTAACAACGATTATTCGTACCCGTAGTACGGTCCGATTATGCTTGTGATGCCTAAACGGTGTTCTACTTGCCACTTCGTTAAATCCGAGGACAATTACGGATCAACGGCGTTAACTAGCTTTAGATTATTATATTAATTAACATTCTGGCCATTAAACATTAATTAAGTACAATAATCATCCTACGTGTAACTCGGAGTACAAATAAATATTTGAAACCCACACAAGATTTAGATCAATTAGATCTCATGGAAATAAAGGAGAAGAGACTCAATCTCCCATTATTGATGGAAAAGATTTTAGCTAATAAACATAATTAATAACAACACTTACAGAAAATTAATTAGATGTTTCCAGCAGATTAAGAACTCCCAAAGAAATTACAAGTTGATCACCACTCTTTCTCACAATTGTTTCACACTGTTTTCCTTTCTCACACTTACTGCCTACTAAAACTTACTCCTTGGCCGGCCTCCTTACACTGATCAGAGAACACATCCATAAATAACATTATCTCTTCCCACTAACTCCACTATTTGGTAGTTTTAAAACTACCACTAACTTGTCAAAAACCACCCACTACTTGCACATTAATGTTTTGACTTACTACATAAACTGAATTTAGACAATAATAACTGCATTGTCTAATTTTCTACCGCCGTAACCCGATGCTTGGTTCGGCTCGACTCAGCTGTTGACTTCACATGCCCATGTGACCTCCCGAATTTCCCTCTTAGCCTGAATCCAGCATTTTCCTCTTTTCCAGCTTCCTGTGATCCTACATCATAATCAACACAAAACCAACCAAAAGTGTAATGTTTTGTTCTAAAATAAGCATAAAACCAACTAAATTTATTACACTTTTGGATTCCCATCAATATGCATTAACAATCTATACGCTTAAAACATATTAGGACCGACGTGCAAGCTTATACAACAAACTTTTTTCTGTTATGCTTATTCGACGTTAATGTTCTGGCGTTATTTTCTTACTTTTATACGTAGATGAGCTAAGTTATAGTTACCAAAAGGGGGGAAAAAACTTAGTCAACACTCTTAAAGCTTATAAATAAATACTACTAGATTGAACATTTGACCTTATTGATCAAGTTTGCAAGAAAATAATTCTTTAAAACAGAAAGAAATATGTGTCACGCTCATTCAAATAAGTATAAAGATTAAAGTGGTGAAACTTTATTATGATTACATGGAAATCTTAGACTACAGTCAAGATCTTCACCACAATAAGGGGAGACCAAGTCAAACTTAAAAAGTCAACCGTTAACTAAAAGAAGAGATCATGAAACCTTTAAATAACAACATAAGCATCATCACATATAATATAACACACATACACTAGGTGAATATCTTAAACATTACAAATCCAAGCGGAATACTTTAATAACTACAAAATTAAGAAATGAAAATAAAATAAAATTAGAGGGTAGTAAAGAGCGAAGACCCACCACTCTATTTGCCTCCTCATGACCCTTCTCAGATCCATTCCTCCATTAAAGTAGAAAACACACGCACATACTAGTTCAAAAGCCTCTCCCCCTCTCTCTTTCTCTTGGATGAACGAGAGAGCTTGTTCAGCAACGCTTATATTCTTTCATCTACTAGCTCTCCTTTTCATGGCACTCCTCACTTTCGTACCCGAATCTGAAAAACAAGACCAAAAACAACATTCCAAGCGCAAACGAAACAAGCATCAAAAACCCAAAGAGAAACAGCCATCATCATGGGAACAAATCAAGAATATGTTCACTTGTAAGCAAATCGAAGACTCGAAAATTCACGATCCTTCCAAGAATCCAAATGGGTACTCGAAATTGGGGGCGTGCAGTTCAATTTGTAGCTTTAGAGACGTCGTTAATGGGAATACAAGGGTTGTTCATAGAGCTGATAACTCGCCGGAAAGCAGCAGTGTCGATCAAGAAAACAGGCTTTTGACACGGAAAAGGACTAATGTTCATGGGTCAACACCGTCGTCGTCAAGGTCTCTGGGGAGTTCGATGAGATCCAACGGTGGTGGAACAACAAACAGGGCGACTTCTAAAGGCATGCAGTTGAGGAAGCTTTCTGGGTGTTATGAATGTCACGCCGTTCTCGATGCTAGCAGGTTCACTTCAATTTTAATTAAACAACACTACACATGTACCTTGTTCATGTACAACCATTAATGCAATTTTTTTTTTAAAGTTAAAACCACAGAATTCTTCTTTTGATTTGAATTTTGTAAATGGACTGCAAGCCATTGATGATAGATTATTATATATAGACCATTATCGGCAAAATATTGATCTTAATTATGTATAAATTAAAATTGTTACAGGTATCCTACTACAAGAAGTACAATCTGTGTGTGCTCAGAGTGTGGGGAGGTCTTCCCGAAGATTGAAAGCTTGGAGCATCATCAAGCAGTCAGGCATGCTGGTAATTTCTCTTTCACCACTAACTTTTTATGCACAGAAACAAATGTACAAACATATGATATGGATCGAATGATGTAAAACCTTGTACGGTACAATCACTCATTCATCAATCATCATATTGCATCGGAATTGCTACTTTAACACTATTGACCAACCAACACACTCCACTGGCGCTTCATCTCACTTGTACCTAGTGTTTTATACACTACTGCGGAGTGGTATTGCTGAAAATTTGCGGTACCAAACCCAAAGCGAAGCGATGCCCCAATTGTGCTACGAGTAAGGCTACGTGATCATCAACAAAAAGAAATTCACAAAACTCATCTATATCATATGTTAAGGGTGTTATAAATGCTCAACAAAGAATATAACACGGTAGCACATCATGTTAATAGATGTTTTCGGTTCATATATTGGATGGACCTACTCTCACATAAATGTCAATTTTTTTTAAAAAAATTGTGTGTTAAACTAGACAGGACGCCCTCTAAAAAAAGGGAGAAGTAATACTCTATCAGTCTATTGTATATTTGTATTTGACAAATATTTGTGTAAAACGATCTTACAGATATTTTTTTGTAAAACGAATCATCTTTACCCGACCCACAGTGTGTTGGTGGGTTGGACTGTGAGAGAATGAAACTTCGTTTCACAAATTAAAACCTGTAAGACAATTTTTCGGAAGACTAACTCGTTGCATTTTACCTTTTATATTTTCAGCAAGTGTATCCCCCTGCTCCTTATGCAAAGGTTTAAATTAGTACAGCTTAAAATAAAAAGATGTGCACAATAAACATATAAAGGGGGGAGTTTTTTTTGACAAACATTTGCACTCTTTTTCTGGAAACACATAATCACATATGCTACTTCATTTTCAGGGGACCATTTGGTATAAATTTACAGCTACCACCTCATAATATCGGATTCGTCTGCATTAATTGTCTTGGTAGTAAATGATAGTATTATCATATTATAGGTGAAGGAGTAATTTACTACGGATCTCATATTGAATTGGGCATTTAATTTTTAGGTTTGGTTTGTTTAACGAAAAATGATTTCTGGATAACGTTTTCCTTATTTTTCGGTATTTGGTAACTTTAGAAAAATTTAGTTAACGTAAAAGATTTTTCGAGTCAACGAAAAATGAAACATTCTTTTCCAAAAAATGACTTATGGATTTATTTTTCATAAATCATTTTCCGAATATTCGAGCACCATTCCGCGCTCTTACAATTACACATATTTACATGCACGCATAATATTTTACTCAACAAATAAATTATTTAGAAATATAAATGGAGTTTGTGCACATTATTTATAAATTATAATTTTAATAAATACTCACTACGTCCTAAAATTAGTTCCACTATATTATTTAAGGACGTCCCAAACATTATCCATTTTATTTTTTAAAAATATTTTTCATATCAATTATCAAATTTTTTATTTGTATTTGTGAGATTGTAAAAAGATGAACCTTATTGATTTGATATGATTTGACACCATTATTGATAAATTAAATATTATTAAAAGAAAATTACTTAAATTACAACAATATTTTATATTCAATATGTGTATTAATATTAAAATATATTTTTTGTATTTATTTATATATTATTTTTCGTAACATTTTTCGTATATATATCAAATACCCAAAAATATTTTCCGATATATTTCTAAAAGATTTACCAAACAATTAAAAAAGAAATTTTTTCATTTTTCAAAAATCATTTTCCAAAAACAAAAACAAACGGAGTCTTACTTTCAATCGCCACATTAGATATAACTTGTCTAGCTAGTGAGTAGTGGTCTTAGTGGAGTTGGGTTTATCAAGAATATTTGATTTATTTAATTAATTGAAGTTTCGTGATTGTGTGTTGTACTCAACAACAATTTGAATAATTTGTTGGGTCTTTTCTTTAACTTTTTGAATGGAATTATTTCTAAATTATGAGGCTCACATTAATTTATAAATTTATTGCACAATTATTTAGTGTATATATTTTTAAAAAAATTGGTTCTAAGGATTTTTTTTACTTTATATTTTTAATTACATAAAAAATCTGAAAATTTGTTGGTAGATTTTTAGTTTAACCGTATAGTCGGTCTTGAGTTCGAGCCATATATTGAAATGCAATTGCTTAAAAAACTTGACTATTCTACCCGGCTCTCGGCCACTTAGTTTTTTTGGGGCTTGACAATTGATACTCCCTTCGTCCCCAAATTATTTTCATACTTTTTTTTTTTCGTCAGTCTCAAGTTATTTGTTTTTTTTGAAACTTTTTTTTAGGATAACATTTTTATTATTTTATCTTTATTTTTTCATCCTATTTTAATTATGAACCACATACACATGAACTTTAAAACATACATCAAACTAAAATTAATAATCCAGTCGAATACCTTTTTTTAAACTGTGTCAAATTCATAAAAACAATAATTTAGGGATGAATGAAATATATCTTAGAAAACCAAAAATAAAAAAAACAAAAACAAGGATACTATTATACTAATGCCAATTAATTCTATGCTGCAGTATCTGAGCTAGGTCCGGAGGATTCGGGTCGAAACATTGTGGAGATAATCTTTAAATCAAGCTGGATGAAAAAGGACAACCCGATTTACAGCATCGAACGGATACTAAAAGTCCATAACACCCGTCGCACCATCCAACGGTTCGAAGACTGTCGCGACGCTGTGAAAATCCGTGATAACGCCAACACGAAAAAGAACCCCAGGTGCGCCGCCGACGGAAACGAGCTCCTAAGATTCCACTGCACGACCTTGGCTTGCTCGCTTGGCGCGCGGGGCTCGTCAAGCCTATGCGGCTCCGTACCTGGCTGCGGTGTCTGTACGATTATACGGCACGGTTTCCAAGGGCAGAAGAGCGGTATTGGTGAGGGCGGGAAAGGTGTGCGCACCACGGCTAGTAGTGGTAGGGCCCACGACTGCCTCGGTGGTAGCCAGGGGCGCCGAGCCATGCTGGTTTGTCGCGTGATAGCGGGGAAGGTAAGGCGAATGGCTCATGATGCGGCGGCGTTGGAGGAGGAAAATGAAGGGTCGGTGGTGACGTCGCCAGGGCAGTACGATTCGGTAGCAGGGTACGCGGGAGTGTACTCGAATCTTGAGGAGTTGCACGTGTTTAATCCGCGAGCCATACTTCCCTGTTTCGTTGTCATCTACAAAGCCATTGAAAGTTGATTTTTTGATTTGTAACTTTTCATGTTTACTCCGTACTAGTTAATTAATTGCTTTAGGATCGTCGTGATAATAAAATATTATATATTTATATAGTGGTTCGTATATAAGTAGTACAACAGTAATTGGTTTCTTTTGGCTACTATATATATATATATGCAACCTCCATATATAACTCCATAGTCGTCGTCATATAGATCAGAGTAGAATAATTGTAATCAAAGTTGGCGGTGACTAGGGGAGGTGGTGATTGGTGATGGGTAGAGGCAAATATATGCATGGCTAAAATAAGTTAATGGGCAGAATGGACAGTTGACTTCATTTTATCGTAATTTTTTTTTTCAATTTTAATTATGGTTCAAATGTATATGTGTTTTGCAGTGTATGTGTTAAGTTAAAAAAAACAATAATTTATGATCCACCCAACTCAATGACTTACTTAAATTTGTTAGGGGAAAGGGATACTGCAATTTGATCGTGTCCAGTTAAAACACGACTTAAACTCTTAAAGCCAATTAGAGCAACTTGAAGCTTGACTTAGTATAAACTAAATTGCCGGGTTTAATGGAGGGCATGCACGTGACAACGGTGACATCAATCATCTTGATTCTTGATTCTTGAAAGGAGGGATACTCATACTATACTGTAATAATGGAGTAATTAATGAAAATGGGTGCTTGACGGTGAGTAATGAAAGAAGGCTAGACCATGCGGAAGGCTTATATAATTAACTGCCCACACATGATCTCAAATATGCAGGTTCAATGCTCTCCTAGTATTGGTATAGCCCTTTTGTTTTGGGCTTTGCGCTACTTGTTCAACTTCATAATTATTCCACAAAATTCAGTGCCTCTTTTTATACTCCTAATTATCATACTTCATCCATTTTAAAATAATCCTTCTCTTTAACCCAATATCCGTTTAAAAAAAATTAATTATATTATACATTGATGTAATATATGGTTTTCTTTAATGTTCTTGATAAAACATAATTAAAATAGATAAAAAAAAGTAAAAGTTAATTTATAAAAGTGTTTCCTAAGATAAAAAGTTTTAAAATTAGACAATTATTTAGAAACCGATTAAAAAAGAAAGGATTACAATTATTTAGAAAGCTTGGACTAGTTTTATGCCAACCAGTACTAGGAGTAGGAGTAATATAATTTAAAATATATAAGAGGATGTTTCCCTCTAGAGTTTAATTTAATAAATAATTGAAAACCCAGTTTCTTACATCACTGAATAACTTGCACTCCAACCATATAAAAACAATATTATAGTTTTTTTGGAGTTATATATGTAAAATAGGTAGTTTTATAAGAAACTTCCCTTTCTGTCAGCCAACTAATCCGAGTTTGTATATTTGTTGGTAACTGAGATTCGGGTGTTAGGGTAGCATGCGTTGACAGATTGATAACTCTGCCCCTGCACTTGATCTAGATGCTTTCCATTTTATCGAATATTAATTCATTTTTATTCTAATAAGTAAATAATTCTCAAATTGATTTGTTGAGCTTTTGTACATCGAGGGACCCGAGCCAAGCTATCCTGGACTTGGGAAAGATTAATGTAAGTTATCTGGGCCATTCTTTGTGCGTTGTGAAAAACATGAAAACCAAAACTACTTAATACGGAGTACTTTTTTTTGATTAGAAAATAGAGATATTTTGGATTCTTTTGATCAATGTGTAGATTGACATGTCATATAATTAATTGAGTCCAAATCTCCTGTACCACTTGTGTGTACCATTGATGTACCACTTTTCATCTCGATCATTGGTTGAGATGCAATGATTGGAATGCAATGGTGGAGATGAAAAGTGGTACACACAAGTAGTACAGGAGATCTGGATTCCATATAATTTACCTAGTTAAGAAAATTGAAATTGAAATTCGAAATTGTGTGAGATTGATTATTAAAACTTAAAAGTAGTACTCCGTGAAAGGATACCTCTGGATGGGAGCTGTTTAAAAAGGAAAGTGGAGCTGATGAAAGGTACCAAAGCTGAATGAAAAGAAAGGGAGCATCAGCGCATTCAACAATTTAATTGGGGGCCCTGGTCCTGCCTGAAGAAGTTGGAAGTTGGACGGGAATTTGAGGAAGTCTATTTCAATTTAAAGTGCACCTCATCAGAAACAGAAAGGCCTCAATTCGATCCCTTTCTCAGACTCAAATGTCTTCTCTTCTGCGCACTATCATTTCCATCCATTCTTAATTAATTTAAGCACTACTTTATTAGATAAAAATCTAATCCGGGTACTTAAATAGTTTACTGATTAAATCATTTTTAAAAGGTTAAATGGATGGTATATTGAAATTAATAAAAGATTGATCATAATCGAGACGGAGCCGCCAAAGGTGTAATCAATCCACTCTTCTCAAGGAAAATGCCTTCAGGTGTGTGTTGTAGGTGCTGAACTAATCCCCACTCCCCAGTCTTGAGGCAGAATTCTGGCCATTTCGGTTTGGGATGTCATGCAAATTGCGGGGTGGGTTTTTCTTTTCATAGTTTTTTACTTTCTCAATTGTCTATCTCCTTATCTCATTTACATATCAATATAGGTCTGACGATCGGTCGTTAGGTCGAGTTGAGACATATATCGGGTTGAAACGGATAAATGAGTCGAAATATGTTGGGTTGAATCGCATCGGGTTGTAACGGTTTAAATGGATCGACCCGTGCTAACCTGAATATTTTTTTTTCCAACGATCCATACATTTATAGAATAAAAATTGTTAGGTTAAAATAAAATAGGTAACAATTCCAACCCACTTTAAAGAGAACCAACATGTTAATGTTTTCAACTTAAAACCAAATATTCGTTTTGACCAAAAAATATTAACAGATTAAGTTGTTAATTTTCAAATCGGGCTCCGGATTGTAAATGGCAAGCCTACTATCGTTAGAACAAGCATTACGAAACATAAATAAATCCCTTATCCAAACAGGGCCTAATGTCGTGTGTTTGAAATTCGAAAGTAGTAAAGCTGAATGGAAAGGGAGAACGTCAAGCATTCAGCAATGTCAGATGAATGAATGGAAAGGGAGAATGAGTTGGGCCCTGCTAGATGATCGATGTTGGATTTGGATGATTACTTTATATCTTCGCAGCCGGCTAATTTCAATTTAAAGTTGTTCCAACTCCATCTCAGACCCATTAGATTAAAAATAAAGGGCAAATTTCAAGTGAGTTACAATTTTGAAAACATGTTTCATCTAGGATCATTAATTTTTTTTGTACATTTCATAAAGATTATAAATTGCTTGCCAAATGATAAAAATGTCATTAATGAAGAGAAAAGTGATCCGACATTTTATATGACAAAATTAATCCAAAAACTCTGATGCCAAGCTTTGACATCAGGATGGATTTCAGATCATTTTGCATGACTAAAATTAATCTAAAAACTCTGATGTCAAGCCTTGATATCAAGATGGATTTCAGATCATTTTGCAGGATCAAAATTAATTCAAAAATGTTGATGCCAAGCCTTGACATCAGGATGTATTTCAAAACATTATGCAGGATCAAAATTAATCCAAAAATTCTGATGCCAAGCCTTGGCATCATGATGGATTTCAAAGCATTATGCAGGACCAAAATTAATCCAAAAACGATGTCAAATCGGGATTTACATTACGGGAGCGAAATTAATTGAAAAATGTTGATGCCAAGCCTTGACATCATGATGGATTTCATATCATTATGTAGGAGCAAATTAATACAAAAACTCTGATGTCAAAACTTGGCATCGAGATGGATTTCACATCATTATGCATGAGCAAATTAATACAAAAACTCTGATGTCAAGCCATGACATCAGGATGGATTTCACAGTATTATGCAGGATCAAAATTAATTCAAAAACTCTGATCCCAAGCCTTGGCATCAGGATGGATTTTAAAGTATTTTGCAGGACCAAAATTAATCCAAAAATGCTGATGCCAAGCCTTGGCATCAGGATGGATTTCAAAGCATTATGCAGGATCAAAATTAATCCAAAAACTCTGATGCCAAGCCTTGGCATCAGGATGGATTTCACAAGCATTATGCAGGACCAAAATTAATTGAAAAACTCTGATGCCAAGCCTTGGCATCAGGATGGATTTCACAGCATTATGCAGGAGCAAAATTAATTGAAAAATGCTGATGCCAAGCCTTGGCATCAGGATGGATTTCATATCATTATGCATGAGCAAATTAATTGAAAAACTATGATGTCAAGCCTTGGCATCAGGATGGATTTCACCTCATTATGCATGAGCAAATTAATCCAAAAACTCTGATGCAAAGCCTTGGCATCAGGATGGATTTCAAAGCATTATGCAGGATCAAAAATTAATCCAAAAACTCTGATGTCAAGCCTTGGCATCAGGATGGATTTCAAAGCATTATGCATGATCAAAATTAATCCAAAAACTCGGATGCCAAGCCTTGACATCAGGATGGATTTCACAGCATTATGCTAGACCAAAATTAATTGAAAAACTCTGATGTCAAGCCTTGACATCAGGATGGATTTCACAGCATTATGCAGAAGCAAAATTAATTGAAAAATGCTGATGTCAAGCTTTGGCATCAGGATGGATTTCACATCATTATGCAGGAGCAAATTAATTGAAAAACTCTTATGTCAAACCTTGGCATCAAGATGGATTTCACATCATTATGCAGGAGCAAATTAATCCAAAAACTCTGATGCCAAGCCTTGGCATCAGGATGGATTTCAAAGCATTATGCAGGATCAAAATTAATCCAAAAACTCTGATGCCAAGCCTTGGCATCAGGATGGATTTCAAAGCATTATGCATGACCAAAATTAATTGAAAAACTCTGATGCCAAGCCTTGGCATCAGGATGGATTTCACAACATTATGCCGGACCAAAATTAATTGAAAAATGCTGATGCCAAGCCTTGGCATCAGGATGGATTTCACAGCATTATGCATGAGCAAAATTAATTGAAAAACCTTGAAGCCAAGCCTTGACATCATGATGAATTTCACATCATTATGTAGGAGCAAATTAATCCAAAAACTTTGATGCCAAGCCTTGGCATCAGGATTGATTTCACATCATTATTCAGGAGCAAATTAATCCAAAAACTCTGATGCCAAACCTTGGCATCAGGATGGACTTCAAAGCATTATGCAGGACCAAAATTAATTGAAAAACTTTGATGCCAAGCCTTGGCATCAGGATTCAGGATGGATTTCAAAGCATTATGCAGGACCAAAATTAATTGAAAAACTCTGATGCCAAGCCTTGGCATCAGGATGGATTTCATAGCATTATGTAGGAGCAAAATTAATTGAAAAATGCTGATGCCAAGCCTTGGCATCATGATGGATTTCACATCATTATGCAGGACCAAAATTAATAATTGAAAAACTCTTATGCCAAGCCTTGACATTAGGATGGATTTCACAGCATTATGCAGGAGCAAAATTAATTGAAAAATGTTGATGCCAAGTCTTGACATCAGGATGTATTTCACATCATTATGCAGGAGCAAATTAATGCAAAAACTCTAATGTCAAGCCTTGGCATCAGGATGATTTTCACAGCATTATGCAGGACCAAAATTAATCCAAAAATGCTGATGCCAAGCCTTGGCATCAGGATGTATTTCAAAGCATTATGCAAGAGCAAAATTAATCAAAAACTATGATGCCAAGCCTTGGCATCAGGATGATTTCACAGCATTATGTAGGAGCAAAATTAATTGAAAAATACACTAAAACAAACATGGAATAAATATAAAAATTTAATTATCACATTTTCAAACAAATTTGTCATTGTTTTTTGTTGTCCCCTTTCAAAATAAATGTTTCAACCATCTTAACCCTATATTTAACAGCATCAATACTACTAGGAATCATTTGTCTTCTTAGCAAACATTCAATTAAATAACATACAAAAACACCACAATCTTCTGTGTTATCATTTTGTTGTGGTGATTTTTCAAATCTTCCAATGCTGCATTTGAATTTAGGCTTGTTCAGATCCTTGTATTGTCCAGGAAAGAAATTCACAAGTTTTTTCCATTATGCGTTCAACATAATTTACCTACAAAGGAAATAACCAATAAAACTTAATCTAAAGACATTACTTAAAAGACAATACTAATAAAACAAAATACATTACTAATAAAACTTACAAAAATTCTAACCATCTTGAAATGCCAATCATTACTGGCTGTTGAGTGTATGCATGAGTTGTATAATGTCCATCTCATGTCACCTTCAGAAAATACAAGTAGAGTCCAATGGTCGGAGACACCTAACTTTATTTTACCTTGCCCGTTGTGTTTATAGGAAAAATAAGAATCTCATACCCCATTGCTTCTTTAAGTCTATTATCAATTGCTTGAACCAGCAATTCAGAAAACTAATCATTAATCTTAATATTTGCAGCATATACCTAATAACAAAAAATTAAGAAAATAAGAAGCCATATTTTAATTTTTAAGCATATAACTGACAATTTCTTACCCAACAGCAAGGATAAAAAACAGTGCCGTATCAAATATAATCAAATTCTTTGGAGATGATCTAGAAGCCCTCTCTTTGTACACAAATACAAAAAAAATTAGGCAGAGAGTACGCTAAAAGAAATTACGGAGAGAGTTTACAGAGAGAAATTTTAGAGCGCTGTTAAGTTGCTAAAATCAATCCTCCCCCCTTAGACTGAGTGATTCCTCTCTATACAGTTATATCCACCGTCCAAATATAAACTTAGTTAGCCGATTAGGTTCTCGCCCTAAACCCGGCTCCAAAAATCACAAGCGCAGTCGTTACGTCGCCCGATTCCAGACATAACATATAAAAAAAATCAACTAATACAAGCAGTTGATCTGCTCGGATTAAGAGGTGGAAAACAACAAAAACAAGTAGTCACATCGCCCAAAAATCGACGTGAAAAACAACACATACAAGTAGTTATGTTGCCCAAATTCTACAAATCCCCACCGCCTTTGCCTATTCTGGGCATAGCGCAAACAAACAAATAAACAACAACAATAAACAACAAATAACAAACAAAAAAACTTCATTTTCTCGGAAAGGACAGGGAAGCACATGTAGACTACATAGTGGGCTTAAGCCCAGACATATACCGGGTTGACACTCACATTCCAAGTGGTAAGTTCTGTCCCCGTAATTATTTATTATAATCTATAACTTAAATATAGATATCTAAATTAGTTTCTTTTCTGCTTATACTTTAATATATAAATAGTTAAAATGTAGATATTTAATTAGTTTTTTTCATGTATTTACTTTAATATAGAGGTAGTTATATTTTCTCACTTCTAAATTAGTTTATTTCCTGTTTTTACTTTAATGTAGAAATACTTATATTTTCTTACTAATTAATTAGTTTCCTTACCGTTCTTACTTTAATGTAATAATAGCTACTTTTTTCTTTCTATTTAAATTAGTTTCCTTTCTGTTCTTACTTTAATATAATAATAGTTGTATTTTCTTTCTATTCAAATTAGTCTCTTTTCTGTCTTTACTTTAATGCAAAATAGTTACAATTTCTTGCAATTTAATTAGTTTTTTTTCTGCACATACTTTAAATATAGAAATAATTACGTTTCTTATTATTTAATAAGTTTCTTTCATGCTTATGCATGTAAATATAAACAAAGTTTGTTACTAGCATAACTATTTTATTCTTAAAATATCTTATAAAAATGTTGTAATTATTCTCTAAGTTGTATTATTTAAGTTATAATTTTATCTTTTTTTCTTTAGTAAATGTAAAGTAATTTCTCTTTATTTTTTTCTATCGCATATAAATTTATCTTTTCTAAATCACAGTGTATAAAATAAAACAAGCATATTGACAAACCCATTGTGAGACCGAAAGGGCGAGTTGGGTGCCTAACTCATTCCTAACTCGCAACTTAGCCCCCAAACTCATATATTATGATATTTTTGGTTTTTCTTTATTTAACCATTAAATTGAGGTAGCGATTCTGTTAATATTTTTAAGTCCACAAATGAGGCCGGACATATTCCATGTGCTCGAAGTTAATTTTTAGGTTACTAAATTGTGTTGTTTCAGCTGACATTGTTTATGCATTGGAGTTTTTCCGTGAACAACCTTATGGATAATTAAGCTATTAATAATTAAGATCTTGATGTCAAAAAGAGATTTTTTTTAACACTAGGCTGCTATCAAGAACACTTGGGCTGCTATCTATGGAAGGTAAGTTTATTATAGCTATTTCCTTTATTTTTCTATTTGTCTGCTCTGCTCCCTTTTTATTTTCCTTTTTACACATTTTGGGTTTCTCATACTAAAAAGAATTAAGTTATGGTCAAGATTGTTGCTCAAATTTGGGGACTGATTTTGTGGGAAGATTTTTTTGTACTTTTAAATATTTGTATTTTAATTTGTGTATTTTTTTTAAATTTGTACTAAGTTTCCTTATGAGATTTATTCCTTTTCATTTATTAAATGTTTTCATCAACAATCTTGCTTTGATATTTCATTAAAACCATAAATCACAAGACCAACCGCATATATGAATATGCCGAAAGATATATTTGTTTTTGAAATTTTCTGTACAGAAGAAGTATGTTGAAATTTGAAGTAGTTTGTGGTGGAGAACTGGAGTGTACCCTTGATGGGTCAGCATATTTGGTTATAATGACTATTGAATGAACTTTTATGGTCTCAATTGGGCAGGTGATGAAGGCAGTGGAAAGCTTCTATATGACTCTGAATCTAATAAGAGTGCTTCTGCATGACTCTGAATTTATTAAGAGGGGGTTGTTTATTGTGTGATGCTAAATTCTTTTTTTACTGAGTTTTTGTTTTAGTTCAAGCTATAATATGTTATAAATAGATCACTTCTGCCAAAGAGCTGATAACATAAGCAATCACTTGATTCTAAGCTCCCTCATGAGCAAGTCACAAAGGCTTGATGGCAAATATTTAAAGCAAGTTAATTCGTGTGACTCACCAAGGTTGAAAATGCAAGATGGTTCCATAAACAAGGTTTGTTTTTGGTTTATTTATTTATGGCCAAATTACATGATTGCTTTGGTCGTAGTTTACTGCCAAATTCAACTAGCCTCTGAAGTTTCTTTAAAAAATTGGTTTGTTTATCTTTTATTTTGTTTGGTTATAATCTCAAGCCATTGGAAAAATTCCCCTTCTTTTCAACTATAGAGAATGTATTAAAAGGTAAGGAAGAACAAGTGAGAGGTACAAGAATGCACAATATACTTCGGAAGAGGCTGGGAGTTAAAATAGAGACGAGAAACTAAGTGAAGGTTGAAGGTATATATTTTCTGCGCGCAAGCTAATCTTGAATTGGAGCATGTAATGGATGAGCTAGAGTGGGAAGATGGATCGATCCCCATTTTGACTCCAGAAGCAATCTTCTAGAGGATAAAATAAAGAGTAACACGTACTTTTGAATTTGATGTTAGAATGAGAGTATTTGGTTACTTAAAACAATTTTTATTTATGCTTTTTGGATATTTTCTTATGCGAGTGTTTTATCAACTGTGACAATTTTTTATACACGATGAGTCATCAACTTTGTAGTCAATAAAATGTGTTTTTCGTTAGTTTTTGAGTTTTGATTCATTTGCATACTGTCTGATTCATAAATGTATACACGATAAGTCTCATACTGACACATTGTCATATCTACGGACACAAAATCTAGTTTGTATTACATAAGTAAGCAATTCGTAAGACGAAACTTCACTCTATTACAGTTCAACCCACCAACATACCGTGAGTTAGAAAAAAAAATTATTTTATAAAAAATATTCGTAAAACCGTTTTAACCGATGTTTTTACGTTACATAAATATGCACATTTTTATGGTATTAACTTATATGCTATGTATTTTGGAAGGGAGGGAGGGAATATATTTTTCAAAAGAAAAAAAAAATTCTCAACCAAGTATTTCTTGTGGTCATTGGCTTAAAAAGACGTTTTTAAGGATATATAATCACATTCTTCATCCGACAAAAAAGGCCGGTAACTCATTATTAGCTGACACTTTGAAGCCAATCCTGTCTCTTTATTTAATTAATGGGAATGAAGACTAATCATGTCACTAAATGAAATTATTTTTCAAAGTTTTATTATACTCTGCAAATGTTTATTGTAGGACCATAAATTCCCAATTTGTTGATAATCCATATATAATGAAAAAGGGCTCTTTCGGTTACTATTAAACCTAAAATTTCCCCCATTTTATAGATTATGTAATTACAAAAGAATAATCATTATAACTATATATTAGTCAAAAAAATTTATGACACAATTACAATAATTAAAAGTTGTAAGCACCTCACATGTTCTTACAACTCAGCTTACCAATATACGATGAATCGGATTAAAGAGATCCGTTTAAAAAAAAATACAAATAAGACGGTATAATATATTGTTTTCTTTGGATGGGGAATTCGGAATTAGTATTCAGCAAGCAAACTCACCTTTTATAGAATATTCGGTGTATTAATGTGTGATAATGAGTCGGTCACTTTTGTCGTTATCTGCTTGAATAAGCTAATTATCCTTGGCACTAATCTGCGGGGTTATGTCATTATGTTTCCTTAAGCATATGGATTAATTAATTAATTCCGCTAATAAGTACACCTTTCTCCCGTAAAAGGAAGCCTCCGTAGATAAAAACCACCTTCAAAAGTTAGAATAAATTACTTAGGAAGCTACATCATTGGTGAAATGACCTATCCACTATTATGTCCCGATCACAAAAAAAGAAAAAGAAAAAAGAGAGAGTGCATAGGAGATTCAATAGCCCTCTCTTCCACTACTCTCTGCATTCATGTTCATAATTACTTGGTGGAAGCAATTTGTTTTCTTTTGAGGTTGGACCTTGTTTGTGTTATTAGTTGACATGTTCTCAAATCCTGTATTATTCGGACACATGCCGCGATTTTCCTGGTAATAGCAATGAGGGACCGAAACTACTACCCCAAGATTCAACCTGGTTAAAAAAAAATGAACAAATTCCAACTCTCTCTCCGGTGGGTGAATAAATATAAATAACAACTTAACGGTCTCATTTTAATGGGCGTGTTAGATTAAGAAACTTGATTTTAATGAAAATTGACTTCCAAATATGAAATATGACTACACTACATGGGCTATTGGTGTAGTAACTTTTGCCCAAGTAACATGCATTTGTTTTGCTATCGTCATGTACTACATGCAAAGGAAGTTGTACACCTTATTCAGTCAAAATACTAATAAGTTTCAAGTATGACAATATGATTGCACTAATAAAGAAGTGATAAAAACGATGGTTATAATAAATCCTATATATGTAATCAAAGAAGAGCAATGAAGTAGAGTAGTTTGGTTTAAGGACAAGAGTAGCCCAAGTAAAATGATTTAGTCACATGGTCGTCCGAGAGAACAACTTTATTTCTTCTCAATCAAAATATTCTCCTACACATTGAATAAAACTAAGTATTTAGAAACTCTCTCCTCACATATTCTTTTTATACATCTCCCTCAAGACCTCCATAATAACAATACACTTCCCAAAGACCCAATTCAGGTAAATAAAATGAACCATACTTCTCAAACTCATGACAGTTTTGTCATACAAATAAGAGGTGATCATCAAGGTAGTCCAACCACTGATTCTTCAAACCTCAACTTTTCTTCCATGAAGGTGTTTGATAAGTTTAGACGAATCCTCATGAGGTTGATCTTCTCTATCCCTTCTTCTCGCAGATCTCATGCAAAGACGACCACTGCTAGTTCGGCTACGAGGAGAAAGTCTTGTGATCATAGCCAGCCCGACCCTCCAAAGACTTCTTGCAGCTCTTATTACTCATCAAACACTGATCACTACAATGAAGCCATTGCTGATTGCATTGAGTTCTTTAATAAGTCTTCCCAAGAAGGGATCTTTGATGGCAGGAAATCTGATGTTATGGTGTGATCATATTAATCTTGCTTTGTATATATACTTGTCTTCTTGATTTATTGAATTTGAAAAGTTGAGTATATATATATTGGTGAATTTGATATCGATATATATGTTGTTCATGGGTTAAAGGCTTGCATACGAAGAGGAGTTTAAACGTTTTTGTTGCTAAATATATGATGTGTTTGGAGCGATAATTAAGGCCTATTTTTACCATATATACTTTTCTTACAAGCATGGTGTTCTCATGGAGGCTATTTACAGTAAAAAATTATAATTTAGTTACTGAAATTAATTAGGATTTGGAGGGAAATATTATGCTTTCCTAGTTACCGTATCGTATACTTAAATAAATTAGTGAATGAGTAGGTCTCCTGTAACACGCGCGGTTTTACGGATCTTTATCGACGCGTTGTCTTACAGATCTTTATTCATAAAACGGATCTATCCTATGTTAAATGAGTCAAATTAAATTCAGAAATCTCAATGCAACTTTTCAGCCTTTGAAGATGAAGATTACAGTGTCACCCCTCATGTTTATAAATGAAGCAGCATGCTGGTTATGTAGTTGGCATGCTCGCCGAGGAGGTAGCATGATGGCTATGTAGTTGACATGCTCGCTCATGAAGTAACATGCTTGCTATGTGGTTGGCATGCTTGCCGAGGAGGTTGCATGATGGCTATGTAGTTGACATGCTCATCGAAGAGGTAGCTAGCCTGTTGTCTATGTAGTCGACATGTTTGTTGATGAAGCAGCACACCTGCTGTGGTTGGCATGCTCGCCAAGAAAGGAGCATGCTTGCTGAGGAACTCTATTATCGATGTATACTTGGGCCTTATAGGCGGGGATGGTGCTCGCCATGAGTAATCACCACCCCAAGGTGCAATACTTGGGTCACCACCTTACTATGCCCACATTTCCCGCACGGGCAAGGTCAAGTGGTGATGAATTTGGGTTTAACAGCTCATTAATGAAAAATATCACCTTTTTTCATTTTTTTTAAAAATGTCACTTTTGTCTTTAAAAATATCACTTTTGCACTTAAAAAATATCACTTTTACCTTTAAATGTGTAACTTTTAATCATAAAGTGACATTTTGCATTAAAAATTAAAATTTTAAGTTGTTTAGGACTAAGATATAAAGTTTGGGCACAAAGGGACTTCGGAGTAAAATTTGGAAAAAAGAAGGGCACCAGCGCACGATTTGGGCCTTGTTCGAGTTCATTAATGTTGTGTCGGATCCTCATGCAGCCACGTCACCTGCCTCTGCTTTGGTTGACCCCCGTGGTTTTGAACGGATCTGGTGGGTTTCTAACCCTTTTGCTCGCTTTTCAACCCATTTACCTCTCTTATTTTAACATGTTTTCTTGTTGCGTAAGTGCGGTCTTCCTTGATGGGTTACCATCTCCAGAAGCCTCTTTTTTTTTTGGGACTCCGTTTTATGAATTTAGGATCCGTAAGTCATACACAAGTTTTTGCCGTGGATGATCATGTTATGCTACTTACTCCCTATTTTCCATTTAATATATATATATATATATAGGCACATTTGACTAGTCAAGCTTTTTAAAATTAAAGCCTATTTTCCAAATAAATCTCATTAGCATGGTGCCAGGAAGGCTATTTACACTACAAACAGGGGTTAGAATTGTTGTGAAAATTGAACAAAAAAATTGATTAGTTGAATTCTCAAAGGCATGAAAATGATTCGTCATCTTTTAAGAGATGTTTCATCGCTCCAGATGTATAGTGATTCACAGAGGGTTCTAAACAAATGTCTTTATCATGTCTTGCTTGATTCAAAAAGTGACTTTTTGATCAAGTCAAAAACACTTATAAAATCCGATAATACTCGAAATTGTAAGTGTCGAACATGTTGACCATTCTTACTATTTGTAGTAGTCTTCTTGTGACTTCCATTTAAATCAATCAGAAATTTGTTTTCCTGTTTTGTGTGGCAACTTTTTGTGATTGACTAACAATTTTATACACACCAAAAAAACAAATAAATTCAATAAATTCAAAAATAAGATAATTAAGATTTGGAGAGAAATCTTTTGTTTTCGTATTTACTGCTATCTTCTACTTCTACTTCTACTCCATCCGTTCTGCCAAATAGTCCAGAACACTATTTTCAGACGTTTCACTTTAAACATTCACTTTCAAAAAATTATATTTATAATCGATAACATTTCAACTTTAGTACCCTCCACATTTGAAATATATAACAATTTTATTATGCTCATTTGATCAACCATTTTTGTAAGTATTACAAAATATAATATTTGTTATATATCTCTTAATAATTAAATTTTTCAAACATTAACTCTTTGAATGGAATGGACGAAGTATTAATTTAATGTAGTAAAGGATAATGCTGAGAGAGCTACTATTATATTTTGATTAATTCAATTATCTTAATGAGATAGATCAAAGAAGTAGTAATATTTAGTAGTTGTTGTAGAACATTGAGTGGTACTTGCAACACATGCAATTTTAAGTAGAGATGTTAATAGGGTCGGGAACTGCAGGTCTGAATCTATTAAATCAGGTTTTTTTTTCAGGGTTAGGTTTGTAATTTTAGTGCTCCTAAGGGGATGGCCCAGTGGTAGACATGAGGCTTCATAAAGTGTGAGGTCTCAGGTTCGATCCCTTCCCATGCCCCCCTTCGGAGAAAAAAAAAAGGTTTACAATTTTAGTAGACCGTTTAAAGCGGATCGTTTAAACCGCAACCGATTAGGGACCGAAACCGACAGGGCTAGACCGAAATCGACAGGGTTGGACCGATTAACATCTCTACTGGTCACGCTAAAATTTAAGTTGTCATTTCAACATTCCATCTGCTTTTTTATACTAACATTTATGTTAGTCTTACCTTCGATGGTACAATTTAAACTTTATCTTTTTTTTTAAAAAAAAGGTAAATTTGCTTTATAGTTTTTCTTTTTGGTCATCTCTATTTTATTTTTTCGATCATTACACAATGAAAATCTAAAATTTAAATATTAACCCAAAAACAACTATGCAAGTCAAACTCTAATGAATCAAGTTATTCAAAATTGGATTATGTTTGGTCTAATAAAAGTTTAATTTATGATATTTATGATTCTTGAAGTTTGTTTGTGTTTTGAACTCTATCACTTATGTTTAATGTTGTTGACTCGTTGTATAACTCATTTTAGTCATTTTGTTTTGGATTGTGTGTTGTTGAATGTTAGTTGTTGGCTCGTTGTCCGATAATTACTTGATTTCGAATTTTATATTTCTATATTTAATTTTTTTTATTTTGTTTAGGTGTAACCCGTTAGTGACTCGTTTAAAAACGAAACCCAAAGGAGTAGGTCTAGGTTTGCAATTTCAATGGATCGTTTAAAACAGACCGTTTAAACCGCAACCATTTAGGGACCGAAGCCGATAGGACTAGACCAAAACCGACAAGGTTTGACCAATTAACATCTCTAATTTTAAGGATAGTTTTTGGTTTAACTTTATAAAGTTGTATGAAGGTGACTAACCTTATATGTGTAATGCTAGTCTTACAATTAGTGTTTTTACTAATGTTACAGCTTGTTTTGAGAAATATATAGTTGACTTTTCAACTTTACCTTTTAATATGCAAATTGTAACACTAGTAGTAAGGATATCATTACTCATCTTATATTCTCCACAAGTTTTTGATGCTTTATGCACATTTTTCATGTAGTGTCGGTTGGCTAACATGAAAGATGGTTACATTTATGATTAATTAGTATTTTTTTTAACTCGTGCGTTAAACGCACGTCAAGAACTTGAAAGACAATTTTATATCAGATAGAGTTAATGACAATCTTGGGATTAAAATATTTTCACCAACATTGCTTCCTTTCAAAATTTGTGTTTAAATAATGTGATCCTCAAAATTTATGATTATTAGTCTTGTTTCATTGCACAACCCTTCAGCATGGTCAATGTTTCTTAATAACATTAGTGGAACACTAATTTTAATTGTCAATTCATGGTCTGACAACCCCGAACATTTTATACTATTCAAAAACTATGTATAATGAATATTTTCGAACAAACTTGAATTTTTTCTGCCCTGCAAATAGAATCTAAACTCAAATAAGTTCTTTCTTTTAAATGATTACTTTTATTAAATTATATTTATATTTTATGAATAAAGAAATTTCTTAAGCTAAAATGAAAATAACTAAATTATTTTTACTGTTAACTATTATTTTTGTTTGTAAGTTATTTTGATTTTGATAACATTTCTTATATATTTTTTGTTTTATTGACTTCGTAACTATTATTTTGTTTTATTTTTTAAGAATTAGTTTTACGGAAAAAATTTGTTCAGTAATTTATTATTATTATTTTGCTAACCTCAGTATAAATTGTTTTGTTTTATTGATTCTGTAACTATTATTTTTGTTCTATCAAATATTTTTATTTTACTAACGTATTTTTGTTTTACATAACTATTTTTAATAATTTGTTTTAAACTTTTGTTCCGTAAATTATTTTTATAAGTTTACTAACCTCAGTTTAAATTATTTTTGTTTTATTGACTCCGTAACTATTATTTTTGTTCAATCAAATATTTTTATTTAACTAATGTATTTTTGTTTAACATATCTATTTTTAAGAATTTGTTTTAAATTTTTGTTCCGTAAATTATTTTTATTATTTTAGTAACCTCAGTTTAAATTGTTTTTGTTTTTATTGACTTTGTAACTATTATTTTTGTTCCATCAAATATTTTTACTTTACTAACGTATTTTTGTTTTTCATATATATTTTTAAGAATTTTTTTAAAAAAACTTTTGTTCCGTGAATTATTTTATTTTACTAACCTCCGCACTAAATTATTTTTGTTTTGATGATTCAGTAACTTTTATTTTTATAGTGGTTTGTTCCATAAATTATTTTTATTTTACTAACCTCTTATATTTTTGTTTTCTTGACTCCGAAACTATTATTTTTGTTTTAGTTACTATTTTTTATGTTTAAAGAGAGAAAAAATCTTTAAACATGATTAAAGAGAGGAGATGGTGGTGATGACTGATGAGTGAGAAAATATGGAGGAAACGAGAGAGAGAAAAGAAATACAACCAGAAAAGATAGGAGAGAGAAAGAGTGAAATGGTAGCTCAAAAGTCAATAATTCAAAAGTGAGATTTTAAAGAGAGAAATTGCATGTTTGTAACAACTTAATTGGATTTACCATTGAAGCAAATAGCAGGGTGGTTAAGGGATCCGGATCACACTTCGAGTTTGATTGCCAATCGTTACCGTACTTGGTACTTGGTACTCGGTACTCGGTACTCGGTAGGGACTAGGGATGAGTTCTTAGCCTAGTGATATGACATGAACCAACACTTGTGTTTTGTTCCCGCACTCACACAATCTATATTATAAAACAGATCCCGGTCGAACTAAGAGCTCTGATCAAATTGTGTTAAATACAACTGACGGTTCAAATTAATTCGTAGGTGTGTGGGTTATAAATAAATCCCTCAGTTATGAGTTGTGTTTGAATTACCCCTCTACAATTACATATAAAACCTTCAATTATGAGTTTTATTTGAATTACCCCGTCAGTTATGAGTTTTGTTTATCCCGACCATTCATTGAACTGAACTCGTACCGACATCGTGCCTATGACACGAGCACGTATACTAGTATTCATAAAAATAATACTCCTTTCATTTTTAAATAACTAGTGAAGCACTTGTGTGTTACACAATTTGTACGCTGGTGTGAAATCTTATACTCAATTAAAGTTGAATAATAAATAATTAAAAATATTAATATGATCAAAATAAACAAAATTAATAAATAATAAAATTAAAGATAGAAAATGAAATAGATTTGAAAAAGTTATTATAAATTTTGAATACTTTTTAATATACAACATTTGTCGTTGAACATGTACGACTATTAAAACTATCACTATCACATAACAAAATTCGAAAACCCTTAAGATTAGTAACTCTAGATAAAACGATATACAGCTGGTCATGACTAGAAACATGTTTTTTTTTTCCAAATGAAATCATACGTTAGATAATGACTGACACTAACTTTTATTTACAGACATTGCGTCAGAGACCATTAGCAAAAATTGTCTTCTTTGGAATTTAAATGGAAACTGTGATCACAGTGACATTCTTTGAATTAAAACAATACCACCAAAATGGTCATTTAAATGAACTTAACTTTTAAAAGCATGGTTTGCCAAAAATGATAGTATTCTGGAAGTATATGTTTATTATGATATGTTTATTGTCATATGTTCGTATCATAATTGATGAGCTTGGCCCAAATCCTGGTCACGAGCTGGGCACATGTGCCCTCACGTGATAAGCACATGAAGGATAGGGACCAGGAAAAGGGTCACCCGAGCAGAATAACCCGGGGAGAACATCCTACATATCTACCGAGCAAGAATCCTTCTGCCAATCTGATCGAGCAGGGAGCAAGACAGCTCGAATAAGACAGATATCCATTCCAAGCCTAACTATCAGATAACTCTGAATCCCGAGATTTAAGCCATGGCCCCATCAGTTACGTGGTCAACCCATATTTATGGTCATAAAGGCCTATGATCTCTCCTTAGTAATGACTCATCTCGGATTTCACTCCCAAAAGGGCTATATACCTTACAATACTTCATTTCAAAGGTACTCTGACTTTTACACACCGAAACTCTGTCACTTTGCTTTCTACAAGCTAAAAACTTACTCTCACGCTTGAGGGGTTTCGCGAGGCCCTATCTTGCATTCCTTCTAAGGTTTTCTTCTGTTGACATGGTTTTCATAAGATCATACCTTTACATAAGCCCAGATATCCTACAAACCGCAAGGAACGACCCAAGACCAAATTGTGTAGCATCAGTTTGGTTCTGTTGCTGGAAAACAAAAATCTTCAATTCATTTCATCGAAAACTTTATTAGCATGGCTAAGAACGGTAAAGGGCATGTTGGAGCAAGTGGAAATGTTGGTCGAGATGTGTCTGTGCACCAAGGAGATTGGCCACCAATCAATAACCAACCCGAGGGGTTCCCCAACCTGATCAACTTCCAAGGAATAGGTTTCTCCCAATAGGTGGAGTAATGACCAGATCACAGGCAGCAGCTCAACATGCACCATTAGGTGAGGCTGGCTTCATCCCAGTGAATGATCCACCTCAACTCGACTTGAGAAATCAATTGCAACAACAAAGGGCCAATTCGGTTGAGCTACGTGATCAAATGAATCAACGTCGAGAGGCTACTCGACTTAATCCGGTGGTAGAACCCGTCCCGCTGAATGAGGAAGCACAAGCTTAGGCTCTTCGCAATCAGGCTCAATACTTGAACATGATGTTCATACTGAACCAGCAGTTGGTCGCATTGGGTCAGCCACCAGTTCCCATAGAGGAACAGCTAATCCCAGTCGTTCCCGCAGTGAGTGCTCCCCAAATGGTTGAAAGGGCGCTTAGTGTTGGTGGCCATGCCCCACACAAAGCCCCCTTCGCCATTGATCAAGCACCAGCTCGAAACCGAGCATAAATTGGTGGCAACCACAATCAAAGAACTCGTGTGGTCAAAATCCACGAAAAAAGGCGTGGACGAGATAGACGTCCCAAAGAGCCCAGCATGGTCGCTGAGTCACAATCTGCTAGCAGGCGGAGCCGAAGAGATGAGCATGAACGCTCCTATCACTCTCGTTCTTATTACTCTCGTCGGACTTCACCTCGCCGTGAGCATTACAGACTAGCAGATCATCAAGAGGCCTTTAGACTACCAAGGGCCCTAACAGATTATAGCTCAACCCATTGAGGCACCTCTGGCTGCTATAGCTCAGCCCGTGGTGATCCCCGCGACACCACTACCGGCACAACCTCAGACGATGGCTGAGGTCTTAGTAATAGTGCATGCAAGAATGGATAGATGGGAGGCTAGTCGCCGACCTGACGGGACGGTCCGGTCAACGGACGGTAGTCCTTTTACGACTGTATTAAGAACACACCTCCAGCTCAGGGGGTTGTTTTTCCCAATTTTGATAAATACTTAGGAAGAACCCGGGTAGGAGATTGGCTACGCTCGTTTGAGGTACAAGTTGGCCTGGTAACTAGCAATGAGGCTTTAAAAATGAAAGCATTTGCAGGGGCTATTCAGGGTAAAGCCCAGAACTGGTTGGGAAGATTCCCAAGAGGATCTATAACAGCATGGAAGGATCTGAGGGAAAAGTTTTTAGCCGAGTTTGGTTCTGTCGGAGCCCTTCCAAAAAGTCATTTTGACCTCTATAAGGTGGTCCAGGGAGTTGATGAATCCTTTCACAGTTATGTGGAATGATTCACAAAGGTACTCGAGCAGGTCACGGGCATGACCGAAGGGGAGGTCACACTTTGTTTTTTGAATAACATACAAAATGGGGGCCTAAAACAGGAATTGGTAATGCATCCACCAGCAACTTAGGGTGAGTTGCTTGCACGGGCCAAATTATTTAGCTCGATGGAGGTTGACCAGAAAGGGAAGGGCAAAGATAAAGCAGAGAGTAGCTATGCGGTAACTATAGCCCCTAGCTCAGGGAACAATAATTTTCGGAGGGATCGAATAATGACTTCTGATCCGACTCAACGATTTAGAGAGCATCATTTTACTCCCCTGAACACTTTCAGGGAAGAAATTATGATGCAGATCCAAAATGATCTTCATACTCCCTACCCCATGAATCCAAACACAACCCAATATTGGGATAACACAAAATTTTGTGCTTATCACAACGATGTGGGACATGTCACGGAAGAATGTTTCATCCTCAAAAAGGAAATCCAACGCTTGATCAATCAAGGACGTCTTGATAGATTCAAGTAAGGGAAAAACAACGGGAATAATCGTCGTGACCCTCCTGCTCAAGGAGGAAATGGAGAAATGGAGGAAACAGGGGTAATGCCGCTCAAATACATGGAGTTGTCAACGTAATTCTCGAGGAAGAACCCAAATCAACTCAACTGGGAAAGCATATCTACTCGCTTTCAAAGGTGATGGGTATTCCACCAGTGACTTGGTTTGGCGAGCATACTATTCACTTCACTCGCAGTGAATTTGCAAGCACAACTTTAGCTTCCGAGCAAACTTTGGTTATATCAGCTTTGATTAACAATTGACAGGTGCATTGAGTGCTAGTTGACACAGGAGTATATATGTCGCGACGTGCTTTACTATAATTGTTTCAAGGAAATCGGTCTCACCGATGCTCGCTTGAAACCTTACTTAGGAACTCTGGAAGGATCCACGAACCACAAGGTCGGCGTCAAAGGCACAGTCAACCTAGAAGTCTACATAGGTGATGGGGAACACACGAGGCTGGAGGTCATTACCTTCCTCATCATTGATCTAAAATCACCATACAATGACATAATGGGCATTCCTTCCATGGCTCGTTTCCAAATGGTCGCCTCAGTACCCCACCAGCGAGCAAAGTTTTATACTGACACTGACATTAGGATTCTTCACAGCTAACCCCAAGCAATGTGGGAGTATGCTTGGGATACACAGAAAAAGAAACAAAAAATTGCCTCTACTACGGTGAAGAGAATGAGCACTATTGTGAGCAAAATTGAAATGGACATGAGGCCAAAATGATTCAGTGAAGCTCATGAGCTTGAATTGGGATAACGCTCTCATGAAGAAAAGATCAAAATCATGAGGGATAAGTCTAAGCGATTGGGAAGTGGCCCTTAAAAAATCGGCGGCTAAGCGTGGATGGCCCTACCTCGTGACCAATACCAATTCAACGTCCTCAGCAATTCTCATCGGAGAAAAATAAGGCAATTAAAGAGGAAGTGGAGAAGCTGTTAAAAGCCGACATCATCGAAGAAATTAATTACCCATCTTGGTTTGCCAATGTGGTAATGGTGAAGAAGAGCAATGACAAATGAAGGATGTGTATTGATTTCACAGATCTCAATAAAGCCTGCCCCAAAGACAGCTACCCTCTTCCTCGTATTGATAGGTTGGTCGATGCTATCGCTGGTTTTGAGATGCTCAGTTTCTTGGATGCGTACTCGGGATACCATCAAGTGAAAATATGCGAGCAGGGCAAGACTCTGACCGCATTTTGAGCAGCTGGTGGTCTTTACTGCTATAAGATGATGCCCTTCGGGCTGAAGAACTGATCGTGTCTTAAATTTATACCTTGTAAGTGGACAAGATTATTGCAGAATAGTTTGGGAAGCAAGGGTCGAACCACAAAGATTTGGATTTGATTAAAGTAAATTTAACTAATCTAAGAAAATAAAACATTTAATAACTAATGGGGTTTTGGTTTTTATAAATTAAATTAACTAGAAAGCAATAAAATAATCTAACTAGCAAAGCATGATAAATATGAGATAAATCAAGATTTGTAAAACACCTAGGAATTAGGATTCACTTGTATCTACACTATTGTTCATTTAAATAAAGTATCATTCAATACCTTGGGTTCGTTCATAAAAGATTGATATAGATTGTCAAATTATAGTTCAGTCTCCATCTTAAATAATTCATCCACTCTATATCCTAAGAACAAGAACATGTGGATCATATCTGTCACTTAGGTCATATATATGAACATGACCCTAACTTAGGTCATATGAGCAGCCCTAGAACGGGTGAAAATCTGTACTTGTATTTGGCCGCCACAGACCAGGCTGTGGCCGCTGTTTTGGTTAGGGAAGAATCAAATATTCAAAAGCCTGTGTATTATGTGTCCAAGGCTCTCACTCCGGTAGAGAGTCGATATTTTAATATAGAAAAGTTGGCTTATTCTCTTGTCATTGCTTCTCGGAAACTACAAGCCTACTTTTCTGCATATGTGATAATTGTATACATTGACTCATCATTAAGGAAAATATTGCACAAACCCGATTTTTCGGGAAGGATGCTTGGCTGGTCCATCGAGCTCACAGAATTTCACATAGATTATCAACCGAGACGGGTTATTAAAGCACATGCATTGGCAGACTTCCTGGTAGAAACGAGTTTCTGCAACTACGAGGAAGAGCTCATCCCAACCCCAAGTTTACCTACCGAACAAGAAAAAGCAATCAAGATCAAGCCAACACACTGAGTATGAGGCCATGATCGCCGGACTTGAGCTCGCGTTGGACAAGGACATTGATTCCATTATAGTGTATTCAGATTCACAATTAGTAGTGAACCAAGTACAAGGGAAGTCTGCAGTTGATATTCCTACCTTGGTCAAATATTGTGAATTAGTCAAAGGAATCTTGAAGAATTTCAAGTTCTGGGAAATCATTAGAATTGATCGGTCAGACACTATGAGAGCAGGCTACCTCTCCAAGATAGCAGAGGGCGAACTCTCGGTGTTAAGGTCGTCGGTTATAATTGATCACCAGGAAGCACCTTCTATTGATAAGGAACTGATAATGGACATCGAACCGGTGAGCAGATGTTGGATCTATGAGTACAAGGATTTTATCGAGCAGGGCATCCTGCCAGAAGATAAAAACCGAGCAAGAGTCGTTCGAAACCAGGTTTTTCGATGCTCGGTGGTCGGAGGAGTGCTGTACAAACGATCAAAGGTAAGGCCGATGCTTCAATGTTTCGACCAGAAATGACTCAAAAGCTTTTATATGAGGTTCACATGGAGAATGTGGGGGTCATCCAGGTGCTTGAACTTTGGTATAGAAGATTTTGTTCGCAGGATACTAATGGATCACACTGCGGAGAGATGCAGCCTTATATGTACAAAAATGCGACAAGTGTCAGAGATTTGCAGATATACCTAGATTGTCGTCAACCGAACAAATGCCAGTAGTTACAACATGGCCATTTGACATGTGGGGGATCGACCTGATCGGACCTTTTCCTCTGGCAGGATCTCAGTTCAAGTATGCAGTAGTAGCAATCGATTATTTCACCAAATGGATTGAAGCAAAACCATTAGCCACCATCACTAAGAACAACATCATTAATTTTGTGCATGACCACATTTAGTGTCGTTTTGGGTTACCCAAATCTATTGTTTCTGATCATGGCACACAGTTCTCTGATAAATTTACGGCAGAATGTAACAGGATGTATGTTAAGCATTGGCAATATTCAGTTGCATATCCACAAGGGAATGGACAAGTGGAAGCCGTGAACAAACAAATCCTGCACGCTTTAAAACGAAATTTGGACGATCGAGCAGGGAAATGGGCGGATGAGCTGCCAGCCATTTTATGGTCGATCAAGACAACAGTAAGGGGCTCAACAGCTTTTCCCAGTTACAGAGTGGCTCACTATAACGAGCAAGACAATCAGATTGTACGAGCAATCGACCTTGAGCTGCTCAAAGAGCACAGACTCGAAGCTCGCATCAAAATGGTTAATTACAAGCAGAAAGCTAATGCTCATCACGGCAGGAAGGTTCGGGGAAGAGCATTTCAAATTGGGGATTGGGTCCTCAGGAAAATCAAAGATACAGGAGAGTGACCAGAGCGAGTAAAATTTTCACCTAACTGGGAAGGCCCATTTAAAGTTACAAGAATCATTAGGGAGGGCACTTACACCTTACAAAATCAAGAGGGCAAAAATTTGAATCATCTCTGGCACGCTGATCATCTGAAAAAATATTACCATTAATTTGGTATTAATTCGGCAACAACTTCTTCTTTCTGTATTTACGTTGAAGGATTTTTTAATAAAAAGTCTCTTGAAAGTTGTTGGTCAAATTTGTTATTTGTCAAATTTGTTGTTGGATAAGTCTTGGGCCTTGCTCGGAAAAAAGGAAAATATTCTCGAACAAATATAGACATAACTTTACCCGATAAATCGAGCAAAGTGGGGCCCTGCCCGGTTTGTATTTTACGTTTGAATGTCTCGACGTGAGAAGGGGAGACAACCCACTGCCTGGTATTGTTTGATGGCTTTGTTCGCTATGGCAGCAATGGGGGAAAAGTCTCGTTCAAATGAATATCTAAACTGAATAATAAGCAGTTAACGGTTCAATAGACCAAGGGCCCTGCCCAGTTAACGTGGCCAAACAATTCTGCCTGATAAATCGACCAACAGGCAATTATTTGGATGCCTGTCAAATTAGCAGAAGAGGCCATGCCCGGTAATACTTTTTATTTTTACAAAGACATTGTATCAGAAAAGCAAGCATTCACACACACAGTTGTAAACAAAATGTTTTTATTTCATTATCATTAAAAATTACATTCATGGAAAACTATTACAAAACCTATTACAAGCTATTTAATTCCCTCATTGCTTAGTGATTCTTCCCGACGTTTCAAGCTCGGTAAAGATTCTATCCATTTCGGATTACAAGTTGGGAGGAAGAGGAGTATGAGGAGGAAGCCGAATCGTGTCTTGTCCAGGAGGAGGAGGCATGTTTGTTTCCAAGCCAGCATGGAGAGCAGGCTGATTGTCAACATCTATGATAACCGGACCGACGAGCTGGGGAGCAGGATCATCGTCTTCATCCTCATTGGCCTCACGCTAAAAAATAGTGTTCATCTGGTTGACCACGTTATTGGCCAACGGAGTTGGAGGAGTCCATTCCAGCTTGTCGGCTTCCCGTCATTGTTTGCTCTTTCGAGTCTCAGCACACCAAGGTGAAGCCGCTCCCTACTACGCCATCATTTCAAGCGTTATGCCTAGAAGCCCGCTGCTCGCCAGCATGCGAAGAACGTGGTTACACCCTTGAGAATAATAGCGGACCAACTTCGCATCTACGAGCTGCTCGAGCTCGACTGATTGCTTAAAGTCTTCCACAGCAATAGTCTTGGCAGCAGCGACTTCTCTCACAAGCCTTGCCTGCCAGGCTCTCTTCTTCTGCTCAACCGCATCCTGAGCATCCTCAGCTTTCTTGCTCTCCTCGCTCAAGGTCTTCTGAGCGGCCACCTCCCCATTCTGGGCAAATTCCACCTGGGCCTTAAGGCGGATAATCTCTTCCTCGAGCTTGGTTAGCTCGGAAACCTTCATAAGGACCTCGTTGTCCTTGGCCAGCAAATCCTCCTTGTATGAGCGGGCATCCTCATCAGACTTCCTCTTCTGCTCAAACAAGGCCCCAGCCTTATCTTTATATTCGTCTGCACGTTTGTGCAGAAGAGTAACCTTAGAGGTGAAATGAAAAACACGAAACACAAATGAGCAAGAATTATACAAATAAATATCCATTATATTCATAAAGCAATAAACATAACTTACCTCGCTAACCAGCAAGCCAATTTCACCGAGCAGAATGTTGTTCGGAGTATCGGCATCCCGACGCAGAATGTCGGGCTGGACAACCCTTTTCAGAATCCCATGCCCGCACACAACACTCATCGTCCCCCGATCTTGAAGATTGATTCCTTCAAGAGGAGGAACGACAATGACCTCGTTGACCAATGCCCTTACCCATTCTCGGGATACGGGCATCACAAAATTGGCTATCAACCAACTGGGCGTACCACTCCGTAATGGCTCTTCGAGGGAAGGAGGGGGAGGTGGCAGCCCCGTGACCGGGGGAGTCTGAATGATGGGGGAATGCAAGGGACCAGACACCCCTTGAATTGTTTATTGTGGTGCATTCTCCCCTGTCCGGGATCGGGTGCTTCGACCTCCCACTTGGGCGTCGGTCACAGCTGGTCTTTTCCGAGATACGTGCTCGATGATTGACACCATTACAGGGGGAGATTTCGGCTAGACGGATGAACCAAAGCCCGGGATGATTTCTTGCTCCTTTCAGCAAAAGGAGCCTTGGGAATGGAAGCAGATGAAGACTGCTTGCGGCCTATCGATTCACCATGGCGAGCAACAGATCTCGCCTCATCCACCTCATCCTTATCGGTGGTTACGTCATTCACAACCCTCTCAGTAGGAACTCGGCTGCTCGCTTCCTGGGTATTCTTTCCCTAAGGAACATGTACTTCAGATCCAGTCGCTTAGAATTTGTTGGTGCATGGTTCTCTTGAGCACCATGATCGTAGTCGTATGCTTCTTGCCCGTGGTCAGAGTTATCGTCAAACAGTTGAAGGGGAGAAGACATCCTACAAGAGATCGAGGAGTATCTTGATTAAAGCCCCACAAAACTTATGATTCCTTGAAGATTTCTCCTCGATCTCCCTGTGAACTACCCAAATCTAGAGGCAAAACCCTAAGAATCTACCTAGAAAGAATGAACGTGAAGAGCATACAGATAAGGCCTAGAAATTTGAAATGAATTCAATACATGTGCAGGAAAAGAAAACAAGAACCAAAAGAAACTTACTTGTGCGTTGAACGGGGATTAATATAGAAGGCTTGAGGGTAAAAAGGCAGTAAAAAGCACGAAAGGTTTAGGGTTTCCTCTTTTATAGGCAAAATTTGGGGAAAAGGCGCCCAAATCACGCGCCCAAGGGCATCCTAAATTCAAACCGTGGCGGCTGCGATACACCCGATCAAGCTCGTCATTAATGTACGCCACGAAATCACGCAACCCATCATGACTGCATCTAGCCACCGTCATCTTAGAGGAATCGTCTAGCTTCCTCCAGCCGGCATTTCAAATACATCAACTGCCACCAACAAAGCAATTCCCTTTACTTATGTCAATGAAAATAAACAAATGTTCTACTCCCTCAATCAAGCCATAACAAAATTACAAACATGCTCCTTGTACCGAGCATAAATACTCAGCGAACAAGGAGCAGGGGGCCACTGATGAGTTCGACCCAAATCCTGGTCACGAGCTGAGCACATGTGCCCTCACATGATAAGCACATGGAGGATAGGGACTAGGAAAAGGGTCACCCAAGCAGAATAACCCGGGGAGAACATCCTACATATCTACCGAGTAGGAATCTTCCTACCAATCTGATCGAGCAGGGAGCAAGGCTGCTCGAATAAGACATATATTCATTCCAAGCCTAACTGTCAGATAACTCTGAAGCCCGAGATTTAAGCCATGGCACCATCAGTTACGCGGTCAACCCGCATTTATGGTCATAAAGGCCTATGATCTCTCCTTAGTAATGACTCAGCCCGGATTTCACTCCTAAAAGGGCTATATATACCTTACAATACTTCATTTAAAAGGTATGCTGACTTTTACACACCGAAACTTTGTCACTTTGCTTTCTACAAGCTAAAGACTTACTCTCACGCCTGAGGGGTTTCGCGAGACTTTGCCTTGCATTCCTTTCTAAGGTTTTCTTCTTTTGACAGAGTTTTCACAAGATCATACCTTTACAAAAGTCCAGATATCCTACAAATCGCAAGGAACGACCCAAGACCAAATTGTGTAGCATCAATAATTAACAACCATAATTATGGTTTTAGACTTCCAATGTAATTTTAAAATATTAGGGATTAAAAAAACAAAATTATATAAATAATATATAAAAGCTAATAAAAGTACAAACAATTAACAGTACTTAGAAGTCCAAAATCATTTATCTAACTTCTGAACAACTAACAATAACAAATACAAAACAACTCAATTTATTATAGTCCTAAACAAAACATCACTAAGAAAAAATCAACATTTTAAACTACAACAATTAAAAAAAGAGTCAATAAAAAATTCAAAAATATATATCAATAAATGTAATAATATTACACAAAAATATTACTCCTACTTCATAATGCCTTCAAGATATACTAATGGTCTTAGTATTCCGGCATCCTATCTCAATATAACGGGGAGACGTTTTTACAGCCAACATGACAATAACATCTTCAAAATGTATAATGTTAAAGTTATAATTTATAATATACCATACTTTAATCCATAAACAATACAACAAAATATGATTATATAAAATTGGAAATAAATTTACCAATAAAACTATTTCATCAATTGAATCCACATTTGACAAACCAACAAAAGGCTTGAAGTCTTATTCCTATCACACGGAATATGTCTTCATAAAGGTTAATAAAGGTGCTTTACCAACAAAAAGCATTGGAACTTTTTAATCTGTTCATGTGAGATAGTTTAATGTATCCCTACATTAAAAAAAGAGAGAGATTATATAAATGAAAATAAAAATAAAAAAAAGTTTAAGATGGTACACATGCCTTATAGAAAACATATTTAAGGATTCTAACTATCCATTGCATTACAGCTTGCTTGGATTGATCTCTCTCGTTGAACTTAATGCTGGACACATTTTGCACACAATTTTTTTCAAATGTTATTGCTCAAGTGTTCATATCAAAAGAATCCTACTATTTGTACCGAATTTGAAAGTAAAAAAAAAATAAAAAAGAAGTATTACTTATTTCCAAGGCAGATTTTGGATTTTTCATGCAAACAAATCATGTTCTAAATTTGGAAAGTGTATTTTGTTGAGAACTTTCAAGATTTGGACACATCTATATATATATATATAGAGAGAGAGAGAGAGAGAGAGAGAGAGAGAGAGAGAGAGAGATTAATTATATACTTAAAAATAAATACAATTAAGAACCTTAATGTGAACATAATAAACAAAAATAGTAAAAGTAAAGCTAGAAAATCATATACATTAAAAAAATTATTACGTTATTTGAATTATTTATTTATATACAACATTTTTTGTTGGATAGTTTCGTGAGTAAGAAGTTGTATTTTTCCTTGCATATAACATAGATTGTATATTTTATGTTGGTGTTATAACAGCGAGACGGTATCAAAACAAAGCACCACAAAAACTACATTTAATATTCGGATGGGCAGTATCCAAATAACCTTTTAAAAAACACAAATGTTAATGTTAAATATATACTTTTTTTAAAAAAATTCCAAATACATTGCAAAGTAAAAACATTTCACAAATAAACAAATATATAAATACGATTGATCCACGAGAAATATCTTCATCCACACTAAGACATGGAACATCCTTGCTTGGATGATGATTGCAAGCTAAATAACTATTGTAAGTATTAATTTTATACTTTAAAATTGATTCAAGAAATATAAATTATAATTACAAACAATAAAAGAAATTCAATCTATATTACAATATAGCTAATTCTCACACATGTGCAATTGACTAAAACTATTTAGAGATTGAAATTAAATTATCGTAAAAAATATAATGGTTGAGATTTACTCTCACATTCATATGCGTGAGAGTAGTTATTCACTTTTAACTCACAATTACAAAGTCACCCCCTACAATTAATATTATAAACAATTAGTCAGCCATCTTTTTTTCTCTTGAACAATTAACCCTTTTAAAATATCACTTTTACGTTAATATATAATCTCACAATAGAGCTCAGTTGATTGATTGATGCTATCTAGCGATGGAGATTGATTTCAGCCGCAAAATCAAATGCTCATGAGTCAATTACATACAACTCCTTACAAATAACCCCCCTCAACTATGGGTCGAGTTTAAAATCGAACTTTCTATTTAGATATTATCGTTTCAATTGACGAAATCATATATACTGGCACCGTGCCATAGGCATGGGTACGAAGATCTAGTATCTAGTTAATGGATCTCAAAGTCTCAAACGAATTTTTAAATTGATTACTTAGATATTTTCACAAGGGAATTGATAAATAGATAAATTAAAGAACTAAATTATTGTCCTAATTAATGCTTTCATATTGGTTTAATGTGTAAATTCCAATAAAGCCCATGTATATGTAACTCATAATTAAAGTAGAGTGAAAAAGTAAGGGTAAAATGGTAAAAGTGATGTTCTAAAAAGGTAAGTTTCAAACTTGACGATTATTTTGGGACGGACGAAAAAGGAAAGGAGGACGATAATTTAGGGATGGAGGGAGTATTATACTAATAGTTATAACTTTTTAGCATAAGAAAAGATTATTCAAACTTGTTCAGTAAATAAATATAATTATAATTAAAAATGGTGTATAGTAAATAAATTGAATGCAATTGATGATAGATTTGAAAATGTAAAGGGTCTTTCGTGGAAAGGGCTAATTCGGATGTTATTGAGTTCAAATTTTTAGTGAGTCTTGGGAAAAGTCGTATACATATAATCGGTATTTGCTATTCGGCCACTTCATCTCCTCTAACCCTTCGTTTCAAAAATCCATCCGTCAACATCCACTAAACCATAACATTGAGTAACTTCAAACTATTTCATAGACATGTTAAATTCCAACTTTTCAATGTTAAATATAATTTTGCGAGATATTTGTATTATTCAAATTCTTACTTTAATTATTTTAAAAATTTGAGAGTTTAATTTTACTAAATATTTGGAAATAATACAGATTTTATAATTATAGCCAAGCATTTATCAGGCTGCTTCTTTATATTTACATCAAAAAAGGTTTAAAAGTAGAAACTAAGATCTATTGAGAAATTTTTTAAACACATGAGTTTTTTTTCTTCACTTTGTTTTTAAAAATGGATAAAAAAAACTTCGGTTCTGATTAAATGAATACAAAAGTTTTAGACATGTATATTTTAGTTGAAGGGCTTGAAATTAAAAAAATGAATAATTTAAAATCATTTCATAAAAAAAGGATACTTAAAACATATGATTTAGGTGCATTAACACACACTTAAATTAGTCTGGTTAAACTACAATATTTTTATTTTTCGCTTATGTTCGTTCCTAATGTTTATATAATATCATACATTGATTTATTAACATGAATATTGTCCATTTCAGATGGATACATGTAATAAAAATACATGTAATATGATATGTTTGACGGACATACAGATTAAAAAAAACTAATTGATTTTATTTTAAATTTTGATATAATATGTACTTTCTTTAAAAAATCAACATGCAATAAAATTAGAAAAAGTAAGAGTAAAATGAATTTAAAAATTTCATAAAAAAGAAAGTTTAGAAACAAAACTTTTTTTGGACATATAAAAATAAAATAAAAAGAAGACACATACATATTTTAAAATGGAGAGAGTAATATAAAAAGACAAATGAAAAACCAATCTGGGTGTGAATATAAGGGCATCCACAACAATAAATATAAAAAATGTTTATCCCTCTTGCCACGTCATCAAATTATAAACATTTTCTCTATAAATATATTATTTACTATGCATAAATCCATAAAAGTTTTATAGCATATACACTCTACTAAATATTTTATTTTTCCCCAATATACACTTATTTTCAAAAATAAATATATCTTTTTAAAACATAAAAATTTATAGAAAAAATAAATTATCTCCAACAAATAATTTATACATTATTTAATTTTATCTTTCGAAAAAATTATTTGTATTCATAAATATTTATTACAGACTCGCAAAGTTTTTTTTTTTTGGTTTGGGGAAGGAGCTGTTGGGTTGAAAGAATTGGATAATCACCAAGTATTTTTTTGATGAATCAGCCGACAACCACATGCCTTTCAACCGGTTGATGGCTGTGAACCTTTTGCATCCTAGTCAGTAAGTGACTTCTCACTCAAATGCTATAAAGTTTTTCATAAGGGTGAAATTTAGATCAGTCAACTTTTTGAAGTTTATAATCCCTGCAGTCCAGTTTTTTTTAAACTAGAAAATGAAACTTTTGAGAGCGAAATAACTAATATACCCTTAATGAACTGAAAGAGCGCTATGGATGTTACTTACTCAGTGAAACGCGATGCATCAATTTTATTACATTAATTTTTGTACCACAGTTCAATAGTTTAATTGTCTAGTCTAATTGAACCGCGATACGTCAATGTTTGCACTGCGATTCAACAATTTTATTACGTTAATTTTTACACCATAGTTCAATAGTATAATTGTCTAGTCTAATTATATCGTGATATATCAATGTTTGCACCGCGATTCATCAATTTTATTATATTAAATTTTGCACCGCAATTCATTAATTTAATCAAATATTTTTGCACCGAGATACAAAAACGTAATGAACCAGACAGTGTCCTCTACCCTCTTCTTCCATCTTCTCCGTCGTAAGCCTTCTTCCTCTTTCGCTTTGTTCCAATTGAAAAATCCTCAAACTCAACATATTTTCATTATAGTTTCGTTGCGCATAATCGTGATTTTCGAACTCACCAGAGTTATGAAAGAATATGATCTTGGTATTTTAGGAACAATTTTTAAAAAAATAACTTTAGCAGTTGATGAAAAAAAACACTATACTTAAGGGGTTAAATATTTAGAATATGAGATTGGCCTACAATTTGCCTTTTCATAAAGCTTTGTATTGTTTTATAAACTTCCCTTTGGAAGTGCTCCAACCTTATGTTGGAAAACGTTTTGTCCATGGTTTCATGCAGGCCCATAACACCCCATGGAGCCTTATGGGTCAAATATCTCACCCGTCTATTGATGAACGTCTTTCTTTTTTTTTTTTTTAAGGGTGAAAATTAGCCGATTCCCACTAGAGAAAATATAATCGTAAAAGTTTATTATATTTGTTTTAAACTACTAAAGTATACCTTTTGAGGGAAAATAGTGAAAATACCCTTAATGAAAGAAAGACGTGCAAACAAAACCACATCCCAAATTTGGGCATCGCAATGAAAAACATTAGGCATCATTTAAAATTTTAGGCATCACTCAATATTTTGGGAGTCGAAATGTAAAAGCCACTACCCAAATTTGGGCATCACTCAAAATTTTAGGCGTCGCATTGCAAAAGCGACTGGCCATATTTGGGCATCGCTCAAAACATTGGGCGTCGTTCATTTTCAGATTTGAATTCGTTGTTCAGTTTCGGAAAATAGAAAATCGAATGGGAGTAATAGTCATTGAGGAACCAACTAAGCCATATATATTGATTTTTTTTTCTTTTTTCGTTTTTCAAAATCACATAAGAGAATCAAATGGATATAAATAGATATCTCATTTGATTGGAAACATACAATGTAAAATACATAAGCATTGAAGCCTACGAGGCAAACTAAACATCATAGCCCAAGGAAAAACATTGGCCACTACCCAAACAACGCCCACATCATAGGCAACAATACCCACATCAGAGGCATGTCTGGAAACTAAGCATAATAGGCAACCCAAACGATGGCCATATCATAGCCCTAGGAAACTAAACATCATAGCCCAAGGAAAAAACATTGGCTACTGCACAAACGACGCCCACATCATAAACAACGATGCCCACATCATAGGCAACAAGGCACATATCGGAGGCAACGACGCCCACATAATGTGTAAAAAGTTTGGATTCAATTTGCGTAAGGCCCAAGCTCTTTGTATTGCATTGGAATGGATGATTGAAGTCTACCAATTTCCATAAAAGGTGCTCTTCTTCTTCAAATCTCTAATTCCCATGGAAGGTGCTCTTCATATCCTCCCCCCGTGTCGTTTTGTATTCGTCGATTTCTTTTGTTGATTCCAGTTTTTGTTTATCAATCACTTAAACAAAGGAAAACCACTCAATGAAAGAAAATGTCCAATACTTATGGTTATATTCTGTCTGGTTTAGAACGAGGAAGAGAGAGAAAGTCAAAGAAGAGAGTGAAAGAGATCGAATGAGATAGGATGAAACAAACTCAGGGCATTTTTGGAACAAAAATTTGAAAAAACACTTTACCAGTTGAATAAAAAAATAGGGGAGTGGAGCGGTTACAATTTCACAAAAGTGTACTGGTTCGCAATTATTCCTTAAAAAAATTAAGGTAAAATTTGGGCAGGTCTGCTTTATAAAGTTTTTAATTGCTAAAGTACTTCATTTAAAAAAAACCCATAAAAAATCACTTTTGGACGCAAAAAGATTGCGATACTCTTAATGAGCAAGAGGCGCGCTACGATAAGTTTATATATCGCGATGCAAAGTTTATAAATGGCAAGTTTATATATCGCGGTGCAAAGTTTCCTTTATCTATTAATTTTACATATTTTTGCACCGCAATTCACAAACATATTTACCGCGATTCAAATATTTTTAAAGATATACCGTGGTGTGGCGGTGCACATATTTTGTTAACTAGTGTTTATAGCAATTAACATTCATTAGTTTTTACATTATTTAAGTTTTAATAGAAATATTGATGTAAATAAATATGTGTTTCGCGGTATAATTATTTATATATTGCGGTTCATTATTTTTATATATCGCAGTACAAATTAAATTTTAAATATAGGTTTTGCACATTGATATATAAAAACTATACACCGCGATACAAAAACAGTAATTCACTCAGTATTTGAATAGAGAAATGTAAGTAAACATGTATTTTTATCGTGGTGTAATATTATTATATATAGTAGTACAAATTAAATTTGAAGTATAGGTTTTGCACTGCGGTATATTCAACTATAAACCGTGATTTAGATGCTAGTCATCCGTTATAAGCGTCTCGTACTCATTAAGGGTAACGTAGTTTTTCCTTTCAAAAATGACTTTTTGTGGGTGAAAATAAAAAGAAGTTACTTTAGCGAATAAAAACTTGAAAAAGGGGACCGACCTGCAATTTTTTCAAAAAATTAGGGAGACGTTAAGCCCGGTCCCTTCTGAATAATTTTCAATCATTTTATACCTTTATAATTTTTCGTAACCGGAATAAGACATATTATGCATCGCAATGCATAAAATTATAGTTTGCGATGCACAACACACAACATATGACTTTTTCATGCATCACGATTACAAATGAAGCATCATGATGCATGATTGTGTATATCATGATGTATGAAGTATCTTTAACGAGTTATGAAAAAATATATGAGTGTAAAGCGGTTGAAACAAAATAAAAGATCAATAACATTTATGGAAACAAAATAAAAAATAATAGTCAGGACAATGAAAGTATAAACTAGACACGATTCAATGACAATATCCCGGTCGGGGGGAGGGGGGGAGAGGAGTTGAAGAATAATAAAAGATTTTCTTTTGATTGATAACAGAAAAAGAAATTTCCTCTTAGTAACAACAGTTAAGTGCCTATTTTTATGATCAACAGCACAACAACTAAAGAAATACATGACTCACTTATTGTGAAGCTTATGTCTTATTACTACTCATGAAATTAAATTTCTCATGGAAACTAACTCTTTTTTCCGATAATATTCTCATTTTAGGCTGTTAAATGCGGGAATTATATATTGTCATTGAAATCGTTCTTCACATATGTTGTTATCGAGTTTGATGCGACTCAACTTGAGAGCTTCCTTTCTTCCTTGAAAAAATCCCTCCTAGTAGTGGTATCAAGGGCTTCTTTTTCTTCTTACGAAGAGAAGGGTGCCTCTCCAGTACTACGTCGCCTTGACCTTGAGGTATTATAACTTGTGCTAAAGATGGAGGATTTGCAAAAGTTACATATCTTTTTTTGTGGAACTCCACTTTCACGTCGTCATCGTGAGTTGTTTCTTCTTTCATGATTTGAAAGTTTGTTGAATCTTCCACAAATTTGAGTTCTTCGTGATCTATCTCTGGCTCGATGATCACTTGTTTCTTGGAGTACTCTTGCTCTTTGAATAGTTCGAGTTCTCTCTTTGTGCGTTCGAGCTCTTCTTGTAAGGAAGAGAGGCAAGTTGCCATTAGCATTCCATCTTCTCTAGCTTTTTGAAGGCTTTGCTTTGTCTCCTCTAGCTCAGATGTCTCGTTTTCTGTCATATTTTCAGGTTTAAGAGGGACGATCCCATGTTCATTTCCTCCACTTTGCATCTATAGGAAATTAAAACCATTTTTTTTATTTGAGCACAGAAGACAATCACAACAGTGAAATTATAAGATTGCATGATTATCATGTTCCAAAAAGAAACGAAATGGTTTTGGAGAAGTCAACTTGGTGCTAACTTGTTCACGAGAAAATCGTGGATGCTAGCTTATTGTCTAGATGAATACTAGAAGACAATATATAAGTTAGAATACAACTTGATCTATTGACTCAAGTTTTCTCAATCTCAACTACAAGATCCAACTGCCATAAGTCTTTTAGAAATAACCTCCTCAATAACCCAAATCATCGGTTAATAAGACCCCTAAATGACCCCTGAGCAGGGTTTACTATAATTTTTAGGACGACAAGGTCTCACCGCTTTATATTTTTTTTTCACGTTATAATAAAGAGGGTATAAAATTACGATTCTTTTTTTAAAAAATTCCATGCCAAGTTGTCATTGTCGTGAGAGAAACAACCCAAATCACCGGGTTTACTATTGGAACTTTATTTTATTTTCTTTAATCATTTTTATTCTTTTTGTGGGCTTTGTGTGTAATACCCAAGTATTGTTGAAGGCTCTCTGCTAGAGGGAAAATATAAATAAATGGAAAGCTAGGTAGATATTCTTTGTTTGATACCTTTCTTCTTGATATTGAAGTAAATTGTAGATCAATTCTTTCTATTTTAGTACTATTATATATTTCATTTATTTTAGGTAAAGAGTCTATTATTTTATTTTAGGATGTTTCACTTAAATAATCAATTTTTAAAAATTAAAACATAAAAGTGTCATTTTATTACTAATGGATAATTGACTACTAAAAAATTATTTTCTTAAAAAGTTTGATTTCAAATGAAAACTCTTTGTCAAAACTAAGGAAGTAAATTCTTTTGAGTGTTTTTAGGATGCTTATTTCAGATCTCTTCACATTAACCAAAGTGATTGATTCTCTGAAAAAGGATTAGCTACCTCGACCCGGCAGCTGAATAATAGGAGTACACTTCGTCCCAAAATGATGTTCGTTTTTGTTCATAAAAATTAAACCCATATTTTAATAAAGAAAATAAAGAAACACTTACTTGAGACGTAGGTAGTGTCATTTATTTAACACTCTATTCGCTAAACACCCGTGACCACTGGCAAATGACCCATGTACAGTCCATGAGGAAATTTGCTATTATTCAAGTTTAAGCTAACATTTGTGCTAACAGAATTAGTATCCAATCACTCAAAAAAAAAAAAATCTAAATAAATCTAACTTGAGAATATAAATTCCCAACAATTGTCTATAAATATTTGTTGTGCGTAACTGATATTCTAAAAAAATGAACGTAATTATTTTTTGGGAAATATTTGTACGATCTATTTTGGTGGATTTTCAACCATTTTAGTCAATCATAATAATATCAACCGTTAAAGTCCACTTTTAATACATCACTTTATATTGTTTGATAAAACAATGCATCGTTTGATATGTGTCATCGTGATACATCAAAAGTAGACTTTAACTGTTTGATAATATCCAATTATTTGTATTACTTGCATAGTTTATTTTTTCTACACAACCATATTCTAAACCTCCGATGTCGTATGAAGTCATTGAAATTCTTAGTTGATCTACATATCTTTGAGTACTGTCTACATTTTATATTTTTATACTATTGGACACATAATTAATAAAGTAGGAGTAACATATTAGTGTTTTCCTAATGATAGATATCTAATTGGATTAGTCTTTCATTGTTTATGTAAGAAAAATGCAAACAAATTCTATCTAAAAAAGAAAATCTCACTTTATTCCCTCTCTTCTAGCTAAAGAGTCCATATTTGAAAAGTAAATAATTAAATAATATATAAATTGTATTAGAGATGAATATAATTACAAAAAAAAATTTGGAAATAGATGTTTATAGCATATGTGGAGAGTGTAAGGTTGAAAAGTTTATGGAGATTATATAGATAATATTTAAAAATTGATTCTTGAAAATGAAACACCTTCAAATAGAATAATGAATTTTTTATGTGAAATAAATGGAGTAAAATGATAGTATAATTTATAGATGTGCAAGTAAATAAAACCACGTACAATTTTAAAAGTTTGACTTATAAAAAAATGATACTAATTTTTTTAGAACGAAGAAGTATGGTAGAGCAAACAAAAAGGAAGATTTGTTTGGGGTCATTGAAAAGGAGAAAACTAAAAATTCGGTTTGAAGATTATGTTCCCAAGTAGGAACGTATGAGTATGAGATATAAAATACTCCGTAGCAGTTGAGGAAATAGAGATGTAATTAAAGCAAAATTTTGTGTAAGACAGTCTTACTATTTTTACTCGATCTATCGTGTGTTAGTGGGTTGAACTGTGAGAGAGTGGAGCTCATTTTACGGATAAAATCCGTAAAACGGTAGGAGAAAAGACTTACTCTGTAATTAAATAGTGTTCGGGGGCGGGAGAGAGAATGTGAGATAGAAGTTACTAGAAGAATAACCTGTTTGAGCTTATTGGCATAGAGTTCGCCAGCAAGAACTCGCTCACCAAAGAGCATGACAGCCTCCTTAACCGACTGGAATGGTGCACTTGTATCTATCTCCGCTCTCGATCTCATCATCACCCTCCTATACTCCTATTCCTATCTAGCTACCTCAACACCACCGGTCCTGGTCCACCACCTTAGAAGTTAGAACTCCTCCCTCCGCTAAGTGTTCAGAGAGATCTAGAGAGAGAGAGAGAGAGAGAGAGAGAGAGATGGGTTGTTGTTATAAGATAAAAGGGAAGGGAGCGTATAAATAAAGAGGAAGGGAAGGGGAATGGCGCAATTCGTTTCTTCACGTCCACTTCACTTTGAAATTCTTCTGTCATTGGGCAGTACTAAACTGGAATTACATCTTCTTTTCAAGCTTAAGCTACAGTTTGAGTTGGTTAAATTGGGTTTCATTTAGTCTTTACGGATCTGTACGTGGGCCCCCATACCCAGTATATAGAAGCAGAAAGAGACCCTTTACCTTAAAAGCCCAACAGAAAAAAGTAGGCTTTTCAAACCCTAGCTCACATTCCTACATCACTCTCTAGTCTCTACCTCCAATTTAGCCTGATTAATTCGCTCATTCTTTCATCCTTTCATGCTTATTTAATTAAGGACACAACCATTTAACGGTGAAACTCAATTTAGAATATATATAGTATTTTTTTTTTTTAATTCTTGGGGGTCCTAACCACACACCACATTATACTCTATACACCTCAATTCTATTTTGATGACAATCAAGGTCTACTCAAGAAGAATTCCAAGGCAACCACTTCTGGACAAACTATAGGGACTTATTAGTTATAAATGTAACTAGGAGGATAGCTGGGGGAAGTATAATGGTAGTTAAGTTAGTGATGTAGCAAAATCACAATGGGCCGTCCGTGCGTTGGGTAGGATATCCGGCTTGGAACTTGAACATGCTAAAACACGAGTGGAAGTGCAAGGCGTGGCCACTGAAACCCTCCGGCGTGAGAGTAAGTATCGTGTATAGTTCTAAAAGTAAATTGACATAATGCCAATGCTCAAGAAAGTCTATGTGTACCTTGTTTGTGGCTCGTGGAAGAGTATTTATAGGTCCCAATGTCATTGAATCCGTCTTGGATTTAGTTTCCTTAGATACCTTGCTCAATAAGGAGAGAATCCCTTGATTTTAGGCGTGATACGCGGTTGGCCGCGTGAATGTAGGAACATATAAGGCAAGTGTCCTACCTAAATATGGAAACATTTGACTTATCTTGGAGAACAAGTTTCTGGAGTTTCCTGCTCGATATATGCCCGAGCGAGGAAGGCTCTGCCCAGGTGTTTGGTGTATATTGACTCGGGGCGAATACAGGTCCAAGGCGTGGTCCCTGGTCGGGCAGGTAAGGCCGATGCTTGACCAGGTCTGGGCGAGATGATTCTGGTCCTTTACTCGGTGAGAGTGAGATCCCCGGGCATGGCCCCTGGTCGGGCAAGCAAGGCATGTGCCCGGCCAGGTTTTGACACGAACCGCGCTGCTCGCTGTTTGACGTCTTGATAACTCTGTCCGCCAGATTGGTGGGATCCATATTAATTAGGCATGTGTCTGTCATGTGGTGGGCGCTCGTGCCCTGCTCGTGACTCGGCTTGGGCCGGGCATATCAGTGGCCCCTAGCTCCTTGCCTGGCGAGTATTTCATGCTCGGAGCGGGGAGCGAATACGCTGCCATGACGCTGCTCGGGATACGGGCTTTAACACTTGTGAAAATTTCAGAAAGTAGTGACTGAGCAAAATGCACTGGTGGAAGGTTCCGGAATTTTGGTGAGAAGCCTTCCGTTGTGAATACCTTCAAGCGAGTAGGAATGGAGCGCGTGAGCCGTCAGGAAGGTGTGTGAAGTGATGGTGGCGTGAATCTCGGTGCAGCGCATTAAATGCGTGTATGGGCTGATGATGGCGTGCAGTCTTTTCGAATTCCACTTCGGCGCCCCCAAAACTTCCCAAAATCCTTCTTTAAAAAGCCGAAACCCCTCCCATTTTAAACTTTACCATCCTTGAGATTGCTAGAGAGAGAGATTCTGTCGTTCTTGCCACCGGTTCTCTGAGGGTTTCCAGTTTCCGGTGCCATTGCTATTGTCTCCAAGCGATATCTGCTCCCTGTTCAGATCGAGATTTCCAGAAGAAGACTTTACAACAATCCTGATAGTAAGTTCCTCAAACTTTCTCTTTTTGCTTTCCTGGTTTCTGGGTTTCCTCTTTATCTCTTGAATTTCTGGGTAGGACTCGTGGGATCTATGATGACCATAGGAAGAGATCGAGGAGAATCACCCATTGTGTCCTGCCTGCTAGGCGGGCATGGCTCTTGGATATACCTAGACGTATTTAGGGTTTTTTCTCCCTTTCTTAACTGTTCTGTGCCGCGAGCAGAGCCTGATCTTTGTTTTCCTTGATCTCTATGTAGATGTCTGACGGAGAGTACTCGGAGAATGACACAGAGGATTTTAGTTACGGCAGGCAGAATGACCCGTTGAGCAGCGAGAAGTCTCCCTCCTTGGACGTCAAAGTTGAAGAGGGAGATGAGTCCGTGGCCGGAGAGGCCGTGATGGCCCGAGTTCGTGTGCCCGTGATCACCCTCAGCGACTCCTCCATCGAGCACAGCTTGTTCGATGAAGAGGTAGAGCAAGGCCGCTCGGCCGCTGGCGGGCAGGGCCCAGCAGCAAGAGGAGCCGGAGAGAGGGCTGGCGACGAGATGTTACCCGACGGTGGGGAAACTGTGGCCGTTAATGAGGCCTGTAACTCGGGAGAGGAGGATTCCAATAACATTCCAATAGCCCGGAGGAGGAGACCGCTTGCCCGTGCTGGAGATGAGGCTACCACTTCGGCCCCTGTGCCCGATTGGATGTTTGAGGCCGATGAAACTCTTTACCCTGCACACTTGGCATCTTTAGACACTCCTGCCAAGCTCACTGCATGGTTTACTTCGCTAGGAGTAGATCCTCAAAATTACCGGGTAGAGAAAGCCCCCTTAATAGACGGAGAGTTCCCCCGCGAATAGGATGGGAAGCTGCTGTTCTTTGCGAACTTTTTCCGAGTGGGGCTGCGTCTACCCCTAGACCCCTTATTCCTTCAATTTTGAAGGCCTTTTGTCCGATGCCCGGCAATTTGATGTTGAACACCGTTCGAGCCCTGATGGCGTATATTGTGGCATGCCGGCTGCTGCGGATAGAACCGACCTTGAAAATATTTCGATGACTGTTCATCCTAAGCGTTGACGCCTACGGCCGGGTGAACCTCCGGTCCAATTCCAGCTTCTTCAGGATTCTATCAGAGGTTCCGGGAAAGGTCGAGGCCTGGGACAGGAGAGCTGTCTTGATCGAGTCCCGGACAGGCTGGTCGATAATGCCTATGAGCCAGGCGAGCATAAATGTCCCCAAGCTTCCCCGCGGCAGCTTCACTACTGGCGATTTTGGTTGCTTGGTCGTCATCCGGGCTGCCCTGGGTTGCGTGATAGAGGGGGAGAAGCGGATTAGCCAAGAAAGCTTGTTCGATTGGAAGGAGATGGTCTGCAATCCCAGAAATTTATGTTTGGCCGGAGTGCTCCGGGCTGCCATTCCCGGTGTAGAGCCTTTGTGCACGTTCGATGCCGAAGAGGCCCATGTTTACTGGGGTAACTACCACGGGTTGAACTTTCGCAATGACTGCCTTGAATGCCGTAGGCTCGGGCATGACTGTACACCCGCCTACACTGCCGCCCCTGGTCGAATTTTAACTTTGCTCGCCCTTTTATTTTTCCTCTAACTATTTGACTAGCAACTGTTTTCTTTATAACTGTTGTACTGATTTTTCCTCTTTCTTTTGCAGCCATGATGACCCTGAGGCAACTTTAGAGGCTCGAGGCCGAGGAGAGCAGGAGGGTAGCTGCCCTGGTGAGCAAACCACCCCAAGCCGTTCCCACTGTTCCTTTTGGTCCCCCGGCCAAAAAACCTCCGGCAACCAAGAAGCCGGCTGAGACTCTTCTTCCTCCTCCACCGCCAGCTGCCGATGTACCTGCTCCAGCTACTGATGATGCTGCTACTAAGGCTGCCAAGGCAGCAGGGAAAAGAAAAAGGCACCCTTCTCCACCCGCGGACCGATCTACCCGCCCTCGGGGCACGGGCTCCGAGCACGCCGCCAGAGAATCAACGAAACCGTGGCTGCTACCCGACTATGAAATGCCGACGACTGTTGCTGCTGCCCGGGCCATAGTGAGCGGGCTATCTGAGGTCCCCAATATCGGGCATATCGATTTGTCTGCTCGTGGGAGCCCTATCGACCTGGTTGGTAAGGGTATTGTGAAGAGGCTCTTGTAGGAGGATGTCACCCATGACCGCGATACAGCCGGACACGTTTTGCTCGGACACATCGGGCTCAACTTGAGCGAGGTATATTCGCGGCTATCCTCTTTAATAACTTTTGCTCATTTTCCTGTATTGACCTCAGTTTATGTTTTTACCGCCTTACAGATCGCCTCCTCCTACACCAACATTTATGACCGCTATATCGAGGAAAGGGATGCTCACAAGAAGGTTGAGTCTGAGAAGGACGAGCTGGCGGGCTTAGTGAAGCATAAGAACGAGCAGGTGGCCGCCTTAGATAAGTCGCTGCAGGAGAATGCGACCTTGGTCAAGAAACTCGAGGCTGACAAACTATCGTTGGCCGAGGAGAAGACTGAGCTGGTGGCCCAGCAGAAGAAGTCCCAAGCTGCTGAGGAAGCCCTAGTTAAGCAGCGGACACATCTCCGAGCCGATGCTTTGAAGGCTCTGGGCGCATGATGCAATGCCATGGCCTTATTTTCTAACAAGCTGGCAGCGGCTAAGGATCAAGCCGTAAAAGATTTTGTGGCCTCACCGGCCTATGTTTCCCAAGTGCGCAAGGAAATATTCCCTTATTATGCTGTGGGCACTAACCACATTCTGCGTATGCTGGCGAGCACTGGTGCAGTGGACATACCGACTATGGTCGACTAGGCGCTGCTCGACCCCTACTGCGTAGAGACCCGGAGTCTGCACCATCTGGTGCCTTACACACAGGGCGAACTGGAGGCCCTTGCTCGCGACGATGCCGAAGATGGGCTGGAGCCTTGGATTCCCCCTGCCCCATTAGCCGTCAATGTTTGCAGCCTGGTTGAGGCGAAGAGGGCGGAGAAAGAGAGTCGAGTAAGGGACCAAGCCGCCCAGTTGCAAGTGGAATTGGATGCTCCTACTGCCGAGGATGCTGCGGCCACGACCCAAACACTCCCGGAGATAGCTTAGATGCTTTGTATTTTTGCTCAGCCTATGAGCTTTTTAGATCTGTACTTGTAACCTCTTTGACTTTAATGGAGACTGGATTCTGGTAGATGACAAGCTGTATTCGTTCTTTTTCATTATTATTTTGCTCAATAATTGTTTCTTTACTCATGTTTTTCCTGCATTTGATTAGTACTAACACATGTGTATGCGGGGTGGTCCCCAAAAATATATCGAGCAAAAATAACTGTAGTGAACCGGGCATGCAAGGTTGTGCAAACATTAACTCAGAAATAATAAGGTTAATCGAAAGGTGTATATTTCTAAGGTTGAGACCTACTGCAAGAGTCCGATCTCAAGCGTGCTCGGCCAAGGCTCCTTCTGGCATAGAGATCGTGACTTCCTCGCCCCGAGTGCTTACGCCAAGGCTTTTTGAGCGGGCAGGCCCCTATCGCCTGGGCGAAGCCTTCGTAAGATTGCCTAGCAGACCCACTCGAGCGGCAACCAATAACTGGGCACGACCCTTGTTCGATGTGGGTATCTCGAAGCGGTTGTTAGTATATCAACTAGGTGTAGAGATATACAACTAACAGTGTTGCTCGGTCACTATAGGAATCCGAGGTAGCTAGCCGCTATCTGATGGGCATGGCCCCTACCGCCTGGCGGGCATCCTAGTATGTGAACCGGGCATGGCCGCATCTCACCCACGGAGAAGTTAAGTTCACTAATACTCGGGTGTTTGAGGAGGGTTGACCGGGCCTGGCCCTAACTGCTCGTCAGACGAGCGATTTGTCAAGCATACTGTAAACAATCGATAGATGCCAATGGAATCTGAACGAACAAATAATAAAACTTTCCTTTATTAAATAACATTGATGACCCTCAACAGGGCTGAGGGTCCTGCCCGTTTGTGTAGTGAGGACTGACTTAAGGGTAGTACTTTTTCAAATGATCTGCATGCCACGGATGCTTCAAGTCTTTTCCTTCCCGAGTACGAAGTGTGTAGGTGCCCTCTCTAATTATGCCATTGACTTGAAAAGCCCTTCCTTGTTAGGGTGATAGCTTTCCCCATTATGCTGACTGTTACCTCGATCTTTCTGAGTACCCAGTCTCCGACCATGAAAGCTCTACCTCGGAACCCTTTTGTCATGATGGGCCTTTGCTCGCTGCTTGTAGTTGACCATTCTGAGTCGTGCATCCAGCCTTCTCTCCTCGAGGAGATCAAGATCTATTGCCCGGGCAAGCTGATTGTTCTGCTCGGTGTAATGGGAAACTCGATAGCTAGGCAAGGCCATTTCTACCGGGATCATTGCCTCAGATCCATAAGTAAGTGCAAATGGAGTTTCCCCTGTTGGGCCCCGCACAGTAGTTCTAACCGCCCATAAGGCTGATGGTAGTTGCTCTGCCCATTTTCCAGCTCGCCCCTCTAGGTTTCTCTTGAATGCGTGTAAGACCTGCTTGTTTTCGGCTTCAGCTTGACCATTTCCCTGGGGATAAGCTACCGAAGACTGCCAATGTTTGACATCCAGACGAGCACATTCTGCTATAAACTTTTCTGAGGACTGAGTGTCGTGGTCGGATATGATTGCCCGAGGGAGGCCAAATCTACACCACACTTGGTCGTGGACGAACTTGATGACATTTGTTTCTGAAATTTTGGCCAGAGGCTTTGCTTCGATCCATTTTGTAAAGTAATCTATGGTGACTACTGCATATTTGTACTTGTCTTGTGCTACCGAGAATGGGCCGATCAGATCAATTCCCCACATGTCGAAGGGCCAGGCCGCAACAACTGGAATTTGTAATGTGGATGGAAGCCTTGGTATGTCCGCATATCTCTGGCACTTGTCACATTCACGGACATACTTCTCTGCATCCCTTCTGAGAGTTATCCAGTAGTATCCTGCGCATAACACCCTCTCTGCCAAAGCTCGTGTGCCCAGGTGGCCACCACATTCTCCCTCATGTACTTCATACAAAACGCCTTCAGTTAACTCTGTGGGTACACAGCGAAGCATAGGTCTGACCTTAGATCGCCTATACATGATTCCCCCTACTACCGAGTAACGACAGGCTTGGCTTCTGACTGTGGTGGCTTTAACTTTGTATGCTGGCAGAATCCCCTATTCGATGTAATCCTTGTAATCGCCAATCCAGCTTATGGTCGCTGGCTCGATATCCATTATGATTGGTCTATCAATGGCCGGAGTTTTCAAGTGCTCGATCATTACAGAAGGATTCAGCAATGCTAAGTTTGCTTCAGTGATCTTGGACAAGTAGTCTACCCGCATATTATCAGCGCGATCAATTCTGATGATCTCCCAGAATTTGAAATTCTTCAAAATTTATTTGACAAGCTCGCAGTACTTGACCAGTGAGGGGTGATGCACCATATATTCCCCCTAGACTTGGTTCACTACTAATTGTGAATCCGAGTACACCGTGATCATTTCGACTCCCATGTCCGCTGCAAGTTCCAGGTCGGCGATCACTGCTTTGTACTCGTTTCAACTTGAACGTTTCTTATTAGCCTTGAGCTGTGGAACTTAAACCGAGTGATTATCTCAAAGTTTCGTGAAAATCTGCCTGAAAGAGCTATGAGAAGGATGCCGCCTCTCGAGTTTGAAGCCTCCCGACTTTGCTCGCCGCTTAAAGACCATCCCCTCAACTCCATGATATAAAAGAGGCCGGTCCCTTGAGGACGAAGTAGTTTTCTATAGCTTTAGAATAGGATTTAGTGTGTATAACATAATTAGTTGTTGTAATTACAAGGATTAAAGATCGATTCATGTGATTCATGTGCATTTGTTCATCTTCAAGGATGAACTAATCACCCATTAATCTAGGAGTTGGGAGGTAACTTGTATCGAATCTATGCTTTAATTATATTTTTATTTATTCAATTCTTGTTGATTGTGGTGTTTATCAATTCTTTGCCGCATGTGATATGTCGCTTCGCTCACCATCACAATAAATTGAACCTACCAAGTGATAATTGGTTCCATATATGACCTAAGTGACGCTTAGATCATATGTTCTTGTGCCTAGGATATAGAATGGATGAATTATTTGAAAATGCGGTAATTCAACGCTATATCTATGTTTTGTGAACCCAAGAGATTAAATGATATTTTATTAAAATAAGCAAGTAGAAACCCTAATCCTATGTAGATATCCCTCCACCATAAGATCTTCATAAATTGTGATTGCTGCTAATTTAGTTAACACTAGAATAATAATTAGTTTAGAATAAAATCAATATAAAAACCCCCTTAGTTTAATAATTTGCTAGATAATCGTGATCTTCTTGTCCGTGGTTCGACCCTTGCTTCCCAAAAATCGGGCTTGTGAAGGATCTTGCGCAGTGGTGCGTCTGTGTATACTATGATTACATGTGCAAAAAAATAAGCCATTAATTTTCGGGCAGCTATGACAAGCGAGTAAGCTAATTTCTCTGCATTAAAATAACGACCCTCAACAGGACTGAGGGCCTTAGATACATAGTACACAGGTTTTTGAATGTCTAACTCTTCCCTAACCAAAACAACGGCCACAGCCTGGTTTGTGCCTGCTAGATATACATACAAAGGCTCACCGAGTACAGGGCTGCTAAGGAGGGGTGGCTTGCCAAGATATTCCCTGAGCTGCTCGAGGGCTTTGGCACAGTCTGCATTCCACTCGAATCCTTTGTTTCCGCGCAGGACCTTGAAGAACGGGAGGCATTTCTCCGCTGATCGGAAGATGAAGCGACCAAAGGCAATGATTCTGTCGTTCAACTGTTGGATGTTCTTAATACAGTAAGGTTGCTCCATTTCAAGTAAAGCCTAGATTTTTTTCGGGTTTGCGTCTATCCCGCGCTAGTTAACCATGAAGCCGAGAAATTTTCCTGCTCGGACGCCGAAGACGCATTTGCCCGGATTCAGCTTCATATTGTGCTTTTGCAGATTAGCAAATGTTTCTGCCAGGTCAAGAGTGTGGTTGCGGCCTTTTGTTTTGATGACCATGTCGTCTATGTATGCTTCCATATTCCTGCCGAGCTGAGAGCCGAAGACCTTGTTAACCATGCGCTGATATGTAGCCCCTGCATTCTTCAACCCAAATGGCATCATCTTGTAACAGTAGAGGCCCCCCGCTGCTCGGAAAGCTGTCTTTGCCTTATCTTGCTCGTTTATCCTGACCTGGTGGTATCCCGAGTATGCATCCAGGAAGCTTAACATTTCGAACCCAGCTATGGAATCTACAAGCACATCTATGCGGGGCAGCGGGTAGTAGTCTTTCGAGCAGGCCTTGTTAAGACTCGTGAAGTCGACGCACATCTGACACTTGTCATTGGCCTTCTTGATCATTACTACGTTTGCCAGTCAGGTCGGGTATTGGATTTCTTCGATAATATCTGCCTTCAGAAGCTTTTCAACCTCTGCCCTGATGGCTGCACTTTTTTTAGGGGAGTACTGTCGCTGAATAAGCCGAAAAGTTGGATCGACGTTTAAGTCGTGGCGGGAAACATTCTCACCGATGCCTTGCATGTCCTCGACGGTCCAGGCGAACACATCCAGACTGTTCTTCAGCAGCTCGATCAGCCTTTCCCGAACTTCAGGAGGCATGGCCTTCCCGATTTTAATTTTTTGTTCGGGGTAGGCAGGATTGATGACTGTTTCTTCCAGCTTGCCTTCCGGCTGTATATCGGGCTCGTCACGCACTTTCAGAGTATCCATTTCGATATCTTGTGGCTCGAGGCGTTTAGTCTTGCGCCTAGAAGGTGCTGAGGCCGGGGCTTGTCCGGGTTCCTCGATTTCCATGGTATCCATCGTTCCCGAAGTTTGTCTGATCTCGATGTTGTTTATGGGAATGGGGGGGCATGTCGGCATCTCTTTCTCTGCGATGCATGGGGAATGTCCATGATCGGTTTACGCTTTTTATTTGGAATCTCGGACATATTCCCACATTGCCCGGGGCTTGCTATTTAGGATTCCTACTTCATCCTCGGTATAAAACTTTGTCTTCTGGTGAGGAATAGAAGTCACCATCTGGAACTTGGCCATGGCCGGTGCGCCCAGGATGCAGTTGTAAGCTGATTTAAGATCGATCACCAGAAAATTGATCATCTCTGTTTGGGTTTGTGCCCCGTCCCCCATGAAGACTTCGAGCTCAATGGTGCCCTTGATGCCCACTTGATGGTTGGTGAATCCTTCAAGCTTTCCCAGGTAAGGCTTGAGTCGGGCATTTGATAACTCTAATTCTTTGAAACAGGAGTAGTACATGATGTCTCTACACGCTCCAGTATCAAGTAATACCATATGAACTTTCCATTCGTTTATCAGGAAGGAGATGACCAATGGCTGCTCGGAGGCAAGAGGGGTACTTGCACAGCTCATTGCGAGTAAAGAAAATATTGGGCTCTCCTGCCCGTTACACTGCTGGAGAATTCACGGCCTTAGAAAGGGAATATATGTGTTTCCCAATTTGAGTGTTGGACAGAAGCTCCTCCTGGATTACATTGACCACTCCTCGAATCTGAGGGGCCTGGCCACCTCTTCCTCTTTGAGGTCTTCCCTGTCTGTCATTATTTGCATTGTTCCCATCGCCCTGATCTCTCTTGAAGCGGTCCAATTTGCCCGCGTTGATCAATTTATGTATTTCCCGCTTTAACACAAAGCATTCCTCTGTAGTGTGTCCGTTACCATGATGGTAATCACAGTACTTCGTGTTGTCCCTGGTAAGAGCGAGCTCGGGGTCAAGTGGATAAGGAACTGGCAGCGCATCTCCAACTTGGAACATGATGTCTTCCCGCGAAGTGTTCAGCAGGGTAAACTGCGCTTCCCTGAATAGTCTCTGTCCGGGGGTAGACATTCTCCTCTTATCCCTGCACGATCAGTTATTGCCCTCCGGGCTCTGTTCAGCTGGCGTGGCCGAGCTGTCCTGAGTCTTGTCTTTGTTTTTGCCCTTGTCTGCTTTGGCAATTTCAGTCGAGCAGAATAGGTGGGAACTTGCTAGCAACTCAGCTTTTAAGGCCCCCGGATTCATGGCCAACATTGTCTTCAACGGCCCCGCTTTCATGTTGTTCAGGTAGCAGAATGTAATTTCCAGGTCACTGGTAGCAGTCACTTGATCGAGCATCACCTCGAATCTCTTCAAATAACTGCCATAGGACTCATTATCACCTTACTTGATTTTAGCGAGATCGAGCCGATTCTTGGGCGTTGGTCTGGCAGTGCCAAATTCTTCTAAGAATTTTTCCCGTAACATATCCCAGCTACCGATAGATCCGCGGGGAACTCTTCCCAGCCATGCTTGTGCCTTCCCCTAGAGAGCCCCCTCGAATGCTCGCATCTTCAAGGCTTCCACATTAGTGACCATCTGTGCCTCAAACGATCTGAGCCAGTCACTTACCCGCGTCTTCCCAAAGTATTTTTCAAATTGCGGGAATATGACTCCTTGCGCGGGTGGTGCGTTTTCGATCTCTGAAGTGAACGGGCTGCCCTCCAGCGACTTGGTGGCACCGTAACCGGGCTTGGCCACAGCTAGGTTAGCCATTTGTTTGGCCATATCACGCTTCATAGCCTCCATACGCTCGGACAGACGTTTCTCAGCATCCAAAGTAAGTCCTGAAGAGCAGACATGGTCTGACTGCTGGCTGTGCGTGGGCGGCTGGCAGAGGGTTGGTGCATAAGAAGCTCCCGCTTTTTTATCAACTCGTGGCCTACGCTTAGGCCGGTGTGCCTCTCTCTCAGCATACTCGTGAGCTCTGCGACGACTGTGACTTTCACTGCGAGCATGGTGATCTTGCCCATGATGGTGACTGTGTGAAAAATTCTGGCGGCTATATCTGCTTTCCGCCTGGTCATCTGCTTGCTTTACCTCGTCAGCTCTCTCCGATGGCACGTGGATGACAGAGGGAATCCGTTTGCTGGGAACGGGTAAATGTTGTGAGGCATGACCATCACCAACAAGTACGGGATCGCTGAGAGCTGGTAACACCAAGTCTGCAACCGGAACCGGGGCATGGCCCAAAGCGAGCAGTTGCTGGTTAAGCACGTACATTTTTCTAAAGTAGTCCGCCTGGACTTGAAGAGCAGCGGCCTGCTGATCGGGGGCTTGCCCGGGCAGGTTCACGTGGCTACCCTGACCATTCTCTCGCTGGCGACTTAGCTGTGTCCCGAGATCCAACTCGCGGGCATTGCGCTACTCATTAATAATTTCCCTAGCGTCACGTTGGCTAGCGTGACTCTGGCTAGCACGTTGAGACGACTGCTCTTCAACATATGACACGTCTTTACCATGGGTTGCATGCCAAGCAGCAATCTTCTGATTCCTCGTTTGCACCCCTTAGGGTGCCTTTGGCGGCAGGTCCCCGACCAACTGACTACCAGCCTGATGATTGCTCACGGTGGCGTGATGCTTGCTACCCTTACCAGCCATAACAGTCCGAAGATTTCTGGAAACGTACACTGGAAAACGCAAAAAAAAGTGTTGAATCGATTCCCGGCAACGGAACCAAACTGATGTGGCAAAATCACAGCTTGGGCCGTTCGTGCGTTGGGTAGGATATCTGGGCTTGGATCTGCTTCCTTGAACCTGGCTAAGAACACAGAAAACCTGAGTGGAAGTGCAAGGCAGGGCCTCGCGAAACCCTTCCGGCATGAGACTAAGTATTGTGTATAGTTCTGAAAGCAAATTGATAGAATGCCAAAGCTCAAGAAAGTCTGTGTCTACCTTGTTTGTGGCTCGTGGAGGAGTATTTATAGGCCCCAATGTCATTGAATCCGTTTAGCTTTTAGAGTTTCCTTAGATACCTTGCTCAGTAAAGAGAGAATCCCTTGATTTTAGGCGTGACACGCTGTTGGCCGTATAAATGTAGAAACAGATAAGGCAAGTGTCCTACTTGAATATGGAAACCTTTGACTTATCTTGGAGAACAAGTCTCTGGAGTTTCTTGTTCGATATATGCCCGGGTGAGGAAGGCTCTGCCCGGGTGTTTGGTGTATATTGACTCGAGGCGAATACAGGTCCAAGGCATGGTCCCTGGTCGGGCAAGCAAGGCCAATGCTCGACCAGGTTTGGACGGTATGATTCTGGTTCTTTACTTGATGTGTGAGATCCCCGGGCATGGCCCCTGGTCGGACAGGCAAGGCCCGTGTCCAGCCAGGCTTGGACGGGAGCTGCACTGCTCGCTGGCTTAATCCCTCCATTACTTTGTCCGCTAGGTTGGTGGGTTCCATATTGATTAGGCATGTGTCTGACACGTGGTGGGCGCTCATGCCTTGCTCATGATCCGGCTTGGGCCGGGCATATCACAAACTAACCCCTCTTTAAAGGTTAAAAAGAGATGCAGAATTAGTGATAGCTTTTGTCCCACATTGAAAAGATGAGAAACACTTTAAAGGTTTAAAAGAGATGTACACCAAAATAATTCAAAATTGGTTGGTGGAAAAAATAGAGGAAAAACCTAAATTAGGTGGAATTATATAACTGTGTTAATCACTGTGTTATCAGCTGAGAAATAGAGATATGTCAGCTGAACAATTGTCAGCTAATAAGTGTTAGCTGTGGATGTTTGTCAGCTACTAGCTGACATTATTTTATAATATAGTTTCAACCATGAATGAAGAAAATTTTGTCAGCTGAAAGTTGTCAGTTGTGAAATTTTTATAGTGCTTATGAGCTTCATGTGTCAGCTAGTAGCTGACACAACTTTTGCTGAGCTACTGGCTGACCATCTACTATCAACTGAAATAGTTTGTTAGCTTGATACATATAACTGAAGTATACCCTGCACAGGTTAGACAAGCCAAATACATCTTTCTATGACATAATAAGCATTCCTAATTCTCCTCTTAAGAATTCAAATCTGTCAGCTTTCAAGGCTTTTGTGAAAATGTCAGCTAATTGAAATTCTGTAGGAATATATTCTAGCTGAACATTGCCTTTTTCAACATGATCTTTCAAAAAATGATATCTGATGTCTATGTGTTTGGTTTTAGAATGCATGACAGGATTTTTAGAAACTGATATAGCAGAAGTATTATCACAATAAATAGGACAGGTTCCCATAGGCATTTCATAATCCAATAGTTGCTGTTTCATCCAAAGAATCTAAGAGCAACAGCTTCCAATATATTCGGCTTGAGTTGAAGTGGAAACTGAAGCTTGCTTTTTGCAAGCCCAAGATATCAGTCTGTTTCCAAGGAACTGACATGTTCCACTGGTGCTTTTTCTATTAACTCTGCAAGCTGCAACGTCAGCATCTGAATATCCTGTTAAATTAAAGGAAGAGTCTCTGGGATACCAAATGCCAAATTTTTCAGTATCAATCAGATATCTAATGATTCTTTTTGCTGCAATCATATGAGATTCCTTAGGATTAGCTTGAAAACGAGCACATATACATACTGCAAACATGATATCTGGTCTGCTAGCAGTTAAATAAAGAAGGGATCCAACTATACCTCTGTACTCAGTTGTATTAACTGGCTTACCCTTTTCGTCAGTGACTAGATGACATTCAACTCCCATTGGAGTGTTTGCTGAATTGGCTTCTTGAAGATTGTATTTCTTGATCAATTCTCTAGTGTATTTAGATTGATGGATAAAAATTCCTTCCTCAGTTTGCTTGATTTGCAAACCTAAGAAGTAAGTTAGTTCTCCCATCATACTCATCTCAAACTTTCCTTTCATAAGATGCTCAAATCTTTTGCACAAAATTTCATTAGTAGAACCAAAAATAATATCATCAACATAAATTTGAACTAGTAAAATATTACCTTTGTGCTTCAAAGAGAAAAGAGTAGTGTCGATTTTACCTCTTTGAAATCCTTTTTCCATAAGGAATTTGGATAGGGTTTCATACCATGCTCTTGGTGCTTGCTTAAGACCATAAAGAGCCTTTCTTAGCTTGTATACATGGTCCTTCTTTTTAAGGTCAATGAAACCAGGAGGTTGCTCAACAAATACTTGTTCTTGTAGGTCTCCATTCAAGAATGCACTTTTTACATCCATTTGGTATACCTTGAAGTCCTTGAAGGTTGCATAGGCTAGAAACAATCTGATGGCTTCAAGTCTTGCCACAAGAGCAAAAGTTTGATCATAGTCAATTCCCTCCTCCTGTCTATATCCTTGTGCTACTAACCTTGCTTTATTTCTTGTAACATTTCCATCTTCATCCAACTTGTTTCTGAACACCCATTTAGTTCCAATGACTTGTTGATCTGTGGGTCTAGGCACTAGTTCCCAAACTTTGCATCTTTCAAACTGATTAAGCTCTTCTTGCATAGCCTCAATCCACTGAGGGTCTTCCAAAGCTTCATCAATCTTTTTGGGTTCAATGGAAGAGACAAAGGCATGTGAATCAAGAGTTTCATTTATGGAGCTACTTCTGGTTCTTAAGCCAGCAAAGGGATCTCCAATGATGTTTGAAACTGGATGATGTCTAGCTTCCCTAATTTCTTTAGGAAGATCTGCAAGAGGTTCAGTTTGTAAGGATGGAGATGGGTGAATGTCGGTTAATTTGAATAGCTTGAGTGTGTCGGTGGCCGATCTATTGTTCTGAGGATTAGGATTGTCGGTGGTGAAGGTTGTCGACCGAGGTTCATTCTGAATTTCTATAGTTTCTGCAGGAGGAGTTGAAGATGAAGGATTATTTTGAATTGATCCTGTACTGTTTCCTGTCTCAAATATTTCAAAATTGTTAGTAACATCAGGAGTCTTACAAGACTCAAATAAACTTGATTCATCAAAAGTAACATGCATAGATTCAACAATTACTTGAGTTTTTCTATTATGAACTCTATAAGCTTTACTATGCTTGGCATAACCAACAAAAATACCTTCATCAGCTTTTTCATCAAATTTACCTCTGTAATCTCCACCATTGTAGTGAATGAAGCATTTGCATCCAAAATTTTAAAGAAAGCAATGTTAGGGGTTCTACCTCTCCATATTTCATAGGGAGTCTTACCATGAAACTTGTTTATGAGAGATCTATTTTGTGTAAAGCATCTTTGTGTTGACGACTTACGCCCAAAAATATTTTGGCAATTTTGCTTCAGCTATCATTGTTTTACCTGCTTCAATCAGAGTCATGTTCTTCCTTTCAGCTATACCATTTTGCTGAGGAGTTCTAACTGCTGAGAAGTTATGATCAATTCCATGATCATCACAGTATGTGTCCATCCCAAGATTCTTGAATTCTGTACCATTGTCAGATCTAACACTTATAATCTCACATTCTTTTTGAGTTTGAAGATTTCTGAATAGAGAAGTGAGAATGCTATAAGTTTCATCCTTGGATTGCATCATTTCATCCCATGTATATCTGGAGTAGTCATCCACAACAACTAAAGTATACATGTTTCCTCCTAAGCTTGCAGTTGTTACAGGGCCAAATAGATCCATATGAAGAAGCTCAAGAATTCTTTTGGTTGAAAGACATGGTTTTGGTTTGAAGGAGGTTTTTGTTATTTTTCCCAAAATACAAGCATCACATTTTTTGTCAGACGGAAAAGTTATGGATGGCAGACCTTTTACCAAATCTCCTTTTGAAAGTTTTGAAAGATACTTAAAGTTCAAGTGTGAAAGTCTTTTGTGCCAAAGCCATGAATTTTTGGAAATATTATTTGCTATCAAACAAATTTGAGTACTGTTATCTAAAGAAAGTAAATCTATAGCAAAAACATTTCTTTTTCTTGAACCAGTGAGTAATATTTCATTAGTGATGCTATTTTTGATAAAACAGTGTGTGGAGGAGAATGAGCAGCTCATACCTTTATCACAGAATTGTGAGATACTTAGAAGATTGTGTTTCAGACCTTGTACCAAAGAGACATTTTCAATTATTATAGATCCTCTGATAATGGATTCATAGCCAATAGTTTTTCCTTTTGAGTTGTCTCCAAAAATTACAGAAGGTCCTTTTGCTGCAATAATGTTAGTAAGGAGTTCAGCTGATCCAGTCATGTGTCTGGAGCATCCACTGTCTAATATCCATATGTCAGTTGAATGATCATCTGCCATTAAGCATACCTGAAATATGAATATTTAAATCATGGTACCCTTTATACTTTTGGGTCCAAAGGGTTAGTTTTCTTAGGTATCCAAACTTGCCTGAAATTAGGCTTTTAGTTATGTCAGTAGGTTTAAATCTATATAAGCATTCATGTGACTGATGACCAAAAGTAGAGCAAATATTACACTTGTGATAACCAGGTTTATCAGTCATTTGAGGTGAATTCTTTGATTCCTTATGGTTCAGCTTAGAGGTCTTAGCAGCAACAAAATTTATTGGCTTGAACTTGTCAGTTGCCTTTCTTCTGAATCCTCCTCTTTTGTCAGCTAGCTGACATTTGTCGACATTTGTCGGTGTTGAGTTAGGCGATTTTGAGGCTTGTGACTAAAAGACTGACAGCTGTCATTATTCAGCCTATCCTTTTTGTTAATGTACCTCTTATGCTGATTCATATTTTTGGGATAAGTGAATGGTACAGCATTATAGACTGATCCCTTGTCTTTTTTCAGAATCTTAGATTCACCTTTTGACTGTCTGATCTCACAGTCTTCATCATCCTTTGAGTATCCAAGACCATGTTGGTCTTCATGATCTTTCTGTTGACTGATGATGGTTTCTACAGCAGCTTTTGACTTTGAGTAAGTGTCAACAACATTGGTCAGTCGAAGATTTCTTTCTACAAGGTCAGCAATCTGGGCATCTGAGATTTTTGCTTGAATCTCATATTTTTCATTGAGACTTTTTAGTTGCAGCAATTCTTTTTGCTGAACTTTGTAAAGCTCATTGATCTTTTGAAGCTCACAATTTTCTTCAGAAATTCTTTTAAAATCACCAGATAGAGAAACATGAATTCTTTTAAGTGTTTCAAACTTGGAATACATTTCTTGCATTTGTTCCAGTAAATCATCAACACTTGAGTCAGTCATCTTCTCCTCCTGCCTTTTTGAGTCATGACTTACTTTAGCAGTCCTTGGAGAAGTTGACTTGACTTTCTTTTCTGGCTGACTTATGATTCCTTGTCCATAAAATCCATTTCCTATTTTCTTAACCACAAACTGATCAGGTTTGATGACCTTGTCGGTTGGGGTTTGTAATAGGTGAGCTTGACACTCATTTTCGGACATCTTTGAATATTTTGGACTTGGAAACTCATTTTTTCGAATCATATATTGCTGATTCTGCAACAAGACACAGATTAGCTTCTTGCTCAAAATCAGCAGATTCATCTTCGAATCTATTTCAATCAAGTTGCAAGATTTCGATCTTGACAACTAAACCTTTTGTTTTTCAAAATTTCTGGGAGCTCTTTTATAATACTCATTTTTTGTAAAAGGACAATTTGAAGCAAAGTGACCGGGCTTTCTGATTAAAGCACAAACAGTTTTCTTTCTGAACCTTGTCTTCATTTGTTTTGAAGTAAGGCTTTTGAAAGTTTGAAGTAGATGGTTTTTGGAAGCTTGAAGAAGGTTTTTGAGGGTTTGATGATGACTTTTGAAAGTTTGCTGAAGGTTTTTGAAAGTTCCTTTTAAAAGATTTAAACTTTCTAAATTGTCTAGCAAATTCATCTTCATCAAAGTCATCATCTGACAGTGATGTAGAAGTTTTTGAAGTTTCTTCTTCAGCTTGAAGAGATATACCTTTAAATTTTTTCTCAATTTCTTGAGTTTTGAGAACTTCTTTTTCATAAATTTTTAGACTTGCAACAAGGCTACGTATATGAGTTTTGTTCAAGTCTCTAGCTTCCTTAATGGCAGTGACCTTGACATGCCATCTACTTCCCAAACTACTAAGAAAGCGCATATTTAAATCTTTCATGCTATAAATTTTACCAAGAGAAGAACACCTATTACTTACCTCGAGAAATCTGTCGTAGGCATTTTTTAAAGATTCTTTTGGATCCTTCTTGAATGCATCAAACTCTTGTATGCAATCATAAAGTTTGTTGTCCTTGGTGTTTTGATCTCCTTCTACATACTCCACAAGAGCATCCCAAATTTCCTTGGCAGTTACACAATCATATATCTGCTTGTAGTTTTCATCAGTGCGACACTTGACAAGATATTACTGACTCGGCATCCGATCCATCGGTGATTTGTCTTCCTCAGTCCATTCTGATTGAGGTTTGAGGACATATTCTTCTTCTACAGGAGCAAGAGGGTTTACAGTATCATCATTTGCAGCAGAAGATTTACCAACTTTAGTATTGATTTTCATAGGTTGCATAGGACCACCTCTTACACATTCCATCAATCGTTTATCTATATTGTTCATATATCTCGTAATTCTTTCCTTCCAAATATCAAAGTGATCTTCATCAAAAATGGGAACTTGAGTGACATTGTTTGATTGAAAAGCTTTTAGAGTTGCCATGATCGAGCTTTCAAGCTGTTAGACTTGGAAAACAGTTTTTCAAAAAGCTTGGCTCTGATACCAATTGTAAGTCCAGATGGCAACAGTTAAGGCTAGAGGGGGGGGGTGAATAGCCTTTAAAAACTTTGGGGTTTGATTTGTAAAGTTTAAAAGATTGGCAGCGGAAAACTTGATTTTATCAGTCAGCTGAGGTGTTGGTCAGCTGGCTGACACTTTGAAAAATTCTTAAGCTGATGAGTGTTGGTCAGCTGGCTGACACAACTGTTTTCAAAAGAAGTTTACTTTTAATGTTTGATCACTGAATATGTAAAGAAATTGAAATACAAACTAACTGAACAATTAAGTAAGCAATTGTTGTTAACTGACTGACACTTAATTAGTTGAAAAACTTCTTAAGTGTTGAGTCAATTTGCAAGAGTATAAGAGACAGCTGACAAATCAGTTGAAGTGGTTCACGAGATAAGCCTACGTCCGTCCACTACCAAGTTGGTCAGACTTGGATTTTTGAAGTGCACTAATTTTATTAAAAATCTATTTGATCTCTAATGGATCAGTGTACAACAAAAGACCGGTGTTTGGGGAGAGTGATTGAGAAACAATCAAACTCGTGAGACAAACTGACTGAGTTCTAAATATTTTGAAATGTAACACTCAGTGTTTGCCTAAACAATAACTAGAGGGAAATATTCAATGAGAGATATCTAGCTAAAGTTTTCTTGGAAGACAACGTCAAAGAAATTGAAAGTATATGGATTCTTGACTTCTGTAAAAATTGTTGTCTTCAAAAATACTTCCAGTGGGTATTTATAGATAGTCTTCAAAAGCAACCCGTTAGGAACACATTTTGAATTTGAAAATGTGTTTGGCAGATGCAAGATCTCAAAAGATCCTGTGAGATATATTCTAGCAGTATATCTACCAAAAACACAAAGTAGGAAAGTGTCAGTACAATTGTATGATCAATCAAATAAGGAAAGGTAAACTGACACTTAAGCACGTAGAGGTCAGCTGAGATAAGTGGCTGATAAAAATGATATGCGGCTGACCAAATATAATTTCAATTTCTTGGCTGACAATCAAGTGGAATGTTTTTAAGTAAATCAGTTTATGCAAGATTAGCTCATAACAAGTTTACTTATTTGACGTTATTCAATTGTGAGTGATTTATTAAATTTAGGGTTATTTTTTTACAAATATTATCATTTATTATGATAAATTTACTTGTTTGTTCTTAAATAAATGGTGGATGATTTATTAGATGAAAGTTTAATTTTATCCATACATTAATTTCTAAAAGACAACTCACAATTTTATTGTAGAAATAGATAGATAGAGATAGAGATAGAATTTACTAATTTGGCATTATCATTTATTATGATAATTTTTTTGTTATTATTCATGCAATTGATTAGCAAATAATAAATTATTTATTTGATCTTATTCAATGGGGAGTGATTTATTAAACATTACATTTGTACAAATATTATTTTTTATCATGATAAATTTACCTGTTTGTCCTTAAATAAATGGTGGATGGTTTATTAGATGAAAGGTTAATTTTGTCCATACATTAATTTATAAGAGACAACTCACATTATTATAGTAAAGAAGATAAATTTACTTGTTTGTCCTTAAATAAATGGTAGATGATTTATTAGATGAAAGGTTAATTTTGTCCATACATTAATTTTTAAGAGACAACTCACACTTTTATAGTAAAGAAGATTAGTGCACTTCAAAAATCCAAGTTTGACCAACTTGGTAGTAGACGTAACAGTTTTTACTGTGAACCACTTCAATTCATTTGTCAGTTATTTCATCAGCTCTTACAAACTGATCTAACACTTAAGAAGTCTTAATCTACTTAAGTGTCAGCCAGTTCCTTACATAAATTGTTTACTTATTTGTTTTGATAAATTGTTCTTCAGCTCTTTCTTTATAGTCAGTGATCAATTTTCAAAAGCAATTAATTGTGTCAGCTAGCTGACCAATTTCTTATCAGCCTACAACGGCAGCCTCTTTAAAACATCAGCCAGCTGACACCATATCAGTTGATTGACAAAATTATATATTTCTGCAGCTACTTTTGAAGTTTTTCAAAACTACCCTCAAAGTTTTAACAAGGCTATTCACCACCCCCCCTCTAACCTTGTCAGTTGCTTACTGGACTTACAATTGGTATCAGAGCTTAACTTTCTGAAAATTATTATTTTCCAAGTTTAACAGCTTGAAAGCTCGATCATGACAAATACTAAAGCTTTTCAATAAAACAATGTTACTCAAGTACCTATTTTTGATGAAGATCACTTTAATATTTGGAAAGAAAGAATTACAAGATATATGAATAATATTGATAAACGATTGATGAAATGTGTAAAAGGTGGTCTTATGCAACCTATGAAAATCAATACTAAAGTTGGTAAATCTTCTACTACTGATGATGATACCATAAATCCTCTTGCTTCTGCTATTGAAGAATATGTCCTCAAACCTCAATCTGAATGGACTGAGGAGGACAAAATAACAAATGGACTGGATGCTAGAGCTGTTTACATTCTATCAAGTGATGTTCCATATGAAAACTATAAACAAATATACGGCTGTGTCACTACCAAAGAAATATGGGATGCTCTCGTGGAATACGTTGAAGGAGATCAAAACACCAAGGACAACAAACTCTATGATTGCATACAAGAGTTTGATGCATTCAAGAAGGATCCAAAAGAATCATTGAAGAATGCTTATGATAGATTTCTCGAGGTAAGTAATAGATGTTATTCTCTTGGTAAAGTCTACTGGATGAAAGATTTGAATATGCGTTTTCTAAGTAGCTTGGGAAGTAGATTGCATGTTAAGGTCACTGCCATAAAGGAAGCAAGAGATTTGAACAAAACTCATATACATAGTCTTATTGCAAGTCTAAAAATTTATGAAAAGGAAGTTCTCAAAACTCAAGAAATTAAGAAATTTTTAAAGGTATCTCTCTGCAAGCTGAAGAAGAGACACCTAAACTTCTACATTTCTATCAGATAATGACTTTGATGAAGATGAATTTGTTGCTTTTGCTAGACAATTTCAAAAATATAAATCTTTCAAAAAGAACTTCCAAAAACCGTCTACAAGTTTTCAAAGATCTTCCTCAAATACTCAAAAACCTTCCTCAAGCTTTCAAAGACCTTCTTCTTCAAACTTTCAAAAGCCTTACTTCAGAGGAAATGAAGACAAGGATGAGAAAGAAAAATTGTTGTGCTTCAATTGTAGAAAATATGGTCATTTCGCTTCAAACTGTCCTTTTACCAAAAATGAATATTACAAAAGAGCTCCCATAAATTTTGAAAAACAAAAAGGTTTAGTTGTCGAAGATCAAAATCTTACAACATGGATTGAGACAAATTCTGAAGATGAATCTTCTGATTTTGTGCAAGAAGCAATCATGTGTCTTGATGCAGAATCAACTGTGTATGATTCAGAAAATGACTTCCCTAGTCTAAAATATTCAAATGAGTCCGACAATGAGCCTCCAAGCTCACCTATCAAAAACCCCAAGCTGACAAAGGTCATCAAACATGAATAGTTGGTGGTTAAGAAAATAGGAAATGATTTTTATGGACAAGGGATCATGAGTCAGCCAGAAAGAAAAGTCAGGACAACTTCTCCAAGGACTGCTGACACTAAAACAAGTAATATGTCAAAAAGGCAGGAGGAGAAGGCTACTGATATAAGTGTTAATGATCTACTGGAACAAATGCAAGAAATGTATTCCAAGTTTGAAACACTTAAAAGATTTCATGTTTCTTTATCTGGTGATTTTAAACGAATTTCTAATGATAACTGTGAGCTTCAAAAGATCAATGAGCTTTATAAAGTACAGCAAAATGAAATGCTGCAACTTAAAAGCATCAATGAAAAATATGATATTCAAGCAAAAATCTCAAATGCCCAGATTGCTGATCTTGTAAAAAGGAATCTTTGACTGACCAATGTTGTTGATACCTACTCAAAGTCAAAAGCTGCTGTTGAGACCATCATCGGTCAACGGAAAAATCATGAAGATCAACATGGTCTAGGATATTCAAAAGATGATGGAAACTGTGAAATCAGACAGTCAAATGGTAAACCTAAGATTCTGCTCAATAAGAGTAAGGGATTAGTTTATAATGATGTTCCTTTCAAATATCTCAAAACTGTGAATCAGCTTAAGAAGCACATTAACAAAAAGGATAAGATAAACAATGGCAGTTGTCAGCCTTCTGATCATAATCCTCAAAAAATGTCAGCAGTTACAATAGCTGATAAGTGTCAGCCAGCTGACAAAAGAGGAGGAATTAGAAGGAAGACAACTGACAAGTTTAAGAAAATCAATTTTGTTGCCGTTAAGACTTCTAAGCTAAGTCAAAATGAATCAAAGAATTCACCTCCAATGACTGATAAGCCTGGTTATCACAAATGCAAAATCTGTTCTATTTTTGGTCATCAGTCTGATGAATGTCTGTTTAGATTTAAACCTATTGACAAAGTCAAAATGCCTAACTTTAAGTAAATTTGGCTACCAAATAAAACTAACCCTTTGCACCCAAAAATATAAAGGGTACCATGATTTAAATATTCATATTTCAGGTATGCTTAATGGCAGATGATCAATCAACTGACATATGGATATTAGACAGCGGATGCTTTAGACACATGACTCGATCAGCTGAACTTCTTACTGACATCATCTCAGCCAAAGGACCTTCAGTCATTTTTGGAGACAACTCTAAAGGAAAAACAATAGGTTATGGATCTATTATCAGATGATCTTTAAAAATTGAAAATGTCTCATTGGCTTAAGGTTTGAAACACAATCTCCTAAGCATTTCACAATTCTATGACAAAGGTATGAATTGCACTTTCTCCACTACTCACTGCTTTATCAAGAACAGCATCACAAATGAAGTTTTACTTACATGTTCTAGAAAAAGAAATGTATTTGCTATTGATTTACTTGCTGTAAATAATAGTACTCAAATATGCTTAGCAGCAAATAATGTTTCAAAAACTCCATAGCTTTAGCACAAAAGACTTTCACATTTAAATTTTAAATATCTTTTTAAACTTTCGAAAGGAGACTTAGTGAAAGGTCTGCCATCTATAAATTTTCCTACTGATAAAAAATGTGATGCATGTATTTTAGGAAAAATAACAAAAGCTTCTTTCAAACTCAAACCATGTCTTTCAACTAAACGAATTCTAGAACTACTTCATATGGATTTGTTTGGTCCTATTACAACTGCAAGTTTAGGTGGAAACAGATATACTCTGGTAGTTGTAGATGATTACTCAAGGTACACATGAGTTGAAATGATGCAATCCAAGGATGAAACTTAGGCTCCGTTTGTTTCACGAAAAATGATTTCCAGAAAATGGTTTCCGGAAAATGAAAAGATTTCATTTTCAGGTGTTTGATAAATCTTTTGAAAATATGCCGGAAAACATTTTCGGATGTTTGGCAAATACACGGAAAATGTTACAGAAAACAATATATGAATAAATACAAAAAGTATATTATAATATTAATACACTTATTGAATATAAAATAGTGTTGAAGTTTAAGTAATTTTCTTTTAATAACCCCCCAATTTATCATTAATGGTGTCAAATCAATAAGTTCCATCTTTTTTCAAGCTCACATATATTTTTTATTAATAATTGATATGAAAAATTGTTTTAAAAAATAAAATAAATAATGTTTGGGACGTCCTTAAATAATAATATAATATAACGGATACTAATTTTAGAACTTGGTGAATATTTCTTAAAATTATAATTTATAAATAACGTGCACAAACTCCATTTATATTTCTAAACAATTTATTTGTTGGGTGAAATATTATGCATGTATGTAAATATGTGTAATTTTGGAAAGGCACGGAGGGTTGCTTGAACATTCGGAAAATGACTTACGGAAAATAAATCTGTAAGTCATTTTCCGGAAAAGAAAGCTTCATTTTCCGTTGACTCAGAAAAGCTTTTATGTTGACTACATTTTCCTAAGGTTACCAAAAACCGGAAAATGAGGAAAACGTTTTCCAGAAGTCATGTTCCGTGAAACAAACGGAGCCTTATGGCATTCTCACTGCCATGTTCAGAAATCTTCAAACTTAAAAAGAGTGTGAGATCAGACAATGGTACAAAATTCAAAAACATTGGCATGGATACATACTGTGATGATCATGACATTGATCATAATTTCTCAGCAGTTAGAACACCTCAGCAAAATGGTGTAGCTGAAAGGAAGAACAAGACATTGATTGAAGCAGGTAAAACAATGCTAGCTGAAGCAAAGCTGTCAAAGTATTTTTGGGCAGAAGCTGTCAATACAGCCTGTTTCACTCAAAACAGATCTCTCATCAACAAGCTCCTGAAAAGACCCCATATGAATTATGGAGAGGTAGAACACCAAACATTGCCTACTTCAAAATTTTTGGGTGCAAGTGCTACATTCACTACAATGGTAGTGATCACAGAGGTAAATTCGATGAGAAAGCTGATGAAGGTATTTTTGTTGGCTATGCTAAGCACAGTAAAGCCTATAGAGTTTATAATAGAAAATCTCAAATAACTGTTGAATCTATACATGTTATACTTGATGAATTAAGTTTACTTGAGTCTGCTGAGACTCCTGATGTTACTAACAATTTTGAGATCTTTGAGACATGAAACAATGGTAGCTCAACTCAAAATAATCCTTCATCTTACATTCCTCTATTTAATACCTTAGATATTCAGAATGATTATCAGCAGGCTGACAACACTTAGCCAGCTGACAATCTAAATCAATCTTTAGATCCTGTCATAGCTGATCTGTCAGCTGACACATTTCCTACTGAAATTCTTCAAGTCAGCTGATACTTCCTCTTCTTCACCTTTTCCAATTGAATCTCTTCCAAATCTTCCCAGGGAAATTAGAGAAGCTAAACATCATCCAGTTTCAAACATCATTGGTGATCCCTTTGCTGGTCTAAGAACAAGAAGCAGTTCCAGAAATGAATCTCTTGACTTACATGCTTTTGTCTCCTCTATTAAACCTAAAAAGATTGATAAAGCTATCGGGGATCCCCAATGGATTGAGGTCATGCAAGAGGAATTAAATCAGTTTGAAAGATGTCAAGTTTGGCAACTTGTGTGACGACCCGACCCAGACCCCGAGATGGAATCACAAGTCAAGTCGTCCAAATAGTACAACAATACATGCAAAGGCTCAATTATAAAAGCTTGAGCGTGGCGCCAACATTTCGAGATGAAGCGACTCGGCACCAGGCGGAATAATTTAAAACTTTTTACACGATATAACAATTAAGACAATTATACCAAATCATCGGCGACTTTACTACGGAACCCAACACTACAGTTCATGCAAATATACCTCGGCGGCTATAACATGTGGGGAGAACAACATACTTAAATAAGAGCTAAAGTAATGCCAGCGGAAATTTTAAAAGCAGATGAACCATAATCTGACTATACAAGGCTCGGCGTACATCTTTGCTAGGGGTGAGCAAACTCGCCCATCGGCCCATTAGGCCCACACGCGCCATGCATTGCCATGCCCATGTGCAGTAAAGTGTCCATCGGTTACGGGCTTTAAAGTGAGGATGCCCGTGAGCTCGAGGCAAGATTGGGCTCTTTATTTTTAATGCCCGTTGTGTGAAGCCCGGCCCATCTATTTACAATACTTATTTTTTTAATAATTATATATAATATATAAATATAATACTACTACTTGTGTCTACTTTACTTAACATAACAATTTACTTAAAGAAATAAAAAGTTAAAAACTTTACTTCGCTTCACAGTACTTCATTAGTTCATTAGTTAAAAAGTTTAAAACCCTACTACTTTAATATAATATATATATATATATATATATATATATATATATATATATATATATATATATATATATATATATATATATATATATGTAATATGTATGTATATATAGTAGACAAAGTGGCACTAGCATTCCTATTTCACTAATCACTTGATACGATCGATTACTTGATTGTTCAATGTCATTATTCATCAATTATTTAGTTCTTTCCTTTTCTCCAAACCTCCAAAGGAAGACGGCACAAGGTTTGATAGGTATAAAAATATCAAAACATATAATTCAAGCCATAAGCCCATCAAAGCCCGTGCCCATGTAATGCCGATCAAAGCCCATGGCCCATCAATTTTATGCCCGCATGAAGCCATTATCTTGGGCATCTAAATTGACCCATTGGCTAGATGAAGTATCTTGCATCTTGGCTATGCCAAAGCCCGTGTGTTTAGAGCCCATGCACACCTGGCCGGCACACAAAATAGGATACATGAACTACAAATAAGGACAATAAATCCAAATACACAAAGTTCCCAAGCAAAGTCTATATGACTTGCTATACCCGTCCTTACAAAAGCGAGAACAAAACAAGGACATCTAAAACCACAACCTCGCGTGCGATCACGGACAAGCGAGAATCTGCTACACTCAACGGCGGTACAGAGCTTGACTCGGATCTAAAACGATAAAAAGGGAGGGGGGTAAGTCATAAAGACTTTGTGAGTTAACAATTATGCATGTCATGGCATCATGCGGCATACATATCAAGATATCATTTTTAATATCAAGTCAATCAGCGTTCATTTAGTAAACACTTAAAACACATATCCATGGTAGCCGCGTTGCTTCACATAAGTGCTATAAAAGTAAACCACATATAAAGAGGATATGATATGAAACCGGTCTGCACTTCGTAGCTCTGCAATACAGCGTTAACATTCGTGCCAATGATACCCGTGATTAGTGTATCAAAGTATCGAGTTCTACTCGGTGCAAGCTCTCTACTCGGTTACCAAGCTCTCTACTTGGTAATTAGACTTGCCAATGTGCTCTCTTGGTTGACAAGGGGCTACTTCACTTGTGGCCAGCGGTGGGCGTGTGTTATAAAAGCCGGTATAACAACCCATCACTATCATGAGTCCCATAACTCATGGCGGCGATGCATTGTCACGATGACTCAATCAAATATGCCGGTGGACTCATGCAATGCCAAGTAGATGTTTACTCGTCATGAAATCTCAAATAAGGAATAAGTTCGACAAAGGCGAACTTATTCAACAATAGTTGTTTACTCACTTAAGGAATCACACAAGAATTCGACAAGGCGAATTCAACATGTCAAATAGATACATTAATCTACAACATGCTCTCAATCATGCATTTACTTCACACGATCACATAAACCGCATAAGAACTCAATCGAGTCTTAAAAGCACATAAACCTCAGGGCATAAGCATCAATCCATCTCAAAGTATCGAAAGCTAATTCATTAGTCTAACGAACTACATTCGTGATCGTAGGATGAGTTGATTGTGGAGTCGGTATTGTTCATAACTCCCTAATTTCAACTCCGTTGAGTTTTACTAAAATTCAACCAAGAAGAGTATTGATACTATATGTATCACATTGCCCTTCCTAAGTTCTCCGATCATTTAGAACTTGATAACTAAGCCGTTCATGTTCTCGAACTAGCCTTAAACACAATCTCGAGTTTCAAACCTAGTTTCGGTGATTTTGTTAAACCTTGAATTGAACCGAATTCTTTCACAAGAGTTATTCCCAAGCTTAATACAAACAACATTCATGCTTTAATAAATGTCAAAATCATAACTTCATAGAGATTTCATAAAATCATACTCAAATTTTATATGTTGAATTGAAGGTTGTGTCTTCACAAAGATGTTCACAATCAACATTAAAACAACTATAATGAAGGGGTCATGCTATTTTGTTTAACATGAAAATCTCAGGGGAATTGTCACTCACCTTAGTCCTATGATTAATGGAGGAAAGGTTTATTAAAGAGAGGATTCTTGTAGAGGCGATCAAGAGCTTCGATTTGGCGGTCTCGGTTGACAATCGGACCACTTGGGATCTCAGGAAATGGTCCTTCAACCTAAGGTCTCCTCCATGGACGAAATTAGCTTAAGTCTCAACGAGTTCTACGGTTTTAGATGAGCTAAAATGGCTGGAAGGGTTGAACTTGTGTTTATATACCTCCTCTCAAACTCCCAATCCAAGTGAATGGGTTAAGAGACTTCTAATTGGCCAAGGCATGCTAGCCTTTGATAAGCTATGATCGAGGGTCAATAAGGGTCCTGAACAAGTCAACAAAGGTGGCTTAGACTCACCAAGGTCGGCCGAGGGCAAGGGGTTAGGGTCAATAACCAAAACATTCAAGAAAACTCACCTATCTGGCGCCTTGCGGTTGCATCATAATGGGACCATGCGGCCGCATGGTCCCTCTTCGAATCTGCACATTTTGACCCCTCTCGGCATCTCCTCGCGACCTCCAAAACCCAATGCGGCCGAGAGTTCTGAACTTAAACTTGTCTAAACATGTCTAAACATGTCCTAAACATGTCATGTCTAAACATGTCCTAAACATGTCCAAACTCAAAGGCAACAATCCTAAGGTGTAACCAAGCCCAAAACAAGTCGGAAACACACAGAAACACATCAGAGACATGTTAAAACATGGCTGGAACCACTCGACAATTGATTAGCGAATCAAACACGAATCAATCCCAACTTAATCTAGGATAGAATGAACATGTATCAGGCTTGTTAAATCATGGTTATGGCTTGTATTCAAGTCCTAGAACTCAACCGTACTTCTCTCGAGACGAAATGAAGGCAATACAAGCAATGATGTACAACCTTAAAACACAAACGAAGCAACGAAGCTTCAAAACTCCCAACCAAGCATGAAACAACTAAGATGAACATTCTAAGTCATAATGCAAGGTACTAAGACTCTCATGAGAATTATTAAGGTGCTAACTGACGTTAATCAGAACACGAAACAACAACAACAAGGCATGCAACGCATGGAAGACCATTACTCTTTTATGGCCTTAAACAATTCAATGCAAGCAAGATATGAATGAAACGAAGTCTCAAATATGTAAAGACATATTATAAACATGTTATAATGATGGCAAACATGAAATGGGGTTTGGGTTCTCACAACTTGTTCCAAGACCATCAGATCAACAAGTTACTGGAACTAAATGTGTGTTTAGGAACAAGTTGGATGAAGATAGAAATGTCACTAGAAACAAAGCAAGGTTGGTAGCCCAAGGCTATATGATCAAACATTTGCTCCTGTTGCCAAGCTGGAAGCTATCAGATTATTCCTTGCTTATGCAACTTTCAAGGATTTCAAAGTTTATCAAATGGATGTGAAGAGTGCATTTCTAAATGGTGATCTGAAAAAGCAAGTATTTGTTGAACAATCTCCTGTATTTTTGATATAAAAAAAAGGATCATGTATACAAGCTAAGAAAGTCTCTCTAATCTCTATGGTCTCAAACAAGCTCCCAGATATGAAACTTTATCCAAATTTCTCATGGAAAAAGGTTTTCAAATAGGTAAAATTGATACTACTCTCTTATCTTTAAAGCACAAAGGTAATATCTTACTAGTTTAAATTTATGTTGATGATATTATTTTTGGTTCTACTAATGATGACTTGTGTAAAAGATTTGAGAATCTTATGAAAGGAAAATTTGAGATGAGCATGATGGGAGAACTCACTTACTTTCTAGGTTTGCAAATCAAGCAAACTGAAGAAGGATTTTTTATCCATCAATCAAAATACACAAAAGAGCTAATCAAGAAATATAACTTACAAGAAGCTAATTCAGCAAGCACTCCAATGGGAGTTGAATGTCATTTGGTCTCTGATGAAACAGGTAAACATGTCAATACAACTGAGTATAGAGGTATAAGTGGATCTCTCCTATATTTAACTTCTAGTAGACCAGACATTATGTTTGATGTATGCATATGTGCTCGTTTGCAAGCAAATCCTAAAGAATCTCACATGATTGCCGCAAAAAGAATTAACAAATACTTAATTGATACTGAAAATTTTGGTATTTGATGTCCAAGAGATTCTTTTTTAAATTTAGTTGGATATTCAGATGCTGACCTTGCAGCTTGTAGAGTAAACAGGAAGAGCACCAGTGGAACATGTCAGTTTCTTGGTAACAGACTAATACCATGGGCATGCAAAAAGCAAGCATCAGTCTCCACTTCAACTACAAAAGCTGAATACATTGTTGCTGGCAGTTGCTGTTCACAAATTCTTTGGATGAAACAACAGCTATTGGACTATGAAATGCAAATGGGAACATGTCATATTTACTGTGATAATACCTCTGCTATCTCTATTTCAAAAAATCTTGTTATGCATTCTAAAACCAAGCATATAGACATAAGATATCACTTCCTAAAAGATCATGTTGAAAAAGGTAATGTTCAACTAGATTATGTTCCTACAGAATTTCAATTAACTAACATATATACAAAAGCCCTAAAATCTGATAGATTTGAATTTCTTAGAGGTGAATTGGGAATGATTATAATGTCATAGAAAGATATTTTGTATCCCTAACCTTTGCATGTATAAAGGATCAGCTGACAAAGAAAATCAGCGTTGAACTCTAAATTTTTCAGTCGGCCATCATCTAGCTGACAAAATTTATCAGCTAATTTCAATAGCTGACAACCATATGTCTCATATAACTGTTTGGAATTCAGTTTCTGAATAAATCTTCAGCTGACACTCTTCAGCCAACAGTTGACATCCCTCAGCTGACAAAAGTCAATAGCTGACACTTTTCATCTATCTCTTAGCTGAACAATAGATAACAAAACAATCACTGACCTTATAGTCACTGTTTAGGTAGCTTCTAATCCCTTATCAAAGTTGATCGTATCTCAGTTAAGATTTCTATTAAATTCAGATATTTATAAATTCCTTCATTTATTTCCTGCCTTTTTATTCCTTCTTGGAACTCGCGAAGCTTCCTTGAGAAGCCAAAACGACTTCCCCACTATCCCACCAACACTGGTGGTTGAAGTGACATGGTTACACAAAAATGGCTCTTCATAATGATAAATGTCATCTGTCATAAATCACCTTTTTATCTCAAAATCCAAAATCCTGTGTACTTACTCACTAGTACGTCATATCTTTGCTTTTAAAACCCATTCACAAAACTTTTTATAAGTACCCGTACTTATAAACCGCTCATATATATATATTCTCTCCCAACATAACAGTATCTCTACTACAACCTACTTCACCAAACCTTCTTCTTCTTCAAACTCTCTATCTCCTTCAAAACCCTAATCCTAAACCTTCTGGTACTTTTTTTTCTCTCTCTCTATTTCAACTATGTTCTTAACTTTGTCTTTGTGTTTATTTCAGGAAAAATGGCGACAAATACTGCCTTGGGATGCATTTTGGATGTTGTATCTCTAGGCTCTGAACCTCTAGGGCTCGAACTTCTCCATCTATTAACAACATTTGGACTGGTTCCCCTTCTGACCTTCAATATTCGAACTTATAGCTGCCAGTTAATAGAAGAGTTCTTCATGTCCATGGCAAAAAAATCCCGCTGACCCCTTCTCTCTTATTGGGACTATCGGAGGGGTTCCCATTGTTTTTTACTCAAAGACCATTACAACAGCTTTTCCAACTTTGTCTGATGATGGTTCATCAATCTATACCATTCTAGAAGAAACACAACAAGCTGGGTGGACCTCTATGCGAGACGAAGTTCCATTTGAGCTTGCCTTTGATAGGCACAAGAACCGTTTTGCTCCTCTGCACTATGCCCTTGCAACTGTGCTGGATAAATGTCTTCTTATCAAGTCTGGTGGACATGACAAGATAACTGAGCCTCAGCTATTCCTTATGGAAGGTATTGTGGAGAACTTTGAAATCAACTGGGGTGCTGTGCTTGTGGAGTGCATGAAGACCAACATAGCCAGATACAAAGACAACATGGCTACTGGCAATCCAAGGCTTACCCATCATCTCATCATAAATCACTTCTTTCGATCCCTTCATGCTGTTCAACGTTGTCTTCTTACCATTCGAGACTTGTGTGAGTGCCCCGATTTTTGACCTTTCCCCCGCTAATGAGAAGCGGGTGGTTTCAAAACCTTTTAAAGCGCGTGGAATACGCTTGGCCTAAATTGTGGACTCAAAATATGATCAACAGAGTCACCATCTTTATTTTAAGGAAAACAAAGAGAAACCAAAGATAACCAGATTTGTAAAGGGTTCGAAAGCTAAGTTACGAGGTGGGAAGGGGTTAGGCACCCAACTCGCCCTTTCGGTCTCAAAATAGAAATTTGGCCATAATAATGGCTCTTTTTAATGCTATTTTCTATAGAATTTCGGGCAGCATAACTGCTTATTTTTCTTACATTTGACTAGTCTAAATAACACTTTTTATAAATAAAAACTTTAATAAACCTACCTCTTGAAGCATGGGGGTTTTATCCCGTACAAAGCAACCTTCTAGTAGGCCCTAGGGTGCGCTTGCTCTGTCCTTCAAGGAGAGGGAGTCTTTTTGTTGTTGCTTTGTTGTTGCGGGGATTCAGGCAGGGTGACGGCTCCGATTAGTTGCTTTTCGCCTCGGGATCCGGGCGGCACAACTACTTTCTTTGCTGATGTTGTTTGCTTGCTTGCGTCGGAAATTAGGCAGAGCAACTGCTTGTTTTTTGCTGATTTGATGTCTGGATTCGGGCAGGACAACTGCTCTTTTTGGGATTTTTGGACTGGTGGAATAGGGCGGAATCCTAGCAGGGCAACTAGGTTTCACTTTGGCCGGAGAGTTTTAGTGTTTGGGGGAGATTTGGTAAAGTTTCGGGGCTAGAGGGAGAAATTCTTCGGCGTTCTCTCGGGAGAACTTTCACAAACTGCGCGGTGAAATTGTGTGAATTCTGAGTGTCGGATGCCTCTATTTATAGGCGAAAATTCTGGCTTTCTTCGTGATTAAGTATCATCCACTAAGCTTCATCGTCTTGCACCATTTGGGAGAGTTATGCGAAGACAAAGTGCTAGAGGGGACCTCGTGGGCGCAGCCCACAGAGGCCTTGGGAGTGGCGCCATAGGGGGCTGTGGGCAGCCCCCACAGCTTTCTTTCTTTCAATTCTTGGCCCTTTGGCCCCCTGCAATTCATTGTTCATGCATGCATCCTGCTTTTTCTTTTGTATTTTCAACCTTGTAACCTGACATTCGTTAGTCCTTTAACAGGTCTTGATATTTTATGTCATGTTACATACCAGGGTACAAAATTGGGGTGCCTACAAAGCCCTCAACGATGGAGTTTACGAGTAAACCGAAACTTACCAAGTAAACGAACATCGTTGATAAAAAAATAGACTTCTAAATTTCGTGAAAATTATAATAGGGATGAATGCAATATGTAGTAGTTATAATGCAACTACTCAAATCTCGCATACCATAAACAATTTTAGTTGGTTATCGTGGTTTTTAGAGCAGATATGCAAATGAAGTGCTTTGATGGTCGTCCCTACTAGGTAGGCTGCCTACGTATCCCTTTCTCAGGAATCAGAGCAAACGTAGTTCGGCTCAAGCCGACAAGCAAGCTATGATACAGAATGATAGTTGCAATATTCATTACAACCTAGTGAAAATAACGCACATCAAGACGCAATACTCATTGCATCCCCAAACAAACCCCGATGCAATATTCATTGCATCGCAAATACTGGATGTAATATTCATTGCATCACCACAACCCAGATGCAATATTCATTGCATCGCAAAGACTGGATGCAATATTAATTGCATCACCACAAACGCAGATGCAATATTCATTGCATCGCAAAGCCTGGATGAAATATTCATTGCATTACCACACGCAAATGCAATATTCATTGCATCGCAAAGCCTGGATGCAATATTCATTGCATCACCACACGCAGATGCAATATTCATTGCATCGCAAAGACTGGATGCAATATTCATTGCATTACCACAACCCAGATGCAATATTCATTGCATTATCGCAAAATAAGATGCAATATCCATTGCATCGCAAAGACCAAATGCAATATTCATTGCATCACTACAAATCCATATGCAATATTCATTGCATTATCATACGAGACTAACGCCATCTAGATGCAATATCCATTGCATCACAAAGACCAATTGCAATATTCATTGCATTACCACAAACTCAGATGCAATATTCATTGCATTATCGAGTAAGACCAGATGCAGAGCCAGATGTAATATTCATTACATCAACCATAGGAACCTAAAGCCAAATCTGATACAATATTCATTACATCACCACAATGCTAAAGATGCAATATTCATTGCGTTACCTCAAAATCATATGTAATATCTATTGCATTATCACAAAATCAAATGCAATATCCATTGTATCACAACACTAGATGCGATATCCATAGCATTATCAAAAAATTAGATGCGATATCCATCGCATTACTATCAAGACCGGATGTAATATCCATTACATTACCATAAGACTATCACCAAAGTTGATGCAATATCCATTGCATTATCACAACTAGGTGCAATATCCATTGCACTAACATAAAATTATTACCAAACCCGATGCGATGTCCATCGCATCTCCACAACACTTAACGCAAATATATGATGCAATATCCATTGCATTTCTAACAGAGAAACTTAAATGCAAATAACTGATGCAATATTAATCGCATCACTCTTAGACTACCGCAACACCAGATGCAATATACATTGCATTATCATGAAAAGAACATTATTTTAGAATGCAATATTCATTACAATTTAAGCGAACACTAATTTATCTTTTATAAACACACTGTACCTTTTGGCTGGTAGGTGAAAAGGCTGAGGTTATGGCTTTATTGGGGTTCACTCGAAGCTTCGGCCACAAACATAGGAGGTATGATGTATATGTTGTTTGGTTTCTGGTATCTGGTGGGTTTTTTTTCAGTGGAAAAACTTAATGGGGATCTCATGTTTCTTTTTCTTGACTTGGTAACAAAATATCATGGTTTTTGGCAAAGCAAGTAAGGAGGGTTTCAAAAACCGGGTCCATAGGAGGAGATAACATGGCGGTCAAGCAGCAAGATCTAATAGAACTTAGAGAAACCGACGCGACACCAAAGCAAAACAAAGAGTCCAACCCTGTAAGTGGAGTTTCGAACCTTTAGTATTCTGGACAGACCGGTAGACAACTAGTCTGGCATCAACAGGAAGGTAGAGGCAAAGTGTATATCCGAAATAAATCCACCCGGCTCGCAGAAATCACGAGGGACCTTCTAGTAGTGTACCAACTCTCTAACATGTGATAACCTTGGATTCAGATTTTAGGCATAATAAGTGATCTTGTCATTCAATCCTAAGAAGTCCTTGCCCAGTAATGCCGAGGCAGAAATTTCTCGGTTGATATGTGTTTCCAAAATACCTTTTCTTTATACTAAGTGTAACGTCCCAAACTCGGTACCGACACCGCGGTCCCACAATTTGGCCACATCACCAATTCTAAATACTAACTAAAAATAACTAAAATAAAACATTTATTTTTTTCCTATTCAAAAACATACATAACTGTCTAATACGAGTTCTGAAATATAATAACCACCAAAATTTTCGAACAATGTTTATTCCTAAAAAAAACAAAAACTGTCAAATCTAGGAACATTTATCTTGTCCGCGCCACCCCTCAAACGATCCACTTGATCCCAAAAAGTTTTCAAACTTTACTTACGACCTGAAGAAAACAGAAAAAAAAAATGAGCGAACAATGCCCAGCAAGTTCATATACAACCCCTCCGGTTTCTAAGGAGGAGTTGACCACAAAGATAATTTTGCCAGGGTCAAATAATTTTAACAAGACCAAAAACCGCATTTATTGGATAAAGGAACAAATAAATCGAACATAGTGATAATTAGGAGTTCCAAATAATAGATAAAGCTCAAAACAAATATGAGATATTCAATTGTCGCCAACTGTCCCATTCCAGTTGGAAACAAAGAATACCCGCAGATTCCATGATCACTTAAGCGGTCAATTCGACCTGACTAACTGCCCCAATGGGCCTGATGCCCAACGGGCCTAAACCCGCAACGGGCCTAAAGGTGTATCCGGATAACCTCACCACATGTCCAATGGTGTCAAATAATTCAAAGTTCAAAAATGTTACGTATTACACGTAACAACTTAATTTACTTAGTGATCACGGAGGAGTTCAAATAAAGTCAAATGTCCGAAATTATGTAATTCATTTTTCCAACGGATTGATAATTCAAATAAGTCAAATGTGGGTTACAAAAGTTTCAAAATTTCAGATTACGAACAAAATAGGCTCGACGGAGTTCAAAGCAAATATCGGCGAATGCCGAACATGGTTTTATAATGAAAGTGCTAAGCCAATAAAATTATAACGGAAGCCTAGTGAATAAATTACGATGATCAAATAACCTTAAAGGAGTATAATCTATTACCTCAAAACGAAGCTTCGAAATCAACTCTTACGCAAAAAGATATGGCTACCCGTGCTTGCTCAAATCTAAAATTCAATAACCAAATTATTATATTTAAATAACTAATTAAACTATTTAAATAAATTAATTATACATTTCTCTTTTTATTATTATTATATATTACCCCTTCCCCAAAAGTCAAACTCACCTTTATTTCCCCCTACCAACCGTCCACTCACCAACAAACCCATTTTTTTATTTTCTTTTTTTTTGTTGAAAAGACAACACCCATAACCCCCCCTACCTAGCCTACCCCTCCCCTACCTATCCTCTCACCCGTCACCTCACAAACCCTTTCTCATCTCTCTTTTTGTTTTTAAAAACCGGCGACCACATTACTCTTTACTCTCTCTATTCCCACATTACTCTTTACTCTTTTTTTCTTTTATTTCCTTTTTCTTCACCGCTACTTCCCTTCTCCATTTTCTTTTCCTCTCTTCCATTCTTCCGTCTGCCAATCAACACAGCCAAACCTTCTTCCTCTTTTTCTTTTCTGCGTTTACTCCGCCGGCCACTCCACCTTTTTATTTTATTTTTTTTGTTTTTCTTTCCTTTCCCCCAACACTAGCAGGAGCGTCCCCAAGGTACAGATTCTCGACCCAAAGGAAAACCCAACATAACTATCAACTCGACAGAAAAGCTCGACTACAAGAAATTCGAAACGGAGAAAAGTCAGTGCCTCACCTTAATCCAAGATTCGATCCTGCCCGCCGAAGACTTGACGCGTTGCCGTTTCTTCTACTCCGATATTTCGTCAGAGACTTCCTTCGATCAAGCTCTCTCTCACCCTCTGTTTCTACCTTTGAGAACGATGCAGCTTAGGGGAGGTCCACCCTCTTATATAGCCACCGAAATGAACTCTCCAGCTCCCCACCATTACTGCAGCCGAACAGCTTCCTCCCGTTACCCTTTAACGACACCAAAAACCGACCCCTTCCGATGCCCCAATTAAACTTCTCACTAATTACAATTTACTGCACTAAAACTATACTAATTACTGTGTTTATTATTATTATGATTATTAGTATTATTATTATTATTATTATTATTATTATTATTATTATTATTATTATTATTATTAGTATTAGTATTATTATTATTATACTTATCAAATGGCCCATCAATTGGGCTTTAAGCTCAATCCCAAATAAACCACCCAATTGTGTATCAAACTTAATGGGCTCGCTATTAAACTCAAATAGGCCCAATTACCAATTTCATTTAAATTAGGCCAAAATACAAATACTAAATCAATATAGGCCCAATATAGTTTTTCTAATTAAACAAACAATATTATCAAAATTAGGAATATTACACTAAGTCCAAGAATAACTTTCTTATCTTGCTTATACCGAGACTCAGATTTTTCAAAGATTTCCTAACCGGAGCATCTTCCGTTATGACCAACAATTCATGGCTCAGGGAACATGGGATATGAGACTGCATAGACAAGACTCATGAGTTCAATGGGAAAAACCTCAGGATAACTCAATCAACAAATTCTTAGAGATGGGATAGAAAGTCTCTAGCATACTAAATCGGTACATTTTTATGGATATGGGTGGATAATAACCCAAGAAGTGGATGGAGGGAAAGCTCCTAGGTGAACTTTTCTCTCTATTTTTTAAAGAGAAAATCAAAGGCACATGATATGAGGATGACTCTACTGAACAAAGAGAGTTGGAATTTAGAGTTCACCTTATTACCGAGTATCACCAGGTTTTGGTGGTTTATGGACTCTACTTGGTATTTATCTTTTGATGTTTTTTGTGTTTTAGCAAGGAGTTTCATCTTTGACTAAGATCACATTATAACCGATTGAAGCAGAACTGTTGATCGCGACTGGTTCAAGGTGTATTGTTTAAATGTTTGGGGATGGATTGGTTTTAAGGTCTAAGGTCTCTTCATGGAATTGGTTTTTGTTTAAAAAAACGATCAATAATTCGATCGTTGGTTGGCTTTTCAGGCTGTGGGTTCTAGATGAGAAATTGGCTTTTGGTTTTGAGTATAGTAGGCCTTTTGGCTTTGATTTTGGGTATGGTGGGCCTCTTTTTTTTTCTTTGATCCACATCTAAAAAGTGTATGTATTGATTTTCCCCGAGAAGCCCCAAATTAGTTTGTGTAAGGGAGAGATTGACAAATGATGGACTTTCTCCAGAGAGATTTTTTTCTTTTTTTTTCTCGTTCTTTTTTTTTTTTTTTTTTCTCCGAGCATCATCATAGCAGTTGGGGAATGTCATCTCTCCATTTGGGACAAAGGGATAATCATTATTGGTGGATATAAAAAGGCGAAATAGCCCCGGTTCGGGAAGTTAGATCATGGGGATAGTTTGTGGTAGGTAGCCTAAGTACGCTACTAACAGCTCGGCCGCAATGGGTCGAAGGTGATTCTGATCAAGACGACTTGCCTGCTTTGGATTTTACATGTTCTTAATAGTTTGCAAGTACATATCTTCTGGGATGACTCATTATTAACTCGTGTAGATTTAGGTGTTTTGAAGTGAGTCAATTTATCATCCTTAGAAGAAAACCTCTCCAGGGATACTCAGAAATAGGTGATCTTTAAAGAAAAAAGATACGTATGAAGAAAATCTACGAAAACTGATGCTGAGTTAAAAAAAGTTGCTTCCTGAAGATTTTATCAAAGGTAAAAAGGGTTTTTGGAGGTGTATACAAAAGGGTATTCTAGGATTCTATGAGTCTCAAAGGCTTTCTCTTTCCCTGAGTGACCAATAACATCAAGTACTGACTTTCTGCCCTATTCAAGTTTTTTTTTCAGGCAATGCTCGACCACTGTTCAGTATGTTACTTTGTAAAATCTTTCTTCTCTGAAGATGGAGGGATGACCATATAGGGCAAAGGAGCATCATTTTTCTCAAACCAGTCTAGTGGTCTGACCTCTTCATCAAATTTGATCATGCTAATTTATGGATGCGACTTCTCAATGACCTAGCCATCAATAAGATCCTGGATGGCCCTTTTGAGCATATAACACTTGCCGATGGGGTGGCCATTGCAACGGTGTTACTCGCAATACTGAGAGTGGTTCCATGTGCTTGGTAGCGGGTTTGGGGATTTGTAATTCTCCATTGGTTTCAGGACCCCTTGTGTCATTAAACCTTGTAATATTAGGGACATTGGAGCATACAATTCATCGTAATGCCTTCTGTTTCCTTTGTAAGGTCCTATGAAACTACTGTTAGTACCACTGCTTCCCTCAACAGAATTGGCAAACTTATCTGTCTCATATAACCATGGCACATTACTATACTTTTTAGTCGGGATTCTTTCAACAACGTTGACTTCTTCCGTAGATGCTTCCTCTGATTCAGAATATCAGAATGAATTCAGAGGTGTATCATTTTTTAGGAACCATGTGCGTATTTCTTCATCGATGCGAATTCCTATTTCCACGATGGCATTGAAATCACCATAGGGAAGGTACCTCATGTACTCAAGATAAATTGGCTAGAGGTTTTTTATAAACAACCGGGCTGATTCAGATGGATCGGGTCTGTCTAAAGTCTAGGCAACTTTCCTCTTCCACCTGACTGCAAATTCTGCAAAGGTTTCTTTTTCCTTTTGGGTGCATGCCTCAAGTTCCCTTTTATTCTTAGAGCTACTATTGTCTTTGTATCTCTTTTTGGAATTCTTCGGTCATTTGATCCCAAATAGCAACTGTACTGTTATTTGTTAACATGAGTCATTGCTTAACAGCCCCTACCAAGGTTAGATGGAAGTTGGAAGCTATAGCCTCGAAGCTAGCTCCCCTTGACTACATAATAGTAGAGTAGGATTTCAGGTGAGAGATAGGGCATCCAGTCCCATCAAATTTTTTTATGTCGGGCATTTTAAATTTTGAGGGCAATATAGCTGAGGGTTGTAGCGTTGCCTGCGTAGAAAATTCCTCTTTGTTCAAGACTTTGAGCATCACACTTTTTAGGTTCTCCATATCTGTCTCTAATTTTGTGGGAGGTGGCACTGGGTTTGTTCCTTGGTGAGGTATTTGGTAGGGATTCTGAGGAGGTAGGTTATTAGTGGTTTCAGTCTGACCAGGATCATTGAAAGGTAGATAGGTCGTTACTTGTCCCGGCTGGGTATAACTTCTGGGGTCTATATGTGTGCTAGTTTGGAGTGGATTAGTTATAGGAAATTGTAGGCCATTTGGATTTTGGTGTATATTGGCGTTTGGGAAAGGATATGATGGGTTTGGTAGGAAAGCGTTGAAACTTTCGTAATAAGTATTTGGTGAGAAATTGGTGATTGGGATGCTGGCGGTTGGTGGAAGGTTAATGTTTGGCTGAGGGTTTGGGTTTATAGGAACATGAGAAGTAGATGCTTCTTGAGGGATTGCAGGGAAAGTGATTCCCTCAACATTGAGCCTTGGACCTTGTATGAGGTTTGTTATCTAGCTCAATAAGCGATCAGCATGTGCACCCAAATTTTGATCTAACCATTGCTGCATAGCCGGAGTTGCACTGAGCCCCTGTGGTACCCACTGTAGACTGCTCATTCTCGACGGCTATTCTGCCCAAATCTGTACTTTCTGAACTGATTCTGATATTTTATGATCTGACCCCTGTGCCTGTATCTCATATCAATCGACCGGTGCTATCTCTTCCTTTCCAAACTCGGGCCAGGTTTCTGAAGAAAAGGCATTGAAGGTATCAGAAAGGAAGGTTCCAGACTTTTAGGTTCTGAGTACATTGTGACTTTAAAATTTTATTATTATTCATTTTCCCCTAACATTGATAGGATAAGCGCCCGCTTTGTTTTGATAGTCTCGAGACTTTTCCTTGAATAATAGATTCTTTCTCCAGAGTATAGAACTTTCATATTTCACCTGTCTTTCGACTCCCCAAGATTGGACTGATCTCATGCGAAGGGCCTATACTCTTTCTGGGATCCACCATTCGAATGGTCTAGGTCGAATATCATAAAAATTATTGGTCAGCCCCTGTGCATGTATATATATATTTTTTGCAACAGAGATTGGTCAATAATTTAAAGATATAAAAACCAATCGGTCCATGAAGTGTCCTGAGAATCAATATGCATTTAACGTTGGCTGATGCTGAGGGTAGGCTGGCCATAGTGTAGGATAGCAGTTCGGAATATTTCTACGTGCGTGCGCATGTGTGAGGTATCTAAAAAAGAAATAAAATCTTCTTCTTTTTTTCAGATATAAAGCAGCAAATGGTTCGTCTTTCTGTTTTTTGTGGATTTTCTCGGCTAATTAGTTTGAATCCTCGAAAGGACGGCGCGAGCGAGCGTGACGGTCATTTAGATCAATAAATAGAAAGAAAATCGAGGAATATATCTGTTCCTATTAATTACATTTGGTCCTAATCCTCAAAATAAAATGACAAAATAAAAGAATATTTACATATTTTGCGAGGAATAATAAATAAAGCAGAGTAAAAATAAAATAAAGCGATAGCACCTCTGTTTTTTTTTTTTTGTTATCCTGCCCGGAATTCTATTTTTGTTCTTCTTTTTTTTTATTTGCAACGGTACCCAGAACGAAGCTGCTGTAAGTTTTCACAGTTATTTGCACACACACACACACACACACACACACACACACACATATATATATATGCAATGTTTAAGCTGTTAAATAAATATAATAAACATATTTAGCCAAAAACAAAAGAATAACTTGTTTTTTTTCTTTTTTTATGAAAAATGAGTCTAACCCTCAGTTTTTCTTTTATTTAAAATAAAAACAACGATCCCCAACGGAGTCGTCACTGTGAGTGCCCCGATTTTTGACCTTTCCACCGCTAATGAGAAGCGGGTGGTTTCAAAACCTTTTAAAGCGCGTGGAATACGCTTGGCCTCAATTGTGGACTCAAAATGTGATCAACAGAGTTGTCAACTTTATTTTAAGGAAAACAAAGAAAACCCAAAGATAACCAGATTTGTAAATAGTTCGGAGGCTAAGTTACGAGGTGGGAAGGGGTTAGACACCCAACTCGCCCTTTCGATCTCAAAATAGTTTTTGGGCTAAATATACTTTTTTATATTTATTTAACAGTTGAAATAAAACATTATATATATATATATATATATATATATATATATTTGCATATATATAAGGAAATTATTACAAACTTACAACAGCATCCTTCTTGGAGTTACAAATACATTTAGAAATTTGACCATAATAATTGCTCTTTTTAGTGCTATTTTATATAGAATTTCGGGCAATATAACTGCTTATTTTGCTTACATTTGACTAGTCTAAATAGCACTTTTTATAAATAAAAACTTTAATAAACATACCTCTTGAAGCGTGGGGGTTTTATCCCGTACCAAGCTACCTTCTGGTAGGCCCTAGGGTGCGCTCGCTCTGTCCTTTAGGGAGGGGGAGTCTTTTTGCTGTTGCTTAGTTGTTACGGGGATTCGGGCACGGTGACTGCTCCGATTAGTTTCTTTTCGCCTCGAGATCCGGGCGACACAAGTACTTGCTTTGCTGATGTTGTTTGCTTGTTGGCGTTGGAAATCGGACAAAGCAACTACTTGTTTTTTTGCTGATTTGACGTCTGGATTCGGGCAGGGAAACTGCTCTTTTTGAGATTTTTGGACCGGTGGAATAGGGCGGAATCCTAGCAGAGCAACTAGGTTTCACTTTGGTCGGAGAGTTTTAGTGTTTGGGGGAGATTTGACAGAGCTTCGGGGCTAAAGGAAGAAATTCCTCGGCGTTCTCTCGGGAGAACTTTCACAAACTACGCAGTGAAATTGTGTGAATTCTGAGTGCTGGATGCCTTTATTTATAGGCAAAAATCCTGACTTTCTTTGTGATTAAGTATCATCCACTAAGCTTCATTGGCTTGTACTGCGCGCTGGGAGAGTTGTACCGAAGACAAATTGCTACAGTACAGGGGACCTCTGAGGGCGCAGCCCACAGAGGCCTTGGGAGTGGCGCCATAGGGGGCTGTGGGCAACGCCCACAACTTTCTTTCTTTCAATTCTTGGCACTTTGGCCCCCTGCAATTCACTGTTCATGCATTCTGCTTTTTCTTTTGCATTTTCAACCTTGTAACCTGACATTCGTTAGTCCTTTAATAGGTCTTGATATTTTATGTCATGTTACATACTAGGGGTATGAAATAGTATTTGGCTACAGATGTCAAACGAGCAAGTGTTTCCAGCCGATTTGGTCAAGAAATCTCCACAGCTCAATCTGGTCGAAGACCTCGAAAGACCAGGACTCAGGCCCTCCCTGCAACTTCTACAAGTCAGCCAGTTGAAATTGGTCAGCCAACTGATGTTGGTCAGTAGAGCGGTTAAAACGGGCCTGTGGGGCGGGTTTGCCCGCGGGTCTGGAAAGCCAGCGAAACGGGGCGGGACGAGAAAGCCCGCGAACATAACGGTCCTGGAAACTTTTAGCCCAAACCGCCCCGCGTAGGGCCGTGGGCAAAACGGGCAAGCCCGCAAAAAATAGGTTTATTTAAATTTTTATTTATTTATTATCAATTATTTGAATTTATGATAGATTTGAATTTTCGACAGATAAACCATTAAATTCATAATACTTCAAATAACAAAATTACATATCCATTAATATATTCAAAATACTTGAAATACTAAATAAGTAAATAACAAAATAACAAAATTAGTAAATTACATATCCATAATCCATTAAATTCAAAATACTAAATAACAAAATTACATAACCAATAAACCATTAAATTCAAAATAATTAAAATACTAGATAACAAAATTAAATTACATATCCATTAAATTCAAAATACTTCAAATACTAAATATAAATAATAAGTTTCAAATTTCATCCACCAAAATACCAAATCACCAATTAGGAAATCACCATGTCATCATCAAAATCATCTACATTGTCTTCATCAATAATTTCTACCACATTCGACGCGGATGCTTTTGTTTGGGGGACATTTGCATCTTCATCATCACCTTTACCTACATATAATAAGATATTTATATCAAAGTAAAACATAAGTAGATAATGAATATGATTTAAGAAATTGGTAAACTAACATACCATAATCAACGTAACCATGCAACCAATTACGAAGGCAAATTTGAGCTTGAACATTTTTCGATAGGGTAGAACTTCTAAATTTGATGAGCACACGACCACCTAAAGAAAAAGCTGATTCTGAGGCAACGGTAGTTATCGGGATGGCCAAAATATCACATGCCATTGATGCAAGGATTGGGTACTGATCGATGTTTTATTTAATCTTTTTCCTTGCAAGTGAACAAGACTATTATAGAATAGTATTGGAAGCAAGGGTCGAACCCACAGAGACAAGTGATCACGAACAGTACAATTGTTGATAGCAAATTATTAACCTAAGGGGGGTTTTTATGTTTAATTCTACTCTAAACTACTATTTATAGATGTTTAACTAATTAGACAGTAATAACAGATATGAAGATCTTATGGTGAGTGGAAATCTAGGATTCTGGGTTTCACTTATATCTCCTTTATGTTCAATTCATAATAATGTCATTCAATGTCTTGGGTTCGTTCACTAAAAATAGATATAGTCGTTGAACAATTGGTTCGGCCTCCATCCCATAAAATTCATCCATTCTATATCCTAAGCACGAGGAGCGTCAATCTAGCTGTCACCTAGATTTATGATCTATCTGTCACCTAGATCATGTAAGAACACGGTCCTAACTTATCACTCTCGTGCATCGATAGGTCCAATTTATTGTGTTGGTGAGCCGATTAATGCGACATATGCACTTGGTCATGCGGTTATCCGCACCTCTAAGCCTTTATTATTTGCGATTACATTCATTTGTTCAAAGCAAAATAATATAGGGGTTGATAAACAACACAATCAACAAGCATTGAATAGACATATATATAAGAATCAAAACATAAATTCGATACAAGTTACCTCCCACCTCTAGATTATGGATGATTTAGTTCATCATAGACAATGAAGCGACACATGGAGATGATCGGATACATGATTTGATCTTCAATACTTGAAATTACAAAGGATCTAACTATGTTATACAATCTAAAACTACCTAAAATCTATGAAAGAGAGCTTCCAACCGTCCTCCTTATGCTTGGCTCGGCATCGGCTTCTATATATACTCGGGAGTTGTAATCGGATGGATCGAATGTGTGAAAATCCGAATAGGTCGCATTCGACCACCTTGTCGCAGTCTTTGGATACCTTGCGTCCGAGGTCTCCGTATGTCGGCCTTGAAATCTTGACTTGAGCCTTTTCTACCAGACGCCTACCTTGCGGTCGCAGGAGGCACCTGCGTCATGCAAGGTGTCCAGTGTTGACAATCTTCATTCTTTCTTCATTTTTCCTTTTTGGCCCTTCTTGAAATTTGCACTTAAAACCACAGGTTTCGCGTATTTTCACAATTAACTGAAACTTACAAAACTCGCCGAAAACATATATTAGTAACCAAAAGCCTCGTGAAATAGTATAATTTAAGTCATAGAAGTATATAAAATCGACGTATAAAATACATCGATCAAATACCCCTAAACTTGAACTTTGCTCGTCCACGAGTAAACAAATAAACTTATAAATACAAAAGCATATGAATAACAAAAATTAAAATCTTTTTGTGAGGGTGACACTATTTACACTCCTCTATAAACCCACAAACTCAAGGAGACTCTTTCGAGTGACTCGACTATGCAGATAAATACAAAAACTGATAAATACAAAAGCGAATAAAATTTAAACTAAAATAAAACTATAAATAAAACATAAAATCTTTTTGGCTTCATCTCAAGTCATAGGTGTAAGGCATGCATGTAATCTCAGTTCGGTGCTCACCACATATATGCAGGCTTAATCATATGAAACCAACTAGTCTTTTCTTAAGGCTGCTACTACTTTTAATTTCTCCGTGTGTGTGTGATCACCAGTCTTAAAGAATATCTTAACTAAAACAGTTTTATTTAGCTAAACACCACATTCATATGAAAATCAAAGTTTAATAGAAAATTATGCATTAAGAAATATGTGATCTACCATCCAAACCCGGTCAGTTACAGACAGAGAGGTCCCAAGGATTTAAAAGACTTATACATCCATCCCATGCACTTCTATGTATGACATACAATGCTCTCCTATCCCAATGACTTGTAATAGCTAAGATTATGCTAACACAGTGAGCTTTAGGGTGAATAATAGTGATTATGAAGTGTGTGATCAATTTCATGTTACTCACTTGACAGTAAAAACAACATAAGCATTGGCAAGAAGATCATTAGGTCTTTATAAGCTTGTAATGTAAGGCCAAGGTGTTGGGGGATTTGATGGAAAGGGATTGGAATTCAAAGTGAGAGAGTAAGACTACCCTTTATCCCTCATACTTCCAAGCAAAAGGAAGTTTTCCCTATTTAGGCTAGGACCTGCAAAGACCACAAGTGGAGGGGTGCTTTCTGTAACTTTTAAGTTTTCTTCTTACCCCCCCCCCCAAACTTGTTTTGGGCAATATATTCTTCTAAAAATATCACATCATTCCAATCAGCAGAATTTTTCTTACATATTTTCTCTTGAAAGCTATGCTTCCATTTGAATCTTTGTTTACACTCTTCTTCTTAGTTTCATTTTTCGTCGACACATGATGTTTTTTTTTTTTTTCGACGACGGAAAGAAGAAGTCTTCGAAAAAATGGCCTAGCGAAAGAAGTGGTCCTCATAAAATCAATTTCCCACCCACATCCTACTCTCTCAAAGGGTAGGCTAAAAGTGTATAGGCTTTTAGGGTTAAGTTAATGTGGGTAATGAAAACGATGGCGAATGGGGGTTTCAATAGTGTGCTTAGCACACTCCATTCTTTATAATAAAGCTCAATGGGGACACTAGGGATATATTTAGTATAGGTCAGGGAATATTTAGGCTCTAACGATCCAAAGATGGCCTAAGTCATTTCTTAATGCCAAATGCTCACATAGTATTTAAAGCAAGTAAGACAACACAAAATATCATATCAACTATGGGAATTGGGGTTGAGTGTTTAGCATCACTGGATTTCACATAAGCATTTGCTAAGACAGATGGTAGGGACAATTGAGACTAACATGCAGACACGGTTCGAAAGTGTGCTTGAGATATATAAATGAGAAAAATCCAAGGGATCTAACTATCATGCAATTGACCCTAAGTTACAATTTAATGCAACAATTATGTTCGAATGGCTATGCATCATATTCTTGTGCATATCTTGTTGAAATGAAATAGGTGTTATAAACTTTATAAAACTATTCTAATCAATCCATAATTATGACTGGTGTGAATGCATGAAGAATTTGGAGAAAAGTAAAAGTTTCGCAAAATTAAGTAAATTCGGAGGATCTGAGACTAACTATGCGGTTCATTGCACTAACTCCTCATTGATCACGACTGGCACTACCACACCTAGACTCGAGGATGAATATTTTGAATTAAATTTTTTTTTAAAAGAAATTTGGAGATGATGACGATGACACAATTGTTAGGACCCTAAAGGTCCTTCCTATTATAGTATTCTGGTCATGCCAACAACTCCGAAAATAAGAAAAAATAAAAACAGGAAAAATAGGGTGAAGAGTTAAATGGTCATCAAGAAAAGAAATTTTCTTTCACCCTAAAAACATAGCCCAACTCCATTCCTCGTTAGGCTAGGACCTGCTAAGACTTAAAGTTTTAAACCCCCCCTCAAACTTAATTTCTATTTTGTCCTCAAAATAAAGGAACATATGAGAGGATTGATGGGGTAGGACAAATATAAAAAGGACGTAGCGGGTCCACCTAACGAAAGAGGACGAAACTTGGGCCTCGACTCACGGTGAGTCGGGCGGAAATAACGAACGAGGACGAAACTCGGGGATCGTGCCTGGAGGGAATCCATACAGATTGGACAGATTATGTCCCACGGTGTTGGCCCAACCGAAAAAATCGGATCAGTCGGCACGCATTTGGGCCAACTGCCGACCCATCATGTCATTTTGGAGGGCTTCCTCCAATCTGTTGGAGATCTCCACGAGTGGGTCCTCCTCCTCCTCGGGTTCCTCCTCTTGAGGAACCCTCACTCTCGGCTGCTGGTGATGTTCAAACAAAATGGCCCTTGTAATGACCGGACCAGCCTTCAGCCTCTCCGCGTGTTTGGGCATTCTCACGCTGCCCCCTGAAGTCGGTAATCAAATGCGGGAAGCGAACCCCGCGTTCGTCCTACCTCTAATAAGGGTCTTGATTTGGCCGTTGATCAAGCGGCCAACATCAATGGACCCACCCGTCATAATGGTGTAGGTCAAGATGCCTCTCCCAATTCACCGTGTTTTGGTGACTTGAGGGCATGAGACGTCCATAAACAAATTTATACGGGCTTGGTCGTGTCTTGGAGGAAGGACTCTCTCATGGTGCGTGGTCCATATGGTGGATTACGGTTATAGGACCACTCCACACCAGGGAGAGCAATGGCAGCATTGACTACCTCGACAGGGATACGGGGGTGGAGGTGTGTGCTATAGTTATCGGCACCAACCGCAAAGTTGGAGGTGCCGAAATATGTGTTAATGCTTTGGGCCGAAAAATCAACTACAGTGCCCCTAACATAAACAGTGTCTTGCACACCGCCATCCATGCCAATGTTGCCATTGGCGTAGAATTCTCGGACAATAGGGACTACAGCGTCCCTAGGCGAAGAATCTAACAAAAGCCCCCATCTACGAGCCATCAGATTGGGACGGATACCAAAGTCTTCAGCCTTGAATCCCCTTTCGGGCACCAAGGACTTGGAGAGCTTGTTCGTGTACCTCTCTGATGCCTCGTAGGACACGAATCGGGTTATGTCAAAATTATGCTCTTCCTCTGGCGAGGGGAGGAGGATGGCCTACTCTACGGAACATTTTTGTTTGATTTTAAAAACTGAAAAGTTTAACAATTAAAATTGTTTTAAAATTTTAAAATTAAAATTTATTCTAAAGCATGCAAAATTTTATCTAGTTAAAAGCTATCTAACACCCTAGCATGCAAATATTTTACGTATGAAATTAAAGAGGGTGTTAGTGTTACTTGATTGCAGCCTGAATAGAGCGATTTCAGCCGGAGTGGAGCTCGATCGTCGACGGCAACAATGAAAGTTTCCTCTTTCTTCTCCTTCAAAAGCTTCAACTTGATGGAGTGTAATGGTGGAAGGATGGATGAGGGAGGTGAAGAGTTTTGAAGAGGGAGGAGAGAGATCTTGAGGTTGGTGCCGGAATTGAAGACGATCTGCCTGAATTTGGAAGGTTGGGCTGCTGCTGCTGCTGCTGGATGAAGAGAGGAAAGAGTTCTGTGTGTTTTTCTGAAGAAACCCGGCACTGAATATATATAGGGACCTTGCGGTCGCAAACCGCCACACTGCTGCGCAAGGTCGGCGATCAAAGCGATTACGTTTCTGGCGATTCCCCATGATGACAAGATGCCGCACGATATTCGCATTTCGGGACCTTGCGGTGCAAGGTCCTTCACACCATGCGTCTGCAAGGTGGACAGAAACTTCCTTCTTGTTTTCTTTCCTATCTTTTCAACAGTTTGCAGTTTAGCCCTTCCGTTAACTTCCGTTATGTCTTGGATATTTCCTGTATATAAAAACTAAACAAAAATTCTAAACTAAAAAATTATTAGTAACATATAAATACAACACTAAGATGTTTTTCTCCCCCAAACTTGAATTTTGACATATTTAATTTAGAAATTAAATGTCCAAAAATTAAATTTAACGGAGAAAAGCATATTTAAACTAACTATAAAAACTAAATATCATTCATCATAGTGGGTTGCCTCCCACTTAGCGCCTTTCACCACTAGAAAAACGCTAATTACTGACGGAAATTTTCGTCAGTAATTTAACATTTCCGTCGGTAATCTGGCTTTCCCAACGAAACCGTTCCGTCAGTAATCCGTCGGTAAATTTGGTCGGTGATCACAAACGGAACTCATTCCGTCAGTAATCACTGACGGAATTTCGTTCCGTCGATAATCTTGACGGAATAAGTTTCCGCCGCTTTTTCTAACAAAAATTTCCGTCGAGATTTCGTCCGTTAGCAATTTTCATCTCCGTTAGTGATTTCGGCGGATTACTCGTCGATAATTTATATTTCCGTCAGTAATACCGACGAACGTTTCCGTTAGCAATTTTCATATCCGTTAGTGATTCCCAACGACTTGCTCTGTCGGTAATATATTTTTCCGTCAGTAATATCGACGAACGTATCCGTTAGCAATTTCCATTTCCGTCAGTAATTTCCGACGGAATATACCGTCAGTAACATATATTTCCGTCAGTAGTCTCAACCGAATATTCCGTCAGTGGTTTCCAACAGAATATTCCGTCAGTAATTGCAAAAATACTAACGGAATGTCCGTTAGTAATGCTAAAAAAATGCTTAAAATTTTAGCTTTACGAACATAATTTCCGTCAGTAAAATTTAAAAGAAAAATAATAACTTTTTATATAAATTAAATTTTTTTAGGTACCTGATTTATCATAAATATATATAATAGACTCATGACAAAAATTAATTGCACTACAAAACTAAAACATTAAATAGAACAAAATGTTATTACATCAAATTCGTTTCCCTAATCTATTGTTAATTACTATTGTATTGAATATTCGACACAAAGAAATTATGTAAAGGAATTAGGGGACTGGATACGAGGAGTGGACGAAGATCCATGCATAAAAGCGGCCATCTGGGCGCGCATCTCTGCTATTTCACGTGCCTGCTCAGCCATTTGTTCATCTCGTCGAGTCATAGCTTCATCCTGCTGCGCCACCCTAGCTTCCAATGCATCCATCTTGGCTTGTGAAGCTTCGTCCAACTGAGCATTTGATCCTCCTATTGACGACAAACTCGGAGAAGAGACTGTGGATGAAAGCAGAGTGGCGCCATAGTCCCCCAATCCGTAAAGTCTATTCCCCCTTTTTTTCGTCCTTGTGACGCAACTCTCTGCCATAATTCTATTTTCGACGAAGCAGGAACGTGAATTCCCTCTGAACTCTCCGTGCGGCCCTGGGTGGCCTCTTCATTTGCAATCATCTTAAAAACATTCTGTCATTAAAAAAATACAATAATTAATAAAACATCTAACATAATAGATATATGATCCAGTTTGATATACATTAAGAATTTTGATACTTACATATGTAGACTCGGCAGTTTGATCAACCCACTGACGAGGTTGACCAGGAGCACCCTGAGTGGTGTGTATGCTAACAAATACGTCAAGAAAATCGACGTCGGGACCGAATTTCTTTACCTACAAGCATGATGGTTAGATTTTTTTTGTTTATTCTATGAACATAGGGTTATTTAGTCAAAGCTTTAAGTTTCCTGGGAATTTCAAACCATTGCAAACTGATTTTAAAAAGAGAGACGAAGCAGTAACAATAAGAACAAACTCTAATAGAATGCAATTGATAAGGTAGCAAAAAAGTGAATAGGATTGTAACTAACAAAATTCAAGTGTAACCATGGAAAAGGGAATAAAAAATACATTTTAATCATATAATAAGAGAAAATCTTCTTGGAACATACACACTGCATATGTACAAAGGTTCTGTTGTGCTACTCTTCAAGGGCTGGACAAACACAAGCACAGACACACACACAAATCTAAACATTTTATACCAAATCAGATTGACCTGATTAAAATCAAATCATTCCCATGGTCAGATATTAAGCTCATGCATAAAAATGTTAATGTCGAACCACACGTATAAATTTAATGATAAATTTATAAAATAATAAATAAATAAAGTAAAATACACAAGGAACCAAAAATATCATGTGCAGACAGACTTACGTTTTACATTTCGAAATGGATAAGATGATCCTACCACTTGAGTCATTCTCTACCGGCTCCTCTACAATGGTCTGTGTCGGGCCATCAAGGGTTGAACCGTGGGGGGTAGTGGGTGGAGTAGATGGATTGGAGTCATCATTTGGCGGAGTAGAAGATACATGCTGGGTCTCGACAATATGTGTAACAATATCTCGTGTCTTCTTACCCACATTTCCCCTACCTCTTCTCATTTCTAGATACAATAATATCATAAGAATCTAACACAAATTATAGAACATAATTAAAGTAAAAAATAATATTACATATGTGTGGAATCTTAAAATAATATTACATATGTATGGAAAATTCCGTTAGTAAATGTCATGTTTCTAGTAGTGATAGTGTATAAAATTGTGGAGGTTGCAAAAGTTGCAAAGTTAGGCAAGTTTGAAATTCCAGCAAAGATCAAGTTGATCCCTGATCCGTGGACTCCCGAGTCTGGATTAGTAACAGTGGCTCTTAATCCTTTCTAAATGCACTCAAAACTCAGAGACCTATTTCTCACTAAAAACAATCACTTGTACTTTCACGAATCTAGGTAGTACTTCTAGGGAAAAACAAAAATAAGAGGTTAGCCTTTAGCAACAAGAAGGGACAGTTCAGTTGGACTCTGTTTGAAGCAAACTAACAATCTTTTAACACTTGAGATGGGTCAAAGAAAGAAAAGAAAAGCATTCCCCGGTAAGAAGAGGGAATGATATAAAACTACAAGACTCATGACAAAAGAACGGTAAAACAGAACAAACAAATGCACTGTGTGCAGTGAGCTTTTAATGTTACATTTCCAGGCACTCCTCTAGTTGGAGTGGTTGTAGGAATAATAAGATAACATTGATGATCCAAATTCCAGAGAAGACGAAAAACATAAATTTGAACAATAACATTTAAATTACGCCATAGATTTCATAGCATCAACATGGCTACCCAGCTATATATCAATATTTGAACAATAATATTTAAATTAAGCCAAAGTAATGAAAGATGACGTAAGAAGTACTTACCATATGATCAAGGTGCTCAGCAACACTAATGTATAATGTATAGTTTAAATATTTAAAAAGAAATATATATAATTGGCAGTGAATTCCACTTTACATTATATACATGGCTGAAGGCGGCCCCTTTTGTTCAAATTAATGTCTGAATTTTCTTTTCTAGTAGCAAAACTAGACTATCTAGTATCTATCATGTCATCACAAAGTAACTAATAAATAAACATCATCACAAAGTAACTAATAAATAAACATAGGACTAGAAAGCAGGCCTAACAAAAATAGTGTAAAGTATCCGGTGATTTAGATTATAAATTATATGATAATTACAAAGAAAGCATGTCATAACTCATAACTATAATAATAGACAAAATGACATAAAAATAAATGTTATGGTAACTCGGGAAAACTTGCAGATCGGTGAGTAAAGGGTGTGTTATGCTTACTATAATTATTACTCAATTTGTTCAACTTAAAGAGTTCTAATTTGAAAATCAAACATTGATTACTTTGGAAATTAATCATTATGTGCCTTGCTCACCTGAGTATCTTAATACAAGCAGAAATAAGGTAATTTTTAATTGTATGATACAAACAAGACCAGACCAATAATATGAAAGTCAAAATCCATGACAAAAAAAGATTTCAAACCTCTTCTTTTACGTCATTTTTCATGTTCTATATCATACTTCACAATAATGAACTAGTGCTTCAAAATAACCTATCTTTAGCAAAACCTTAGCTCAAAGAAGTATGCCAATAAGTCAAATTAAACCAAACAATCAATCAATCAAAACAACACCACCACCACCGATTTAAACTCCAACACAAAGCATAAATGTCTTTCTTTCTCAAGTACTCTAACCATTGATATTAGTTCCAAGATAGAGTTTTCCATTGAAGTAGTTTTGAGATCATTTTATTCAAGGTTTAGGCTCTAACTATTTGAGATTGATAATTTGATCTGATTTATATTATGGCTTATGAAGTTGAGTTGTTTTTAATCTGGTTCATCATTAGTTAATTAAGAATAAATTTGCTATCCATTTATGATATGATATTGACCTTAAGGGTTGACCCTAAGGGTTGACCCAGTGGTAGAGTTGAGGCTTTACAAAATGTGAGGTCTTACGTTCGATCCTTTCGCATGACGACGTCGACAAAAAAAAATATAAACATTTAAAAATAAAATAAAAATAAAAATTATGATATGATATTGTTGTACTTCGTGTTGCACCCTTTTTCTAAACCAGGTGTCATTTTTACAAATAGATGAATATCATAAAATCTGTATAAAAAAATTGATAGTTTTGATCAAGTTTATAAAAAAAATTTCAATTATTGCAAGACAGGAACCTTTACAAGTTTAGTGGTCTTGCTTGTGGGGACAAAATATGTTACAGGCTTACAACGTTTTTTAATTGGTAAAATATGGTGATGAAGGCAGCTACATTAAATTTTAGTGGTCTTGTGGGGACAAAATATGTCACTTTAATTAAGTTCATTCAGCATTTTCTAATTACATGTTATTACTATATATCAGTCTTGTGTTTGACAGCAAGGGTTGTCAAGAATTTCATGGTATCACATTATTTTGTGGATTGTACCTAGTGCAGTCAAAGCCTAGCTTGGAAAAACCTTGGGATTTGTGGATGAACCATGAACTCTAAGGCATTGTAATGAAATAAATCACAATTGCCTTCCACTTGGGTTGTAACTTGTAAGCAAAATATTAGGATGAACTTTAAACAGATTCCACCAGGCAAGAGAATGGAGCTCTGGTCAATTTTCAACTCTGTTAAATTAGTTATCAGGCTTCATAAATCAATTTAACTGATGAATGACTATGGTAAGCATTAGCAGACGTGAATACACAAAACCAAGGGAATGTTTTTGGCACTTATAGATCGAGCAATGCAATTTCGATATAAATTTAAATGAAACAGATAGTAAATTGTAAAGATAGTGTGACAGCACAATCAAACTTGAAGGAATTAAACCATATGCTGAACTGTCACTTGTATTTCCTAGGTGGCTCTGTACACCCTTCCCCTGTAACTCTCCATCTCACCTTTAGGTAACTATATAATTATACTGTCTTTCACTCACAATCACACATATTCAAAACTCAACTTAAACACAAGTACAACATATATAAACCAAACACTAGATTTCTTCATCTTCTGCTAATAAGAAAATTAATCCATCTCAAATGTCTCTCAATTCTAACAACATTGGGTGATGTGTGTCTTGAAAGCTATATTGAGAGATCATGTAGTTTTGAGGGAAAGAGACCCAGTTGGCCTGTTTCACAATTGGGTATGTATATTATGGAGATTTTCGGCTAGATGTTGAGTGTGAAATATTGTGGCATGCAAGTCTTTGACTTTAGTTGTATGGTTATTGGAATTTCTCAAAATTGATCTTTATTGAGTTGTTCACGTGTAATGTGCGATATGCATACCACTGCACTGCCATGACATGATAGAGGAATTGGGGGAAAGGCCTGCAATGATTTCAGAAAGGTAATGAGAAGAACGGTGCAACATATTTAACCAAGTATGACTGGATACAATATGGCAAGAAACATGAGTGGCATGGACCGCTTTAATTCCTACCCCAGCTAATAAGACTTGGTGCCAAATGGAAAGAAGAGACAAATGCATTGCCGACATCAGTTCGAACCCAGGAAAGAGTTGAGGGAAACATCAAAACAAATCTTAAAACTCAATCCAACCACAAACAGACATAAAAGTAAAACATTTCATATCATGACTAGCAAGTAACATCTAACACCACTGATAATAAAATGAAGGCAGAATTATCACTTTTTCTTCCTTGCGATAAGAAACACTTTCACTTTAATATCTTTAACTAGTTCAGTCCAATCAGTAAGGTGGGGAAAATCACAAACCTTTGTTCATAGTTACAAGCGCTTTCTTCGCTGGCGAGAAGCGGCGAGGCAGCGAGGTTACCCCTAGGTCCAGCGGCGATTACAGCGAGGCTAGGCGTGCCGCCTTTCTCGCCTTTTGAAGAGGCGAGAGGCGAGATGAGGCGGACAAAGGCGAACATTCTAGAAAAAACCTTAATATGACTTATTTTTTAAAGTTTATTAGGGTTTTAACTTAAAAGAAACGCACATACCATCTTACCCCCACGTGCGACTTGGACTTTTAGACTTCCAATTAGACTCTTCAACTTTGAGGAGAGATACAAATACCTTCCTGGTCGCTAAACGCAGACAGAGCACGCTCGTTCGTTCGTATTTGTCGACCCATTTGGGATTCATGCAAACGACCGGTCTTTCACCCTCGAGTCCTCGACTCGATATGTCATCTTCAACAATCGAGACAACCGGGTAACTTTCTCTTCTTTTTTTGTGGCTAAATTGCATGATAATTCGACTTCTTTTCTTCACTTTTTTTACTCCTTTTACTGAGTCTTCAAGAAACTTTTTACTTTCTCTTCTTTCTTTTTTTGGTTAAATTGACTTCTACTCTGCTTCCTTCATTTTTTAAACTATGTTTGTTTACTTTGTTGTTTTTTGTGTGTGTATTTATGGAACTGAAAAACTATTTCTAAGCTTCTTTCACTAGTATTTCACGCAATTTGATGCTGCTTTCTACAGGCCTACATCTGAATCCGTTTGTTTGTGTTTTTTATAAAAAAATGCAACAATTTGATACTTGCTACAAGCCTACAACTAATCGGTTTTTGTTTAGTAACACTCGCATATGTACTGAAATGTCTTTTTCTTGTTTTTATGAAATATAAAAACTATTTGCTTGTGTATTTTTGAAAAATAAAATACAACAATACTTACTCTTTTATTTGAAATATAAAAACTATATGTTTTGGATTATGTCACAATAATATATATATATATATATATATATATATATATATATATATATATATATATATATATATATATATATATGCTATTTTTTCTTAATTTCTCGCCTTGTTAAGCCTTCGTGCCCGCCCTCGCCTCGCCTTTCGCCTAAAAAATGGACCTCTCGCCCGCCTCTCGCCTTCCGCCTTTAATAACTATGCCTTTGTTGCACTGGGCGATTCCATCTTTCTCCTCAACCCTTTCTTTAATTGATCTGGTCAATGGTATCAGTAGGCTCAATATCAAATTCTTAAAGTTTAAGAAATTACCAACTACAAGAGAATGAAAAATCTTGACTTAGCTCTGCTCACAATAAGAGAATGAAAAATGTACACGGCCATAGCAAAAAATATGAAGGCTCGAATTGAGAAAGTAAAATCCATATTATCAAACCTCAAATAACAGAACATTCTAAATAAAATTATGAAACACACATTTTCGTTCACTTCACACATATATTTAATAGGGTTTGAGTCTTTGAGACTGAAAAAAGGGGAAAATTATATACAAAAATATGCATAAATTTCTCTAAAAATCTAGGGTTTTAGACTGAAGAGAGAAGATACGTACCTATACTGATGGTGGCGGAGGAAGTTGAAGCAGAAGAACCGGCGATGGCTGCAGTGATGAAGAGAGAAGAGAGAGTTTGTGAGTCTATGGATTTGGGAGAGACCGTGAAGGGAGAGGAAGGGGAAATCGAGAGGCTAAGAAGGGAGCGTACCTGACCTCTTGGCGAGGCGCCGAGCGCAATGAGGGGAAGCGAATGGAGGGCGCATCTGTGCGTGTGTGCATGGAGGGTTAATTTGAGAGGCTTTTTTGAGAAAGGGTTTTCGACAGAGGAAAGGGCGGTAGCTTTTTGTTCACTCCCGCGTATATCAAAGAGGAAAAGGTTGGTTTTTTTATTTTTTTATTTTAACGTTATTACCGACGGAAATTCCGTCGGCAATTACTGATGGAGCTATTTCGTGGCTAATTACTAACAGAAAAAAAAATTACCTACGGAAATTTCGTCATTAAATATGGCGTCATTTCATAGTGATTTTGTCGACGGAATTCCGTTAGTAATTTTGAAATTCCGTTAGTAATTGCCGACGGAAGACGCCGCCAGTAATATTTCGTTAGTAATTAATGGCCCGCTCATTTCCGTTAGTAATTTTAAAATTCCGTCAGTAATTGCTAACAGTAAAATTCCGTCAGTAATATTCTGTTAGTAAATGTCATGTTTCTAGTAGTGTGTTGTCAAACCACCTCCGCTTTAGTTTAGGTTTAATTGTTTTCTATGTTATTTATATTTTTAGATTTTAATTCATTTTCTTTTCGTTCTAATATAATTAGTTAGCATAATTTCGGTACTTAGTTGGAGTGAGAATTACGCGCATTCCTCCTGGGATCGACTCGTACTTACGAACTTTATTACTTGATACAGCCGGGTAATCTAGCCCGAGCTGCGTTTTTGCGCACATCAAAACTCGATTTGGACAAATAAATATATCATTTCGATGCTCTCATCTAGTAGAACGCATTTGCGCAATTACCTTCGTCAACAAATAAATGACACAAAAAGAAATTTGTGCCTCAAGTTACATAATTTCTTTTACTAAAAACACTAATTTTTCAACAATAGATAAGATATATCTCACATTGGTTAGAAATTGATGTTAGCTTTAAAAATACTATTATTAAGTACCAATAGAAGAGGTGTATCATACATTGGTTTGAAAGTGATGTTGGTTTTCAAAGTCATTTGATAAAAGACTTCAATCATTATTACCAATAAAAGATGTATATCTCACATTGGTTAGAAAATTGATTTTAAATTATTTTATATTATTACCAATAAAATAGATGTATAACACATTGTTTAAAAAGAAAATGTTAGATTTTAAAGTCTTTAGAGTAAAGACTTTCACTTTTACAAGATATGTATCTCACATTGGTTACAAAATATTCTACTATTATTACCAATAGAAGAGATGTATCTCACATTGGTTAGAAATGGATATTGTTTTAAAAATACTATTATTAATTACCAATTGAAGAGATATATCATACATTGATTAGAAAATGATGTTGGTTTTCAAAGTCTTTTTGATAAAAGACTTCAACCATTATTACCAATAGAAGATGTATATCCTGCATTGGTTAAAAAATTATATTGATTTTAAATTATTATAGATTATATATAAGACTTTTTACTATTATTAGCAATATATATATATATATATATATATATATATATATATATATATATATATATATATATATATATATATATATATATATATATATATATATCACATTTTTTTATAAATTGATGTTGGTTTTGAATTACTATTATTACCAATAAAAGAAATAAATCTTACATTGGTTAAAAAGTGATATTTATTTTAGGAGTCTTTAAATAAAAAAAAACTTCTTCTTTTATCATCAATAAAAGAGAAGAGAATAGATGTATCTCATTATATAGAAAGAGATATTGGTTTTATATTTTTTTCAGATAAAAACCATCTACTACTATTACCAAATGATGAAATGTATTCCAAATTGGTTAGAGAGTGATGTAGGTATTAAAAGTTTTTTTTATAAAATGCTTAATACTAATAGAAAAAATATGTATTTCACATTGATTAGGAAAGTGATATTGGTTTAAAATAATTTTAGATAATGTATCTCGCATTAGTTATAAAGAGATCCATATTATTTAGAAACAAATATTGGTTATAAAATTCTTTAGATAAAAGAATTTTTATTTTATTAGCAATACAAGAGATGTATCACACATTGTTTAAAAAGAGATGTTGGTTTCAAAACTCTTTAATTAAAATACTACTACTATTATTATTTTTATATTATAACTAATAGAAGAGATGTATCTCACATTATTTAGAAAGAGATGTTGATTTCAAAAGTATTTATATAGAATACTATTATTATTACTATAGAATAATTTATCTCACATTTGTTAGAAATTAGTGTTGGTTTTAAAAATAATATTATTATCAATAGAAAAGATGTATATCATATGGTTAGAAAGATATGTTTGTTTTAAAAGTCTTTAGATATAAGAGTTCTACCATTATTATCAATAGAAGATGTATATCTCACATTGGTTAGAAAGTGATGTTGATTTTAATTTTAGATAAAAGACTTTACTATTATTACTAATAAAAGAGATATCCTACATTGGTTAAAAAATGATGTTGATTTTAAAAGTCTTTAGATAAAAGACTTTTAGTTTTATCATCAATATAATAGAAGAGATGTATCCCACATTATTTAAAAATAGATGTTGGTTACAAATTTTTAAGATAAAAGACTTCTACTATTATTACCAAATCAAGGATATGTATCCCACATTGGTTAGAGAGAGATGTTGATTTTAAAAGTCTACTATTATTAACAATAGAAAAGAAGTATTTCACATTAGTTAGAAAAAGTGATATCGATTTAAAAACTCTTTAGATGATAGATCTCACATTGGTTACAAAAAATTGTATTATTTAGAAATGAGTATTAGTTATAAAAGTCTTTGAATAAAATCATTTTTATGCTATTACCAATAGAAAATGTGTATCTCACATTGTTTAGACTATGAATATTGGTTGAAAAGTCTTTTATCTACTACTATTAATACTAATGGAAAATATGTATACCACATGGTTAGAATATAGTGTTGGTTTTAAAAGTCTTTAGATAAAATACTTAAACTTTCATTACCAATATAAATCGAAAATAAGTGTCCCACATTGTTTAAAAATGAATTATGATTTTATAAGTTTTTAACACAAAGACTTCTAATATTATTATCAAGTTAGATGTTAATTTTAAAAGTATTTGGGTAAAAAAATCGTTTAATATTAGTAACAATATAAAAAAAATATTATAACCATGGAAGAGATTAACAATCTAATTATAATGTCCAAAAGTTATATTATTTTACATATATATATATATATATATATATATATATATATATATATATATATATATATATATATATATATCTTACATTGTACTCGTGTGCATCACGAGCTAAATAACTAGTTAAATGATAATATCAAACTTATTTAAATTTACCAGAAGTAGCAACATACATCTTTGTACACAACAACTGTTTGTTGTTTCCAAACTTTCAATCAAAACATCCACTATGTGTTTGGACCAGTTGTAGTTTGACAGCATGTCCAAATCAAACACAAGAATTGTGTATGCCTATGGTAAGTATGATTTTTTGGTTGAAACAAACAAAGTTGTCAATCGTGCAATGCAGTTGATGTCTTCATGTTGTGTAATGTCTATAATTTCCTTCATCCGATCAAATATGAGCTTCGGTCTCAATCTTACGCTATGCGAAGCTTTTAACAACCGAGTCCGGATCCTCTATTCAAAAAGTATATTTCATCGTCTATTCCAATGTCAGATCCACCGTTAACTTGTCAATTAGTAAATTAACAAAATTAATTATATAAACAAAATCAATTACTGATTGACAAGTTAACGGTAGATCTTACATTGGAATAAAAGATGAAATACACTTTTGGAATAGAGGATCCAGACTCTTAACAACCTCTCAGGGAAGGATCTTTCTACAAAGTATGTTCATTTAAATTCGGTAAAATAAATATCAATTTCCTTATATCTGTGACGACCCGACCCGACCAGGAGGAATCGATCGTGTCGTCCCAAATAAGGACTACAATTCATGCAAGGACTCAATTATCAAACCGACGTGACGCAACATTGGACACGCAGCAGTACAACTCGGCATTAAAAAGCCGGAATAATTTAAAACTTTATAACCCTGATATAACGCTTAATAGCAAGTAAACCAAGTCATCGGCGAATTTACAACCGAACCCAACAACTAAACAATTCATGCTAATATATAAACACCTCAACGGCTAAACACGCCGGAGAAACTACAAAAGTAAATAAGAGCTAATGGGATGCTCAATGAAGTCTTAACGAGTGAACCAATACATGCAAGCAAGGCTCGGCCTACAAGTGCTTAAGCAAACAACTAGAAACATAAGTAGTACTATTAGTCTTAGTCTACAACAAGTACAAGATACTACAATTACACATTCCCAAGCAAAGTCTAAATGACTTGCTTTAACCCAAGCGTCCTTGCCAAAGAGAAAGAAACCAAAAGCCAACGCTACCACCTCTAGGATGCGCGATCACGAACAAGAGAAGACAATCAACCTCGATGAGACGGTCCTGGATGGTTAGGATCTAAAACAGTAAAAGGGAGGGGGTAAGTCATAAAGACTTTGTAAGCCACCAATTATGCATGACAGGATATAATGCAAGGCATACATAGCACGTATCAAGCAAGATCATACTAGCACATAGTTCTCATGTCGCGATGCACGTTGTTTTCACATAAGTGCTTAATTAAATCACATAGGATAAGGATATGTTATGGGAACCGGTGCCGTAGATCTGAAATAAACAAGGTTATCACGATTGTATTTGTCGGATGTACGTGTATGATACATCGACCACGATAGTATTGTTCCAAGCGCCCTTTGGTTACGACGAGGTACTCTTCTCCACTGTGATCAGTAGTGAAGGGTGTGTGCAAGTTTATGGTGTGGCGACCCATCACTACCATGAATCTCGCGATTCATGACGGCGATGCATCGTTGACCATCAAGACAATTCACGTAATGCCACTGGACTAATGGTATGCCAAGTAAATATTTACTTGTCACACAAAATCAAGTAAGGGGCGAGTTCGACAAGAGCGAACTCGTCCGAGTCAAGTAGATGTTTACTCACGTAATAAATCAAGTAAGGGAGCGAGGTCGACAAGAGCGACTCGTCCAATCAAGTAGGCATGTTACTCTACGATATACAAGTCAAGCATGAGATCAATCACATTAAAAATTCCCAATAACTAATTTACAATTCAATTGAACTCTAAACGTCGTAGGGATTAATTGTAGAGTCGGTATTGTTCAATGACTCTCTAAGTGCAACTCCGTTGAGTTATCGCTAAAATATTTCTAAGTAGCGGATGAATGCTATATGCAATTCATGGCTCTTTTCTATGTTCTCGATTCATTAACAATTAAACTATTAAGTCATTCATGACTTTTAGTCCATCAAGATCAAAGTTCCCAAATTGTGAACCCTAACATGTTCATCATTTTTGAAGTTATAATTTACAACAAGTCCAAGAACAAAAGTTATTCCAAATCCTTTCTAGAACATTATTCATGCTTGACACAAGTTCAAATTATCAATTATGAGTCATTAATCCGAAATTTACAGAAAATTAACTTAATGAATTTCAAGTTTTTAACATGGTGCTTGTCTTCTTGAACATGTAACTAGAAACTATCATGAAGGGAGCATGCTTGATATTGAGCATACAAAAAGAGGGAATGGGTGCTTACCTTATTCGAAATCAAATTGTTGCATGCTAAAACAAACCAGAGATTATTAAACTAGAGGAGAAGAGCTTCGATTCGGTGGTCTCGGATTGAAAAACGGATGGACGGAGCTCCGGCAATCAAGCAATCAAGGTGGAGCTCCCAAGCTTTCTCTCTCTAAGGACCCAGCTCAACAATGGAGGAATGAGAGAAAATGGCTGATCTGTTGGAGGTTAGGGATGATGAACTTGCTAAAAGGGTCAATCCAAGATTTGAATTATTAGGCTTCTAATTGGTGGATGAAGGAGTACCCTTGATTAAAACACATCGAGGGCACAAAATAGGCTTAAAAGGGTCGAGGTCAAGTTGGATGCCTTGGGTCGCATAAAAGGGTCAGTGTGAGGAGAAGACTCAACATGATTCAAAATCCCGTAACTAAGGATCTGATGACCTTGCGGTCGCAAGGTCACCTCCACCTTGCGAGGGCAAGGTCTCCAGAACTCTGCTTCCCAAGTTTCTGCCTTCCTTGCGAGGGCAAGCCCAAACCACCTTGCGAGGGCAAGGTCTCTAGATTGAAAAGCCTTCAAATTTGGCCTAGAATGAACCCCAAACAACCCAAGTAATTCAAGGGGGGGTAAACCAACACTCAAAACACGAGAAGAACAGGTCCGAACATCACCCGAAACAAGGAGGAATGAAGGGCGAAACTCGCAACGAACATCAAACGAATCAATGGCGAGTTAAACAAAGATACAACAAGCATGAATGAACATTCTTAAACATGTTTAAGACTAGGATACAATGTTTAGGATTCAAGTTAACATCACACGAGTCTCAAAGACACGAAACGAGGCAAGGAAAGACAAACCGAGAGACCCTAAGAGTCGAAAAGGTCAAATGAAGCAAGAAGGCTTCCGAACTCTCAACCAAGCATACAATGACCTAGATTGAAGTTATAAAACATGTTATAAAGGTACTAAGGTTCTAGTAGGACTTAGTTAAGTGCTAAGACGATACACGAAGCAGTATAACAAGGCATGCAACGTATAGAAGGCATACAAGCAACTATGATCATGGTTGACCTAATGCGAGTGTGGTATGAACAATATGGACTCTAAAACATGTTAAGACACATAATGAACATATTAATCAAGTATAGGAGACATGATATACAAGTAATGGGTTTGGGTTCTCACAATATCCATCATTGATTCCAAATATTTCCTTCACATCTGTTGGTGTTATCTTCAGCTCTACCTGACCACAATACTTTTTATTACTTTATCATTCTTCTTTGTCAGCTTATTTATATTCCTATAGTTACGGATTCTGTCAATTATGTTCTAGAATGGTGTCTTCTTCAGTACTGTCATATATTCTTTAGTGAACTGTAAGCTCCCAATTTGTTCAATGAGCATTTTTATATTGCATCTATAGACCATTTTTTTGTATATCTTTTCAGCTGCATAACAAGTAAATAGGTATTGACAACTTTTAATTGAAGCATGATTTACATATACAACTTAAAATCAATAATTTTTTTTCTCAGGCATTTCATCGAACATAGAATATGCATTGTGAAGCATCTACTTTGAATCAGAAAATCGTATAGATTATTTAAAAGCTTTTACATGAATTTTTTTAACATTTCACAAAATTACTCAAGTTGAATCAGATATCTTTAGCAAAACAAAAGGCACCGTACAAAATGTATTTGAAGATGAAAAATGTACATGAAACTTCTTCGTCTTTATCTTCAACTACTCGTTTTGATTTAGTACTTCTGATATTATGTCTTTTCATGTTTTTCGCCACATCTTGTATCACGTTAGGGTTTGATGATGGCAAAAATTCCGTACTTATGGATGGTAAAATGGTTAGGTTTTTTTTGTTGCCTATTAGCAAGTGAAGTGAATAATTGCTATATATATATATATATATATATCAAAAGTATTACATATATAGTGAAAAATTGCTTTCTATAATGCGTGCGTTTATTTTTTTATTCTATTAAATAATGGTGTATCGCGGTTTATCAAAATATATTCATCATGGTACAAACGTTTATAATAAAAGGAAATGAAATTTTCAAATAAAATAGTTACACCGCGGTTAAAAAAATATATTCACCGTGATTCAAAGTTTATAATAACGAAAATAAAAAATTCATAAAAAATAGTTGCACCGCAGTACTTCAAAGATTTTAATATATATTTTATACTGTTCTTTCTGACTGTATAAATTCATTTTCTTTCCAAAAAGACACTTTTCCTTATAGATTTCAAAAAGACACTTTTCATCTGTTTTTTTCATTTTCGCTACAACAAACTATCGTTTCAACGAATCTTTCTCAAAAATCAACCTCAAAATATACACTATGCAGCAAATCGTGAATGTTGCTAGTACAGAAGTAACATCAGAACCAACAAAAGAAAAAGGCAAAGGCAAAACACGAGAAACACCACAAAAAGTTAAAAATTTTGAGCTTTGTATTTTTTTTTCTGTTAATAGTTGAATTACATGTTTTACTTCATTTTCTTGCTTTCAAACTTAAATAATGTAGTGAAATATTTTTAAAAAATCATATATAATACAATTTTTGTAATAAAGTTTCTAACCAAATTAGGTTACGAAAGTAATTAGGTTTTACAAATAATGGATATAAATATTTAGGAAACTTCTTTTGCATATTATTAAAATGCTATTAAACGTATGGATTATATGAGTTTTTCATGATCATTACGAAAATGCATCGCAATAATATTATTTTTTGAAAATGAACTGCGATATAAAATTTATATGAGAGATTTATGTATCGCGGTGATCCTTTTTATATATCTCCCTAGGTAGGGTTTTTGTAGAACAGACTGGGAAACTGTTATTTATCTCTTCTTCTTATACATGTACAGAAAGATTAAAATTGATGTAGTATCACAGTGCTGCAGCAACATTTGAAAAAGTTGCAGTTCAACTGCAGATCACTTTGATGAAGTAAAAAAAACTCCATTACGATATTTAATAGATGCCATTATCACTTTTGGCGACAAATTACAGAGAAAACACTGCACTATTGACAACTTGTTTCTTAAAATAATTGTAAGCAAATATGTCAAAGGGCAGAGGTACTTCCAATTTGGAGACCGGAGAGAAGAGATATATCCCAAGGATGCAAAGATACTATTTGGAATAATAGATGGGGTGAAGGAAATAAACCTTTCTATTTTCAAGTTTGAAAGATCTGATTTCATAAAATAAAATAAAAATGCTTCTCAGAGAAGATGTCCACAAAGACAAAGAACTTTAGACTGAAACCAACACTCATATGTGCAAGGTTAAACGATTTGATTCATAGTAAAGACCAAGTGGCTATTAACTACGTTGCAAGCTTGACAACACTCCTTGTTCTTACAACATTGTTTGTTATAACACAAACAACGTATATCCCCTGGACATATGCAATGCTTGCCGCAAATTTGGAAACTGTCATAAAATACAATTGGTCAAAACACATTGTTGATAGTTTGTATGAAAGCTTGGATACATCAAAGGAAGACACATTGGGAAAATGTGTACTCCTACTACCAGTATCATAAAATTCATTTGATATTAATTTGCAATTTATTTAAATAATACTATATTGAATTGTTCGTAATAACTGTGTTAAATTTACACATGCAAGTATTGGGTGTGCAAGAGAAGAAATATAGCGATACAGCTATACACAAGCTATATCCCTCGATTTTTCAAATGAGATCTCTCATCACTGAAGAAAAAATTAAAAGAATTAAATTTTGTTTCGATAATGTCTACCTTTGTAAGTATATATAGATGCACATTACAAATTACATTAAATCAAAGTATGAATAATTATACATTTTGATACTATTTAATTATTTTTGTATAACAGAATTCCAATTTTTTTTGAAAAAACTAGAAATGAAATGAAGGTAGTTCGGGGTGAAAGATCGTCTAGTGACAAAAATCTGATGGAAGCAAAAAAAATAGGGAGATTAACCAAACCATCATTGCAAAATAGGACAAAACTGAAATTTAAAGTGACAACAATGAAAGTCAATCAAAGGGCGAAACTGAAATGTATGAAGGAGCAAGTCGGGAAGAGGAAAAGAGCGAAGAGGATCACACTGAAATGCAATTAACTTTGCCTCGATAAACACTAAGGGTTTAGATTTGCTTCAATTAGTTGTTGATTCAAATAGCCAAATTGAAAGTAGTTGTTGCCAAGCCCTGAGAGAGGAAATGAAAATGAAAATGAAAGGAGGAGTAATCAACGGGCTAAAATGTAAATTGACCAGCAGATGGTCAACAATTGAAGCCAAAGACAAAGAGCTAGAATCACTAACAAATGAACTTCGTCAAGAGTGAAGCCTTGTCGAATAACTCAAGAGTTCAACAGAAGCCAACAACAGATAAATTCAAAGGCTTCAATATGAGCTTCAAATCACTCAAACACAATCATCATCAACTACTGAACAACAGAGACAAAATGAATTGCAAGAGGCTCTAACACAGAACACATAATTCAATCTGAGAATTTTGAATACACGACTAAAATAGAGTCTCTACAGAAAAAGGTCAAGCAAATAGAAGTTAAAAATGAAATGCTTAGGTTAAATGCACAACAACCTTCGCAACCAATAGAAATTGACAAGTCTATTCAGTTAATTTATGAAGAATTGTCAAAAGAAGATGATGAAGATGATGAAAAAGAAGCCAGTGAAGCTGAAAAAGAAACTGATGAATAATTGGTGGACATAAGCAAAATAGATTCAAAAACTGCTATCAATCCATCTTTATTGGTGAAAAGAATCCAGAAAAGAAAGGACAAAAAGAGAAAAAAAAATCCCGATGATGACTATAAAGACACCGGGAAAAAGAAGAAAGAGGATAAGAAATATATAAGGAAGAGGTCCAATAATCCTCCCTTGAATGAAGAAAAGAAAACTATATCAACCAAAGCCTCCACATCCTCTATCAAATTAAAAAAAAGATTCTAAACCAGCTTCTACAACGAGAAAAATATATATTAATATATTGAAGAACATTTACGACAAAAATGACAGAATGAGGTAATCATCATCAAATATCTTCCATTTACACATTATTAACATTTTCCTTATATTAACATTATTTATGGTTAGCTTTTGCTGTTCAAAAATATATGTGGGATGAGAAATCAAGCCAATTATTTTGATTAAAGATATCGCGTGTTTATTAAATGATGAAATGCTTGAAACTAATGTAAGTACTTCTATGCAAATATGATATTTACCCGTTGTGTAATTTGATGTATTTTTTATCGCATGAATAATTTTTTTCATGTTCACAACACATATAAGTTTGGTCCATGATTGTGGAACAAGTATTGGAAAAGATAAAGAGGGACAAATATGGATTTGTTTTCCATCCAAATAGCAGGGTAATTATAATTATAAATATTTTATATATAATATTATTAACTTATAGATTGAAACTTAATTTCTATATGTTTTTTCAGATATTTGTCACAAGGTAGTCATTACTGCAAATGTACAGAGATTTCCCAGTTTGCATTGATGATAAGTTGAAGGATGTCATTCAACATGACATCTTAACTTTCCCAATTAACACGCTACGGTAGGGGGATGTAAACACAGGTCAATGTTTACATTGGACTCTTCTTGTGTTTTACAAAAGCGAAATGAAATGGGTCATGTACAACTCATCAATAAACGAACAGGAAGAAAAAGATTGATACCTTAAAAATACAAAATTACTTGTGAGTAATCTACAACTTTTTACTTCTTAAAAATGCAACAATTATTGATGTCATAATTGCATATTAATAATTTTGTTTACATGCAACCTATGTTGAAACAAAAATGAAAGGGTTGGTACAAAACCTTGAATTTAAAAGATACAAGGGATTAAGCCAACCCGACTACGTCTGTCCAATCGAAACATCTATATCATCCCCACAACAAGCTTCTGGAACAAATGACTGTGGAGTAATAGTAGTGTTCTAAAAATCGGCCTAAGCAGCCGCCTAGGCGCTGGGCAATCCTCCAACGCCGCGATTTCCTTCAAATCGCTCGAAAAAATCATCCACAAGAAAATCGCCGCTTAATCATCTTAGGCGCCGCCTACTGGTTCTGGGCGTCGATGCATTGATGCAGCCTTCACAAAAGAGGAGGGACAAAGAAGTAAGATTAATACAAAATGGAGGACTTACGATGTCGAGCGGCAACGCAGCAGGGAGGAATGGTGTCTGCGATGGAGGCAATAGATCTACCACGCGAGAGAGAGAGAGAGAACGAGAGCGAGAGAGATGATGACGTTGTTTCCAATTTCTTAATGATTTGAACAACCGTGGGAAAGGGGAGGAAGTCCCCAAATTTATCGGCGTCGTGGGATGACTGGCGAACACTTCTAACCTAGGGAGAAAGAATGAGAGATGTACAGACTGTTTTAAGTCTTAAGTTATACTCCAATTTGATTATTTTCAAATTAGCCCTCAAGTTTCTTTTAATTTATTTCTTCCCAATTTGATTATTTTCAAATTAACCCTCAATTTTCTTTTATTTATTTCTTCCCCTTGTTCTTATTCAACTATCATTTTGTAACTTGGACTCTAAATTTTCTTTTTGGTACTCATATTCTCTTGAGATTTGCACTTTAAGTAATGAAATTGAATTGTTAATTTTTAATTTTGTAAATTGTAATATGATAATTATTTTTAGATTTTTAGGTAATATTGCTATTAGTATATGTGAAATTTTAATGATTGTTAATTAAATTACATTTAAAAAAATCAAAAAATATTGTAATTTTCCCTTAATTTTAGGCACCGCCTAGTCCCCGACTACGCCCCTCTTAGGCGCTAGGTGCTAGTCATGCGCCTAGCGACTTTTAGAACATTGAGTAATAGCGTGCTTAATAATAGAAAAGTTGTTGCGAGGGAGCCAATCCCAAAGAAAGTGACACATTGCGCATGTCAAAAGTACATGGCTAAGATGACATAGTAGATGATTAGGATGGGGAAGAATACGATTGATGATTTAAAATAGCAAGACAATGAATTTGTTATATATGTGTTGTAATTTCAAAGTTGTTATTAATGTGTACTAATTTCACAGTTGTAATTACATGATTTGAAAATTTAATGTTGTGATTAAAGTCATTTTTAGTTTATTGGTTAATTGCAATATACTTGTATGTATTTAGCAGTCTATATTTGCATCGCGAGACAAAATATTGTTTACCAATGTCATGCGTTTGCACCGTGATATATAAACTAATGAATCGCGATATATAATCTAAAATAATTGGTTAGTTAATAGTAATATATTAAAAACAAAAACCATCCACCGCAATGTATATTATCGTGAACCGTGATACTAAAATTGGTACTTGTGATTAAAAATATTAAATAAGTAAAACTACTATCAATATTGTGTACCACAGTGACTACATTTTTTCATCGCAGTACATTAAAACACAAACCATGCATCGCGATACTAAAATTTAAAAAATACTGCCATCAATAAAAACACAAATCTTTTAACAAATAATAGTTCAGTAACATTAAAAAAATAAAACTCAATCTTGGATTGCTTCTCTGCATGACCTAGAATTATGACTACAAAAGTTTTTACATCTATCACATTTCATTTTCCTTTTGCTTCTTGATTCACCGTTTGATGTGATCCTTTTCTTCTTCGGACATCCATTAATCTCTTGGTAATAAGTGGTAAAATGACATCACATTCCACAAAATTACTCACCTCGTATCTTTCAGTAGTTGGAATATGCATTAAGTTTCCCTCATAACACTTGATGTAATAGCCCGTGAGGAAGAAATTATCAACAATATCTTCAATCTTTTTACCTCACCTCTTAATTGCAATAGCAGCGTAGCAACACGGGAACCCTTAAATTTGTCATTGATAACATGAACATGTTCTATTCCCCAAATAAACTTTGATATTTGGATCTGATAGAACCTCATATATATCGTTACGTACACTACACACATGCCACGTGATACCAATGTTTAGATATTCACTCCACTTATTATCCATCTTTGAACATAGTAATTTGTTCCACTTAGTTCCACTACTAAGTCTCTTCAAAAGCCATTTCATAATTTTTGATCTGATGCAATCAATCATGTGTGTAATGGGAAGACCCCGAGCCTCCAAAATCCAATTATTGAATGATTCAGTAGCATTTGATGTCATCTCAGCATACCTATTCTCCCGATAATGTGCAATAGACCAATTTTGGAATGGAAGATTGACCAAAAATTTAGTAGCAATCTGCCCACCTTCTCTTTTAAATATTTAGAGCTTGTCGTCGAAAAGTCTAATATTCGGAGTATTCGCACAATCATTCAATCTTTTAAACAAATTAGATCAAAATGCTTTTGAATACGGTCTACCACGACAAATGTCTTTCAAACTACAATAAAGATGCACCAAGCAAAAGAAATGTTTGGAATTCCTAAAAATTTCAGGTATGGCTTCCATTAAACAAACATTTATATCAGAAACAAACAACACATCCATATCAACTAATTCTTTTAATTTTGAAAGAAACAAACAACAATTTTCTCGATTTTCAGCACTTACAACTGCAAAAGCAAAGGGAAAGAGACATGTAAAGAAAAAATGATAATTAAATAATATTCACACAAAAAAATTAAATCATAAAAGAGTTCCCTTAAATAATTAAGTACCTTGATTTCCCTGCCCGGATTACTATTATGCAAAGCTTTCACATACCATTGCAGCTCCTGAAAAGAATCTTCATAACCACAAAAAATCTTACCCCGAGCCTTGGCAACGCTCATCCATGCCTTACTATATGATACCAAAACCCATACTGGGTCCTCATCTGATCAACTACATCTTTCGGAGATTATGATGGTCGACTACGAACATTTTCAATAATTAAGTCTAAAATTATACCACACCCCATCCTTTTAGAATAATCCATTGGATCAATCGTATTGACATAATGACTGTGTTCAACGTTACACTTGTATACTCTTACTGACTTGTCAACGACTGAAACAGTTCCCTTCATAAACCAACTACAACCATCATTAATTTTTTTGTAAACAACACTAATCCTCTCATTATTGTTTTTCAAAAAAATATATTCAAATCCAATCTTGAAAGAATATTTTATAAGTTCACAATGAAATTAATACACCCCTCATTTGAAAATTTGTCCAACACCAGAATAAGTGATGCCCGACCGGTAGTTAAAAGGTCCTTTTCATATTGATCATGACATATATCATAACATGAAACACTATCATCATCACTGTCCACACATGAAGAATTGATGTTGCTCTGATAAGATGTAGATGCATCGCGTTTCGAATAAGTTGAACTGATATTACAAACTGAGACATCCATATTTGAAGTAGATGCACCGTGATTACAATTCATTAAATCGACTCTATGACAATATGTTAAATCCCTAATGTTACAAGAAACAGAATCACCAAGTAAACATACTCTGTTCCATCCAAAACTCAAATCATTTTGATTTTCAACAACATCTTTGGATATAATACTACTTGACAAAACTCTTGCCAACAACACCATGTTTCTGCAATTCTCGTCATTCACCAAACAATAATTCATGTGAGATCCAACAGAATATTTCATACCTAAATTTGAAAATTCAATATTAGAATATTTACTTGTTATCAATTGAATTACATCACCAATGACAAAAATTTCTGTAAGCTTAGAAACAATCATATCTCGTCGAAATTTAACCAATAACATAATAAGTTTTTCCATTGAAGAAAGGAGTGAATTGAAATAGGGAAGAAGCGATGATTTATATAAGAGAAAATCCAGAATGCATCGATGCCCATGAAATTTGAAGTATAGGTTTTGAACCGAGGTGTATATAACTATGCACCGCGATTCAGGAAGCTAGTTGTAAGGGTAAAATAGGCATGACCTATTTTATTTTTGTTTCTCCGTTCTTGATAAAATACATATTTGACAAGTGTGGCATTTTTGGTAACTAAATCTTTAATTAGATTTTGTTTTCCTTGGTCCTTAAGTTTTTATCATTTTTGGAAACAAAATATTCCTAAAGATTTGTTGATTTCTTGGACCTAAATCTTAGGAATTATTTTGAAAACCAAATCTAGTCTTAGATCTTTCCTAACAGACGTGCCTTAGAATCCTAGTCCATATGGTAATAAAATCAATAATTATGGTAAGTGTATTTCTTTCCAAAGACTAATCCTTGTCCTTGTTGGAGTTGGATTCCTTTATGTGTGTAGGAGATCTTGACATTATATAAAGAGGAGCTTGGCAACGGCTGAATATGAACTGAAAGGCATTCAGGGAGAAAATTCAGAAAGTTGAGAGCAGAAAAATCAGTCTGGTTGTCCGGGCCCAGATTATGTGCAGCGCTTTTGAATGTAGCTTCATCGGCATCACATTGAAGATCCGAAACTGCTTTGTCTTCCTGCTCAGCCTTAAGGAAGATTCTCGCTTTCTTCCACGTTTTGTTTAACTGCTTATGTGGGGTTTTTGTTCTCTAAGACTCATTGTCTTGTGAGAATATTTTGTGTGTGATTTCACAATTGTTTTTGTAAAAAACGATTATTATTTTTAGTGAAATCTTTGTGGCCTTGAGGCTAGGTCTACAAGTATTATCTTGTAGATTGTTTGATAAACTTTTGTGCTTATTTTCGTGTTTTATTTTAAAGTCTTCCGTTGTTTTGATTTTTCTGTCTATTGTGACTTCCATTGTAGCTTTTTCACAAGCTACATTGGAAACTGTATTAGGCAGTTTGGAGAATACTAGCTACTTGTGTTCTTTCACTAGTCATCCATTAAGCGTTGATTAAGGGTAATGTAGTTATTTTCCTCCCAAAAGTAACTTTTGAACTGCGGTTCACGCACCTAGTCATCCCTTAAGTGTTCATTAAGGGTAATGTAGTCATTTCTTCCCCAAAACTGACTTTTGAACCGCGGTTCACATGGCTAGTCATCCCTTAAGCGCTCATTAAGGGTAACATAGTCAATTCCCTCCTAAAAGTGACTTTTTAACTACGGTTCACGGGACTAGTAATCCCTTAAGCGTTCATTAAGGGTAACGTAGTCATTCCCCTACCAAAAGTGACTTTTTCTGATTGAAAATAAAAACAAGGGACTGGGGCGATTAGAGTATGTTTAACGGTGTCTCGTATGATGTTTTATTCGAGTTTTTGAAACACAATGGAGTATCACCCCTCAATCAAAAGGAAATCTAGTTTGATCTGGCCTCTTCTGCCTCTGCCCATGAGACTCTGCCTTATTCCGAAAAAAACACCCACTTTCAAGCGTTTCTCTCTCTCTCTCTCTCTCTCTATCTCTCTCTCCAAATGAATAGCTCCCTTTAATATTTTTTTCCTTTTCTTTGATTTTTGGCTTTTTGGCAATTCAAAAAAATTATAAAAATATTTTTTTAAAGTACACAGTTTTATCTATAAATAGAGATTTGGTTTGACTTATTTTGACACCAAATGAATTTTTTTCAAAATTTAAAGTTGTTGGGGATAAAGATGGTGTGGTATGAAAGATTATTGTGGTTTGTGTCAAGCTGTTGTATGTGCTTTTTCTTTGAGTATTTTATGGGTAACGACTCCACGATAACTCGGTTAAAAAAGTTGGTTTCTCTTCATCAAGTTTCTATTATTTCTATTTCTGAACCTATGTTAGATTTATCTCAATTGTCGTTACTTGCTTGTAAACTGAAATTTCGGTTTTATTTTCATAATGTGTCTAACAAAATTTGGATTTTGGCCAAGTCTTATTACAGCTGCCAAATTACCCATGACTCCGTACAGCATATCAACCTCAACATCCGTCATTATTCATGGCCGCTCGATTAATGTAACCGTCTATGCTAAATGCACTTCTCAAGAGCGCCAGATTTTGTGGAATGATATCATTGATCTGGGTTCTGATTTTGATAATATGCCTTGGCTGGTCTGTGGCGATTACAATATCATTCTTTCCCCTCAAGAGAAAATAGGTGGCTCGGGCTGGGATCGTCAAGGTGCCTTTGAATTTCAGGCTTGTCTCAATGCTGCTGGTTTATCAGATCTTGGATACCAAGGTAGTAAATTCACTTGGTGTAATAACCATCAAGGCCAAAGAACCATCTTTCAAAGAATAGATCGGGCGGTTTGCAACTCAAGCTGGCTATCGAATTTTTCTTTGACTTCGGTGTCTCATCTCAATCACACTTGCTCCGATCATTCTCCGTTGTTCATTAGTATCACTTCTTCCAGTGTGTCACGGTCATATTAGTTTAAATTTTTGAATATATGGGCCTCTCATCATTCCTTCTTGGACACTGTTAAGTCTGCTTGGAGTATGAATGTTCGAGGCAGACCGTTGGTCAGCTTCTCTAATAAGTTAAAGAATGTCCGAGCGTGCCTTAAAAGCTGGAATCGGGATGTTTTTGGGAATATTTTCCAAGCCATTAAAGTAGCTGAAGACGAGGTTTTAGAGAAGGAGATTTTGTATGAAGACCGTAATTCTGAGGCTAATCGAGTTGCTCTTCATTTGGCCCAAGCCAATCTCAAATTTAAGTTGAAACGGGAGGAGGATTACTGGAGGCAAAAATCGCATCTGCGATGGCTTCAAGATGGTGATGGCAATACTAAGCTATTTCATTCTTCGGTTAAGCATACCCGTCTTAAGCTTGCCATCCATCGCATAACAGATATCCATGGTGTTGTTGCAACTAATGACACTTCCATTAAGGCTGCAGCGGTTGAATTTTATAAGGAGCAGCTCACGGCCTGCCCTTGTTCTTCAGATGATTCCCTTCTTGATGTCATTCCCCATTTGATCTCTCATGCCCAGAATAATATGTTGACTGATCCTCCCTCCCTCGAAGAAATTAAAAGCACGGTTTTCTCTCTCAATAGAGATAGCACGGCAGGTCCAGATGGCTTTTCTGGTGGTTTTTATACTTCGTGCTGGGATATCATAGCTGAGGATTTTCATCTCGCTATTTTAGAATTCTTTGCAGGTTTTGAGTTGCCTAAATCTTGGACTAGTACTCTGATCATTACCATTCCAAAATCAAGCCAGGTGGAGTCCTTTAAAGATCTTCGCCCTATAAGTCTTTGCAATTTCTGCAATAAGGTCATCACCAAAATTCTTGCCTCTCGGCTAGCTGTCTTACTTCCTAATATCATCTCGGGAAATCAGAGTGCTTTTACCAAGGGTCGTCTGATTCAGGATAATTTACTTCTTGCTCATGAGTTGACTCACCAGCTTAACAAAAAAGTCAATGGCTCTAATACTATCATTAAACTGGACATGACCAAAGATTTTGATAGGGTCTCCTGGATATATCTAATTAAGGTGCTCCGCAAATTTGGGTTTGGTGAATCTTTTATCGATATGATATGGAGGGTTATTTATAATAATTGGTTTTCTGTCTCGATTAATAGGTCATCAGCTGGTTTCTTCTCCACATCCCGAGGTCTCAGATAGGGCGATCCGCTATCTCCTAGCCTTTTTATTATTGCCGCGGAAGTTCTTAGCAGAGGTTTAAACAAACTTCAATGTGATAATCCTGCCTATGCTTTCTCTACTTCCCCCGAGTGTCCTATTATTTCGCATTTGGCCTTCGTCGATGACGTTGTTATCTTTTGCAATGGCAATAATCGTTCTCTTCTTCAGCATAAGCAGCTCCTATTTAAACGAACAGATTTCTGGGCAATTAATCAACCAAAATAAAAGTTGCTTTATGGTCTCTAAAAATTCTTTGGCCTCTCGTATTTCGTCTATTGGGAGATTCGTGGGTTTTCCCCATAAGACTCTTCCCGTCTTCTATTTGGGCTGTCCACTTTTTGAGGGGCGCAAGAAAAATAATCTATTTGATCAAATGCTGGAGAAATTGTAGCTCCGTATTAATTCTTGGATGGGGGCCTTTCTCAACCAAACGGGTAAAGTGACTCTCATCAATTCTGTGTTGAATTCAATTATCATGTACCAAATTGCGATTTTAGACCCCCACTTTTCTCGGTTAATCGATCAACAGGATGCTTGCAAATTTCTTTTGGGGTTCAATTGATGGTAAGAACAAGGCTCATTGGGTCTCTTGGGACAAGTGTCGTAGGCCGATTAATGAAGGAGGTATAGGTATTTGAGCTATCAAAGATATTATTCAAGCTTTTTCAATCCAGCTTTGGTGGCGATTTAGATCGTCTAACAACTTGTGGTCTGATTTTATGATGCACAAATATTGCCCTCATATTCATCCTTTTAATGCTTCTAAGTTGGGCTCTCATACTTGGCGTAGAATGTGTTCTGTTAAAGTCATGGCAGAAGATCAAATTGGCTGGATTATTGGTAAAGGCATATGCTTTATCTCGCTCGATCGGTGGTCGCCAATGAAGTGACTCAATCTTTCTACTTCCAGCCTCCTTCCAAAGATGTTCATGAGTTTTAAGTCTCCTTCTCGCCTCTCGGCGTCACGGTGGAGTTGGGTCCTCAAACCTCCGCTTTAATTGATAACCTCGGCATCTCAATCACTGATGATCTTACTGCCTTCAGACGCTCGATAAAGGAATTTTTTCTCTTAATGGCACGGCTTGTCCGTAGTTCTCAGCCTTTGGTTTTCTCTTCTAAATTCATATGGCACGAGTTCCTTCCCCGTCAGATTCGTCTGTTCATGTTGCGTCTCTGGTCGCGAAAGCTTCCCTTGGATGAGAGCCTTACTAGTAAAGGTATTCAGCTAGCCTCCTGTTGTTCTTGTTGTCCATTGGGAAATATTGAAACATATCATCACGTCTTTGTGGAGTCCTCTTCCGCTTGCTGTATCTGGTCTGAATTCAATCGTCTCGGTGGGATATCAACGTCCTCTCTCTCATTTGATCAAGCTTGCTTTGCTTGGTGGTTAAGTAAGCCCAATTCTATGATGTATTCCATTACTCCCTCGATTATTCTATGGGAGATTTGGAAGGCTAGGAATGCTAGCCTGTTTAAAGGAAATCGTATTCCCCCTGGTGTTATTATTAATTGCATCCATCAATCCTTCTCTTCGATCTCTAAAGGGGTCGGTTTTTCTTATTATCAATCTGGACATTCTATTTTCTCATCTCGACTGGGAATCATTTCTAAGGTGATGATTCAAATCTCTTGGTTGAAGCCCCCATTCAATTAAGCTTAATCGATGGTGCTTGTAGAGGTAACTCGGGTCCAAGTTCGGAGGAGGTATCATTCGGAATTATGAAGGTGATCTGCTTTTTGCTTTCTCATCTTTTTTTGGAGAAGCTTCCAGTTTCCATGCAGAATGTAAGGCTATGCATCAGGGTGTCATCTGGCTTAATTCTAATGACCTCAAGGGAGCCATTGTGGAATCAGACTCCAAATATCTTTTGGATTGTGTTGAAGGCAAAGCTCAGCCTCCTTAGAGAAGCCTCTATCTTATTCGTGCCATTCAATCAGTTAAGGGGTTGCTTAATCTTTCCTTTCGCCATGTGTTTCGAGAAGCTAACTCTGTCACCGATGCTCTGGCTAATCATGGGTGGGATCATGGTTCTGCTGTTACTTATGCCTCTCGACTGCCCTCCTCGTATTCGTGGTCTGATTACTCTTGATAAATATGCCACTCCCTCTATTAGAATTAATTAGTTTGTTTTTCTTTTTTGCTTTCTGCTCTTGTATTTCCATTCGAGGTCAGGCTCCTTTGTCCTCCCATGTTATAAGGGCTAGGCTGGTTGTCCCACTCAAGTTTGTTTTATTCTCTTTAATTAATAAAATCTAGCAGGGTGCCGCCCCTATTTCCTTAAAAAAATGAATTTTTTATATTTGATGTGGCAAAAAATCAGTCTTGGGTCGTCCGATTGGTGAATAGGATATCTGGGCTTGATTTGATTCCTTGAACCTGTTTAAGAACATAAAATCACCTTAGTGGAAGTGCAATGCTTGGCCTTGCGAAACCACTCCTACAAGGAGAGTAAGTATCGTAATGTCCAGAGAAAATTTGACATAGGTTTCAA
>CM028377.1:78632205-78686163 GCA_013146195.2 Codonopsis lanceolata
TTCATAAGAAACAATTGAGCCTCTGCAATTTTGTCGCTGACCCCCCGGACTTGATGATCGGGCACTTGTCGATTATATGCTAGGGCATAGTGAAGAGAACAAGCAGGTGCTTGTGCTGTCATATGCAAGTTCCAGGGACCTCACCTCTGGTAATCCGGCCCACCTGGCTTGGGTTTCATCGAGAATAATGTAGGTCAAAATCGTCATTAGAGGCGGGGAAGGCGGCGGCAATGGTCTGCGAGTCGAACACATGGCAATTCCTCGATATGGCCTAGAGAGAAAAAGGATCAGTGGGTTTTCCTCCATTCCATAAAGAATTCCTCGGTCAGGTTGGCAATTTGTAGGTTTCGGATGGTGAATGATAGAAGAGGCATTAACCCATTTGTAAGAAGATGTATCAACTCGAGCCACTAGAGGTTCTTCATTCAGGAGAGACAACATCAAGAGAATATCATTGTTTTCTGAGCAAACAGGAACAAAGATAAGAACTTGTTAAAAAGAAAGAAAGAGGGATTTTGAAAGAGTAAAGTAAAATCTTGAAAGTGTGTAGAGACAAAATAGGGTAAGAAGATTTTAGGTAGATCAAATGCGTGGCGTTGTGTTCTCAGGTGATACCACACTGTTCGAGTGTTTTTGAGTATGGAGTTTCAGTAGATATACTTGACAGGGCTTTGAGGAAGAAAATGTGAAGACTTTTTAGAGAGAGGTAATAGAAAAGTGAGGCGGTGAGTGGGTTTTAAAGGGGTATAAGATACGTCTGGGATGCTTATAGTGGGTTTTAAAAGCGAAGATATGTAGTGTAGTGATAAAGTACACAGAATTTTGGTTTTGTGATAAAAAATGGAAATTTATGACGGATAGTCATTATCACGATGATGAGCCGTTTTTGTGAAACCCGCGTCATTTCAACAGCTTGAGTTGGTGGGTTAGTGGAAAGGTCATTTGGCTTTTCAGAAAGCTTTGCGAGTTCAAGGAAAATAAATGGCGGGAAATAAATAAGGCATTTTGAATAAATTTGAGATTAAGTCTTAGGCTGAGATCTGATCGGCTTTGACTTAGAGGTTTAGAAGACTACACGGTGATGGTTAATCCTACATTATATATAATTAGTAATTTGTCGGTTAATATGTATCAGGTGTGAGTGTTTATCGACTCTTGACAGACATTTAATCAAGGAATGAAGATAAGTTTTGTCGGTAGCGAGTTGTCGGTGAGAGACTTTGTTGTGCGGGAGAACCATGTGTCGACTCTGTGACAACTATTTCCTTAATTTCTTTGGTGACCATTTGCTTCTTGATATAAGTTGTCGGCACAAAACAAAGCGAAGTATATCTACGCATACGTTAGTCAAGCCAAATGTATTGATCTATGACATTACAAGCATTCTAATTCTCCTCTTAAGAACTCAAATCACATCGACTTTCGGGGCTTTTGTAAAATGTCGTAATTGGAGTTCAGTAGGAACATATTCTAGCTGAACATTTCCTTTCCACATGATCTTTCAAAAAATGATATCGATGTCTGTGCTTGGTTTTAGAATGCATGGCCAGGTTTTTAGAGGCGAAATAGCCAGTATCGCAAATAAATAGGACAAGTTCCCATGGGCATTTCATAGTCCGATAAGCTGTTGTTTCATCGAAAGAATCACGAACAACGGCTTCCAGCGGCAATATATTCGGCTTGAGTTGAAGTGGGCGAAGCTTGCTTCTTACATGCCCATGAAACTGATCATTTCGAGGCGACATGTTCCAGTGCTCTTTCTATTAACTCTGCGAGTAAAGGTCGACATCGAATATCTGTTAAATTAAATGAAGAGTCTGCGGGATACCAAATGCCAAACTTTTCGGTATCGATCAAATATCTAATATTCTTTTGGTTTGATCAATGAAATTCCTTAGGCTTAACAACACATATACATACGACAAACATGATACTCAGTCTGTTAAATAAAGAGAGATCAACTATACCTCTGTACTCGGTTGTGATGGCGAGCTTACCCTTTTCATCGGTGACTAGATGACATCCATTGGGTGTTTGCTTCTTGAAGATTGTATTTCTTGATCGGCTCTCAGTGTATTTAGATTGATGAATGAAAATTCCTTCCTCGGTTTGCTTGATTTGCAAACCTAAAGTATGTTAGTTCTCCCATCATACTCATCTCAAACTTTCCTTTCATGAGATGCTCAAATCTTTTTGCACAAAATTTCATTAGTAGATCCAAAATAATATCATCAACATAAATTTGGACTAGTAAAATATTACCTTTGTGCTTCAAAGAGAAAAGAGTAGTGTCAATTTTACCTCTTTGAAAACCTTTCTCCATAAGGAATTTGGATAGAGTTTATACCATGCTCTTGGTGCTTGCTTAAAGACCATAAAGGGCTTTTCTTAATTTGTAGACATGGTCCTTCTTTTTGAGGTCAATGAATCCGGGGAGGTTGTTCAACAAATACTTGTTCTTGAAGGTCTCCATTTAAGAATGCACTTTTCACGTCCATTTGATATACCTTGAAGTCCTTGAAGGTTGCATAGGCAGAAATAATCGATGGCTTCAAGTCTTGCTACGGGGAGCAAAAGTTTGGTCATAGTCGATGCCCTCCTCTGTCTATATCCTTGGGCTACCAACCTTGCTTTATTTCTTGTAACATTTCCTTCTTCATCCAATTTGTTTCTAAACACCCATTTTGTTCAATGACTTGTTGATCAGTAGGTCTAGGCACGAAGTTCCCAAACCTTACATCTTTCAAGCGATTCGGTTCTTCTTGCGTGGCCTCGATCCACTTGGGGATCTTCCAGGCTTCATCAATCTTTTTGGGTTCAATGGAAGAGACAAAAGCATGAGAATCAAGAGTTTCATTTCAGACGGAGCTACTTACGGTTCTTAGACCCGACAAAAGGGTCTCCAATGATATTTGAAACTGGATGATGTCTAGCTTCCCTAATTTCCCTTGGAAGATCAGCAAGAGGCTCATTTTGTAAAGGTAGAGAAGGGTGTGAGTCAGTTGACTGAATGACTTCAGGACTAAGTGTGTCAGCTGACTGATCTATTGTGATAGGATGAAGATTGTCAGCTGGCTGAAGGGTGTCTGTCTGTTTAGGTTCATTTTGAGGGTTTAGAGTTTCTGTAGTAGGAGTTGAAGATGGAGGATTATTTTGAATTGAACCTGTAATATTTCCTGTCTCAAATATTTCAAAATTGTTAGTAACATCAGGAGTTTCATAATGCTCAATTAACCTTGATTCATCAAAATTAACATGCATAGATTCAACAATTACTTGAGTTTTTCTATTATAAACTCTATATGCTTTACTATGCTTGGCATAACCAACAAAAATACCTTCATCAGCTTTTTCATCAAATTTACCTCTGTAGTCTCCACCATTGTAATGAATGAAGCATTTGCACCCAAAGATTTTAAAGAAAGCAATATTTGGTGTTCTACCTCTCCATATTTCATAAGGAGTCTTACCATGAAATTTGTTTATAAGAGATCTATTTTGAGTAAAACAATTTTGTGTTGGCGACTTACGCCTAAAATATTTTGGCAATTTTGCTTCGACTAACATTGTCTTACCTGCTTCGATCAAAGTCCTGTTCTTCCTTTCAGCTATACCATTTTGCTGCGGAGTTCTTACTGCTGAAAAGTTATGATCAATTCCATGATCATCACAGTATGTGTCCATCCCAAGATTTTTGAACTCTGTTCCATTGTCAGATCTAACACTTATAATCTCACATTCTTTTTGAGTTTGGAGAATTCTGAATAGGGAAGTGAGAATGCTGTAAGTCTCATCTTTGGATTGCATCATCTCAACCCAAGTATATCTAGAGTAGTCATCCACAACAACTAATGTATACTTGCTTCCTCCTAAGCTTGCAGTAGTTACAGGACCAAATAAATCCATGTGTAGAAGCTCAAGAGTTCTTTTGGTAGAAAGATATGGTTTTGGTTTAAAGGGACTTTTGTTATTTTTCCCAAAATACAAGCATCACATTTTTTGTCAGAAGGACAATTTATGGAAGGCAATCCTTTTACCAAATCTCCTTTTGAAAGTTTTGAAAGATACTTAAAGTTTAAATGTGAAAGCCTTTTGTGCCAAAGCCATGAATTTTTGGAAATGTTATTTGCTACAAGACAAATTTGAGTACTGTTATTTAAGGAAAGTAAATCTATAGCAAAAACATTTCTTTTTCTAGTACCAGTAAGCAAAATTTCATTTGTGAGATTTTTGATGAAACAATGTGTGGAGGAGAATGAACGCAGCTCATACCTTTATCACGGAATTGTGAGATACTTAGAAGATTGTGTTTCGGACCTTGTCAAAGAGAGACATTTTCAATTATTATAGATCCTACGATAATGGATCCATAGCCAATAGTTTTTCCTTTTGAATTGTCCCAAAGATTACGAAGGTCCTTTTCTTTGCAATAATGTTAGTAAGAAGTTCGGTGATCCGGTCATGTAATGCAGGTCTGAGCATCCAGCATCAATATCCATACGTCGGTTGAATGTTCATCGACCATTAAGCATACGAAATATGAATATTTAAATCATGGTACCCATTATACTTTTGGGTCCAAAGGGTTAGTTTTCTTCGGTATCGGACTTGCCTATAATTAGGCTTTTGATTATCAATAGGTTTAAATCTATATAAACATTCATGTGTCGATGACCAAGCATTAGAACAAATATTACACTTGTGGTAACCGGGTTTATCATCATTTGAGGTGAATTCTTTGATTCTTTTTGATTCGACTTTGAGGTCTTAGCGGCAACAAAATTTATTGGCTTGAACTTGTCGGTTGCCCTTCTTACGAATCCTCCTCTTTTGTCGACTAGGCGACACTTGTCGATTGGTGACATTTGTCGATTTTGAGTTAGTGATTTTGAGGTTTGTGACGAGGGAAAGGCCGACAACTTTCATTGTTCACCTATCCTTTTGTTGATGTTCCTCTTGTCTTGATTCTTGTTTGGGATAAGTAAATGAGTACAGCATTATAGACTAATCCCTTGTCCTTTTTCGAGAATCTTAGGTTCACCTTTTGGTATCGATCTCACAACCTTCATCATTTTTGAGTATCGAAGACCATCTTTGGTCTTCATGATCTTTGTTGTCGATGATAGTTTCTCTGCCGGCTTTTGACTTTGAATAAGTATCAACAACATTGGTCGGTCGAAGATTTCTTTCTACAAGGTCGCAATTTGGGCATCGAGATTTTTGCTTGAGTTTCATATTTTTCATTGAGACTTTTAAGTTCCGCAACTCTTTCTGAACTTTGTAAAGTTCATTGATCTTCTTAAGCTCAGGTTTTCTTGAGAAATTCTTTCAAAGTCACTAGATAAAGAAAAATGGATTCTTTTGAGTGTTTCAAACTTGGAATACATTTCTTGCATTTGTTCCAATAAATCATCAACACTTGAGTCAGTGATCTTCTCCTCCTGCCTTTTTGAATCATGAGTTATTTTAGCGATCCTTGGAGAAGCCGACTTGACTTTCTTTTAAGGCGACTTATTATTCCTTGTCCATAAAATCCATTTCCTATTTTCTTAACCACAAAGCGATCGGGTTTGATGACCTTTGTCGGTTTGGGGTTTGTAATAGGTGAGCTTGACGACTCATTATCGGGCATCTTTGAGTATTTAGGACTTGGAAGCTCATTTTGAATCATATATAGGCGGATTACGCTACAAGACACAAATTTGCTTCTTGCTCAAAATCGGCGATTCATCTTGAGTCTGTTTCAATCAAGTTGCAAGATTTTGATCTTACGCAGCAAACCTTTTTGTTTTTCAAAATTTACGGGAGCTCTTTTATAATACTCATTTCTTGTAAAAGACGGTTTGAAGCAAAGTGACCGAGGCTTTGCGGTTAAAGCACAAGGTTTTCTTTCTCAACCTTGTCTTCATTTGATTTGAAGTAAGGTTTTTGAAAGTTGGAGTAGATGGTTTTGGAAGCTTGGAGAAGGTTTTTGATAATTTGAAGTAGACTTTTGAAAATTTCTTTGAAGGTTTTTAAAATTCTTTTTGAAAGATTTGTATTTTCTAAATTGTCTAGCAAAGCGACAAATTCATCTTCATCAAAGTCATCATCGGCGAGATGTAGAAGTTTTTAATGTTTCTTCTTCTTCAGCTTGAAGAGATATTCCCTTGAAATTTTTCTCAATTTCTTGAGTTTTGAGAACTTCTTTTTCATAAATTTTTAGACTTGCAACAAGACTACGTATATGAGTTTTGTTCAAGTCTCTAGCTTCCTTTATGGCAGTCACTTTTACATGCCATCTACTTCCTAAGCTGCTAAGAAAAGCATATTTAAATCTTTCATACTATAAACTTTGCCAAGAGAAGAACATCATTACTTACCTCGAGAAATGCATCGTAGGCATTTTTTAAGGATTCTTTTGGGTCCTTCTTGAATGCATCAAATTCTTGTATGCGATCGTATAGTTTGTTGTCCTTGGTATTCGATCTCCTTCTACATATTCTACAAGAGCATCCCAAATTTCCTTGGCAGTCACACGATCATATATCGCTTGTAGTTTTCATCAGTACCGCACTTGACGGATATGTACGGCTCGGCATCCGATCCATCGGTAATCTTGTCTTCCTCGATCCATTACGCTTGAGGTTTGAGAACATATTCTTCTTCGGCGGGAGCAAGAGGGTTTCTGATATCATCATCTGCGGCGAGAAGATTTACCAACTTTAGTGTTTATTTTCATTGGTTGCATAGGACCACCTCTTACACATTCCATCAACCGTTTGTCTATATTGTTCATATATCTTGTAATTCTTTCCTTCCATATATCAAAGTGATCTTCATCAAAAATGGGAACTTGAGTGACATTGTTTGATTGAAAAGCTTTTAGAGTTGCCATGATCGAGCTTTCAAGCTATTAGGCTTGGAAAATAATTTTTCAAAAAGCTGAGCTCGATACCAATTGTAAGTCCGGATAGCAACTTGATTAAGGCTAGAGGGGGTGAATAGCCTTTAAAAACTTTTGGTGGTTGATTTGAAAATCATAAAATATTAGCGTGAAAACTTGATCTTGTCGATCAAGCGAAGAGTTGGTCGGTTAGGCGACACTTTTGAAATTCCTTAAGGCGAAGTGAGTTGGTCAGTTGACTGACACAACAGTTTTTCGAAATGAATTTGTTTTGATGTTTGATCACTGAATATAGAGAAGAAATTAAAACACAAGTTAACTAAACAAGTAAGCAAACAGGTGTTGTTAACTGGCTGACACTTAATCAGTTTAATAACTTATTAAGTGTTAAGTCAGTTAGCAGAGATATAAGAAATGGATGACAATTCAGTTGAAGTGGTTCACAGATAAACTGCTACGTCCACTACCAAGTTGGTCAGACTTGGATTTTTGAAGTGCACTAACTTTATTAAAAATCTTAATTGATCTCTAATGGATCAGTGTACAACAAAAGACCGGTGTTTGGGAGAATGATTGAGAAACAATCAAACTCGTGAGACAAAGCGGCGAGTTCGAAATAATTTGAAATGAAGTACTCGGTGTTTTGCCTAAACAATAACTAGAAAGAAATTTTCAAAGGCGAGTATCTAGCTAAAGTTTTAATGAAGACGAAGGCGAGAGTTTGTAAGTGGAAAGTTTCTTGACTTGAAAAATTCTTGACTTCGTTGTCTTCACCAATGCTTCCAATGGGTATATATAGATAGTGTGTGAGCAACCCGTTAGGAACACATTTGAATTTTGAAAATGTGTTATGACGGATGCAAGATCACAAAGGATCTTGGGAGATATTTTATGGCGGGACATCTATCACAAACACAAAGTGGGAAGAGTTAGTACTAGAGTATGTTTAAACAAATAAGGAAAAGATAAACTCATTTCATAGCAACGTATTGATCAGAGAAGATTGGTGACAAAATAATAACAGTGACCAAATTTAAACTTATCTGGTGACAATCAAGTGAAATGTTTTTAAGCAAATCTTTTAAATTTAAAGATTCAACAATATACCTTGGTGTATCTAGAATAATCATCAATGAAAGTCACATAATAATTTTTACCACCTCAGGTCATGGTTTGTTTTAAATCTCCTAAATCGGTATGAATTAAACTAAGCATTCTCAATAGGACATGTCTTCTTTGTTAATTTAACTTTACAACATATTTCACATTTATTCAGTTATTTATTCCATAGACTAAACCAACAGTTTGCATTTATGAATATATCCACAATTAACATGATCTAATCTAGCATGCCATAAATAAATAGAGTCTATCAAGTAAGAAGAAGAAGAATTATTAATGGCATCATAAACAGTCACAAGGACATTATTCTTGGTCATTACAATCTTGTCGATTCAAATGACACTTTAACTCTAGCCTTTCCTCGAAACTAGGTTTTTAATACTAGGCACATAAGTTCATTAAGAGTCAAAGTTTCAATACTCAATCTTTGCCTTTACCAAGAACCAATCCCGAGATAGAATGTTGCTTCTTTATTTTAGTCTACCACCCATTCTTTCATATTGGCCACAAGATAAATTTAGCTCAATGCCATCTAAATCTACACTTATTGATGGGGCTTTCCACAAACATAACACATTCCCTTCTTCTTAAAGCGTTGTTTGTAGTTCTTCCACGATTTGGGAAGCTTTTCAATCAACAATCACTACATGAAAAAGTAGTATTTGGGGCCACTTTTTCACATATAACGGTGGATCCTAATGCCCGAAAGCTTTATGAGGGTGTGAGGTTTGCTAAGAGGCTTGTTTAGGGAAGACGAAATGTGCGAGAGGAGGGTTAGCTGGAAGTTGCCTTTATGGGTTTCCCATTTGGGTTTCATCAAGTTATCCCTTGTTTAGGGATACCGGGATATGTGAATACATCACCCTCCATTCCCATTCTCCCTTTTAAAGTGCAAAGAAGGATGTTGCGAGGCCCCAATCCAAAAAGTTTAGAGTCGCCATCTTTATTTTAAGGCAAAAATAAAGCAAAACCAAAAAAAAGAAAAACCGAGAGAAAAAGCGGGTTCGGAGGCTAAGTTACGAGTTGGGAAGGTGCTAGGCACCCAACTCGCCCTTCGTCTCAAAAATGGTTTTTGGTGAAGTATGCTTATTGTTATATTTATCTAGCAAATAAATAAGGTATTAAAAAACGGAAATTTAAACAAATACATTCGTGGCTACATTATTTACTGGACTTGCACCATTTCTTTCCTATAATTACAAATGCATTTAAGAATATTTGACCATTATAACGACTCTTTTACATAATATTTCCTATTCTAATCCGAGGCGGACAACGGCTTATATTGGCTACATTGCGGATTTAAATAACAACTTTAAAGAATAATAAATAAAAAAATAAATAAATAAAATAAGCGCCCTTAAAGGTTTTACCTTTTAGAGCGGTGTGTTCGCTCGTCCTTCGGGAGAGGGAGTCTTTTGTTGTTTGTTGTTGTTGTTTTGATTTGGGCGAGTGACGGCTTATATGTGGTAGTTTTGGTTTGTTTGGTTGGGCGGCGGACGGCTTAGCTTTTGTGGTTTTTGGCCTTTTGGTTGGGCGGAATAACGGCTTAATTAGGGTGTTTTCACCTATCGTTACTCGGCGAGTAACGGCTTACATTGGGATTTTTGGGCTCGGGAAATGAGGTGGATACCTAACAACTAGGCTAGGGATTACTTATAACCTATGGGTTTTTATTTTGACGAGTTTGGACGGGGTTTGGAGAGGCTCTGCTTCACTCACCTATCTCGCACCTCTCGTACTAATATTATGAGAGAAGGCGAGGCCTTGGCGATTAAAAATGCGGAGAAAATGGGGCCCGGAGCTCTATTTATAGTTGGATCATTCTTGAGTTTGCTTCATCGCTTGTACCGTCAACAATTTGTACATTTCGCAACCGAGAGAGCTTGGTTGAAGCCACCAAGGGGACCCTTGGTGCGGCACCAAACTTGCTTTTTATTTTCCATTTTGTGCACTCTCCCCCCCTGCAGTTCACTGTTCATGCATCCTACTTTTTCCTTTTGCATTTTCAACCCTGTAACTTGACATTTGTTAATCTTTCAACAGTTCTTGATATTTTATGTCATGTCACATATCATGGGTATGAAATTGGGGTGTCTACAGAGCCCCTCAACGATGGAGTCTACGGGTAACCCAAGGCTTACTGAGTTGACAAACATCGTTGATAGACAATAGACCCTCCAATTTCGTTCAATTATAAAATGGGGAATGAGATGCAACAGGTAGTAGTTATAATGCACAGTTAACATGCTATCCAAACTCAATAACCTAGACATTTTTAGTCGGTTATAAAAAAGTTATCGCAGTTTAAAGCAGATATGAATTTGATGTGCTCTGATGGTCGGACCTACTAGTGTAGGCTGCCTACGTATCCCTTAATAAAGGAAATCAGACCAAACGTAGTTCAGGCCAAAACCTAAACTATCACTCGTACAACGGTCGGGCCTACCGAGATAGGCTGCCTACGTATCCTTAAACAAGGAATCAGACCGAAACGTAGTTCACACAGCTGGGGACTAAATGTTGTGGTGTAAGTGTTGTGGTGCAAGTGCGACAATACTAAATGAGCAAGTGCGGCAATACTAAATGAGCAAGTGCGACAAAGCTTTATCAAATGAGTACGACAAGGGTAAATATGTGCTGTGATGGTCGCGTCTACCGTGATAGACTGCCTACGTATCCTTAAACAAGGAATCAGACCAAACGTAGTTCGTCTTATGGCTATGCGGAGTGAATTGTTTCCTAGGAACTCAGCCTCTACTGGAGAACAAGACCTTTCCCTATAAATCCGGGGCTGTGTACCCCTTAAAGGAAAGTTTCCCACATAGCCAAAATGCATGGATTGTATTGCCTCCTCAGGAACTCAGCCTTGAACGGAGAACAAAACCTTTCCCTATCAATCCGGGGCTGTGTGCCCCTTAAAGGAAAGTTTCCAAATATTATACAAATGCACTGTTAAAAAGGAAAATACATTTCTTTCCTTTACCTTTGTCGTGTCCGTGCAGCAAATTGCTACTGATGTTGCTTTCTTTGTCGCTTCTTTTTCGTTGTTGCACTTTTTGGGGATTTTTCTTTTGTCCTTTGTTCCGACCTTATTTGGAAAATATTTTCCCACTGTGTTTTCGGCTTTAGCTGGAAATTTTTTCTTGATGCTGCTGCATTTTCTTTACTGCTCCTTCTAACCTTGGTCAGAAGCTTTCTTCTTCTTGCTGTAGCATCTTTTGGTATCAGCTGATATCATCTTTTCTTTGCTGCTGTTTTCTTTTCGCTCCATTTTCTAGCTTTAGCCGAAAATTTCTTCTTCTGCCGCCGCATTTGTTCTTGTTGCATGTACCTGAATTTTTTTTTCTTCTTGTACATGCATTTTCCCCCTCTCCCGATTTTTTTGTTTTTTCATTTTTTTGTTTTTTTGTTTTTGTTTTTTTTGTTTTATTCTGCATGCCTGTCACTTTTCTTTATTTGCATGCTTATTACCTCTTTTTGTTTTTTTGTTTGTTTTTTTTTTCGTCAGGATATAATTCTGATCTGCTAGATTTTGGCACTGTTTGGCACTTTTTGAAGCATTCCTGACTTTATTAATGATACTTATGCATGTCCTATTTATGCCTAAATGATGCAATTAAGTAATGATGCATGAAATTTATATGATTTATTCTTATGATGCATGACTAAACTAGTGGTCACTATTTGACCTTATTATGCATGATTTATATTACAAATGCAAATGGGGCTAAATAATGCATGTTTATGCTACAGGGACGTAGTGAATGCCATGAGGATATTTATTTTCATGGTTGGTGGCATTTTATTTTCCTTTTAGCGCACCCCTAATGCAGCTTATTGGGTAATAAATGCACATGATGAATGTATGTATTACTTTATTTAATGCAAATGTGATGACTAAAAATTACAGGATGCCTATTAACATGATGCATGTATATTTTCCTATTTTATCATGCATGTAATAATGCATAATGTAGTATATATTTTTAAAATGCAAAATGCATTTTTATAATGCCTATAATGCAAAAACATTTATCTAGATGCAAAATAATACATTAAAAAAAATTTGTTTTGTTTTGTTTTGTTTTGTTTTGTTTTGTTTTGTTTTGTTTTGTTTTGTTTTGTTTTGTTTTGTTTTGTTTTTTTTGTTTTGTTTTGTTTGTTTTTTTTGTTTTGTTTTTTTTTTTTGTTTTTTTTGAAAACCTGTACAAATATTTACAATGCAATCTAATTTTATATGATGCAAAAATAAATAAACACATACAGACTCAAGACGCACGCACAAAGCAAAGCTATACCGACCTAACGGGTAATGGCACGTTGTATCCCCAAAATGGATTTTAAAGGAATATACCTTCGGGCTCGAACAGGCTTCCCCTTTTTTTTATGAGTATATGCGGGGAAAGGAAAAGGCAGTCACTTCCTGTTCTTGACCATATCATTGTTGCAGGGCTATACTTGGCATAAGGCTATTCTTACAACTCCTGCATTTTTCCTCATAATCAGACAGGGCAGTCGTGAATGATCGGGATCCAAGTTGTCTGGCTGTCTCAGGACAATGGCAACGCAGATGATAACTAGGACGAGGACACTTCTGGTGCTCCTTATGAGACTGAGCCTTTTCTGTGCCCTGCAAAAGAAGTATATGGGACCGGCCGGCCCCCACCGATGGAGCCGGGGCTTAAGCTGCAAATGAAGGATAGTTTTGGGGGAAACAAGGGGGTAGAGGCAATAGTAGATATGTACAGGCAATTAATGCATAACATAAATTTCTTTAGCAATTATTTATAAGTTGCACCTTAGGACCTGTAATATTATTTTTTAGTGTTTTATTGCGAGCTTATGTCGTGGTTTTTCTTTTTCTTAATCGACGAGCCCCCTTGCATCTTTGAAGGCGGAGGTAAGATGCCGAGGTTTCAAAGAGTGTCTTCCCTCTCCTTATTCTCCTTATTTTTATTCTTTATTTGGCTCTAACTTTTGCCTAGGCCACCCTTTCGGGTTTTCAGCCTAGCGAGCCCTTATTTCTCCTTTTTATTTGTTGTTTTTTTTTTTTAATTTTTTTTTTGTATGCTCTAACTTTTGCCTAGGCCGCCCTTTCGGGTTTTCAACCTAGCGGGCTGGGGAGGGAAGCACTGGCCAGATAGGGTGGTTCGGGCACAATACCTTTTGAGCTCGTTGAGATTGTAGGGCTGAACAAAGTCTTTTCTGTCCTGGCTTGTGAGGAGTACGGCATCTCCTGACCGGATCTCTTTGGCGATATACGGCACATCGTGGAAGAGAGGGGTAGCAGCCTTTGATAAGTAGCCCCCAGCATTTTTAGCCCAGACGGCATGACATGATGGCAGTAGGTCCCCCAAAGGGTGGTGAATGGGATCTTTTCTTGGTCTCCTGCTGCCTTTGATTTGACTATGGCCCAGCATGCTGTTGATAAAAAAAACTTGTTGGGCTTGAGAATGATCACTATATTGGATAGCCAGATCGGGTATTTTTTCTTTCTTCTCATTTTTCTTTTTTTACTCTTCTTTTTTTGTTTGTTTGTTTGTTTTTTTTTTTTTACCCGAATGAAGTTGACATGCGGCTGTTTCATGCTTTCTTTTTTTTTTCAACTTGTAGTGACCATTCTGGCTTGATGCAGTGGAGCTTTTGTCTGATTGGTCGAGCATCCGGATATATGGGAATCCGATGTTTGACTATGGCTGGATCTACCCCTGACACATCTTCATAGAACCAGGTAAACATGTCCACGAACTCTTTTGAGGAGATCCATGAGTGTTATCCTTTTCAGAACTTTGCAGGGAGTTGCCGACTTTGACTTCTTTTGATTTCCTTGTCCAGCCCCAGATTGATAGTGGATTAGTCTTCAGTTGTTGTTGATGATGTTGTCTCTGGTGCTCTGCTGACTTTACAAGCTCAAGCAAATAATTTTTTTTTTTACCTTTCGGGTCCTATTAAATGACTCATTATTATAATTGTTTAATGCGTCTTTTAATGTAGGTGCAACTAAGAAATAAGCAAAGACTTTTAGATTATTATTAAAAGCACACCGTGCAGGGTTTATTACATTATTGAGGATCTAGGGTTTGAGATCCTCAATTTTAGGGAGCGGATTGGTAGATGACCAAATCCGTAAGGCTAGGGAAAGGAATAGGGGTAATATATCCGAAGTAGTCCACCAGGTCTGTGGGTGTCAAAAGTGGGCCAGTCTTAATATACTAGTTCTGCAGTGGCTTATTAGAAATTGGCTCAAACTCAGTAGGGAGCTTCTCGTGATCAGTGCCTCTGCCTATCATACCCAGGAAGCTATCCCCAAATTAGAAACTTTTTGGTTTAGAATTTTGAGCATCATGGCTTTCAAATTTTCAATGTCAGCCTCCATTTTGGTGGGCGGGGGAGTTGGGTTTTGGTATATGCTGGTAGGATTAGGGAAGACTGGGTTATTTTCTGGCTGCGGTGTCTGGTAAGGGTTTTGGGCTGGATATGGATATTGGGCTGATGGATTCTGGGTTGGATACGGATTCTGGGCTGGTGGATTTTGGGTAGGTGTATTTTGGATGGAATATGGATTTTGGATGGTTTCGGCTGGGCGGCCAGGATCATTATGGGGTAAATAAGTGGTAACTTGGCCTGACGGGTTATAATTTTGTGGGTCTGTATGTGGGCTGTTCTGGAGTGGGTTGGTTATGGGGATGGATATGAAGGATAGGACGGCTAAGGGCTGATATTTGGGTAGTAGGGACTTGGTGGAGGATTGAGATTTTGGGTAGTGGCCATATTTGGTGGGTTAGTGTTTGGCTGGGGAGTTGGGTTTGGAGGCACATGAGAGGTTGATGCTTCTTGGGGGACTGTAGCGGATTGTTCACTTTCTGCTGTCATACTGCTCGGATCTGTATTTTCTGTATTGATTCTGCCTTTGTCTGATATGATATTGATACCCTCTGTTCTGATTTTTGTACTACTTTCCCGTATCAACCGACCAGTATTATCTCTGCCTTTCCAAATTTGGGCCAGGTTTTTGAGGAAAATGGGTTATGGAGGTATGAGGAGGCTGGCTGAAGGCTTTTTGGGTTTGGAGTACAGCGTGCCTTTATTAGTATATTTTATTATTATTTGTTTGTTCCCTACAGTTGACCGGATAAGCACCTGCTTTATTTTGACGGTCTCAGGACTTTTCCTGGAACAGTGGATTCTTTCTCCAGAGTATAGGACCAACGTATTCCACACCTTTCGACTCCCATGGGATGGTCCCGAGGCGAAGGGCCTATACTCTTTCCGGGATCCACCACTCGAAATGGTCTAGGTCAAGCATCAAAGAATAATAAATCAGCCCCTGCTTATTATCATTTTTTTTGTTGCGCAGTTATTTTTATCATTCATTTTTTTTCTAAACTTGCGCATTTTTCTTTCCTTTTTTTTATTTTTTTAATTTTATTTTCATATATCATTTTTTTTGCAGGGGCTGACTCACAATTCGGGATGCAAAAACCGGTCGGTCAATGAAGTGTCCTGAGAATCTATATGCATTCTAACGTTGGCTCATGCAGGGGGTAGGCTGGCCATGGTGTAGGGTAACAGTTCGGAATATAGCTATATGCATGTGCGTGTGTGTGGTATCTAGAAAGCAGTAAAATCTTTATTTATTTACAGATATATAAACAGAAAAATAAAACATATATGGCCTGTCTTGCTGTTTGTGTGGATTTTCTCGGCTTTTTAGTTTGAACGCAAGCACACCACATTAAGAAATAGAAAGAAAAGTGGGGAAACTATTTATCCCTAATAATTACAAATTTTGGTCCTATGTCCCCGAAATAAAATGACATAATGAATGCAAATATGTACAAATGTACAGAATAAAATGAAAAGGAAAATAAACTGAAAGAAATAATAATATAGAGTCGAAAGTAAAGCCCCAGCTCTTTCGTTGTGCTGCCCGGAATTTATTGTAATATATAATAGATATATTTTTTTTTTGAATTTTTTTTTTGTATATATTTTTTTTGAATTTTTTATATACTCTTAAACACACACATGCTTGATTATCGGAACAGCTGCTGCAAGATGGAGGATCATATCCACAAATATAGCCACGGCCGTATGAGAACACTTTATTCAAATGCATAAATTAATATAACAAGCATACTGCAGCCAGAAACAAATAAAAATAAAAAAAGTTTTATTTTATGAGTCTAGCCCTCCATTTTATTTAAAATAAAACAACTCCCAAGCAGAGTCGCCACTGTGAGGTTCCCGGGGTGCGACCCGCGCGCCTTTGGATAGGGGTGCGCGTACGTGCGTATGCGGGACACCACTGCTCTCATTCCACCCTCCCTTGTTTAGGGGAAGACGAAATCAAAAGTGCGAGAGGAGTGCTGTCTATGTTAGCACGTTTGAATGTGCCTCGGTTGCCTTGAGTGGATTTTGTATCCAATATGGGAACTGATGGTTTCCCGCATCAAGTTATCCATTGTTTAGGGGATACCAGGATATGGGAATGCATTACCCTTTCATTCTCATTTTCCCTTTTTTAGGGGAAACAGAAAAGTGCAAAAAAGGATATTGCGACGCCCCCACTATGGATTTATTAAAAATAGCCTTATGGCCCATTCAGATTACTATGGGAGCTTTGGGTTTCCCGCATCAAGTAATCCCTTGTTTAGGGGATACCATGATATGAGAATACATCACCCCTCCATTCCCATATCTCCCTTTTTTAGGGGAGAACGGGAAAGTGTAAAGAGGGAATGTTGCGAGGCCCCATTGAATCCGAAAGTTTTAGAGTCGCCATCTTTATTTTAAGGAAAATAAAGCAAAACCAAAGAAAAGAAAAATAAACCAGAGAAAAAGAAAACGGGTTCGGAGGCTAAGTTACGAGTTGGGAGGTGCTAGGCACCCAACTCGCCCTTTCGGTCTCAAAAATGGTTTTTGGCTGAAGTATGCTTATTGTTATATTTATCTCGCAAATAAATAAGGTATTAAAAAGACAGGGAAATTTAAACAAATACATTTGTGGCTACATTATTTACGGACTCGCAGCCGTTTCTTTCCAATAATTACATACATATTTAAGAATATTTGGTCATTATAATGACTCTTTTACATAATATTTCCTATTCTAATCCGGGCAGCACAACGGCTTATATTGGCTACATTGCGCCGGATTTAAATAACAACTTTAAAGAATAATAAAAAGACAAAAAGTAAATAAATAAAATAAGCGGCGCCCTTAAAGGTTTTACCTTTTAGAGCGGCGGTGTGCTCGCTCTGTCCTTCAAGGAGAGGGAGTCTTTTGTTGTTTGTTTTGTGTTTGTTGTTTTGATTTGGGCAGAGTGACGGCTTATATGTGGTAGTTTTGGTTTGTTTGGTTGGGCAGAGCGACGGCTTAGCTTTTGTGGTTTTTGGCCTTTTTGGTTGGGCGGAATAACGGCTTAGTTAGGGTGTTTTTCAGCTCGTTACTCGGGCAGAGTAACGGCTTACATTGGGATTTTTGGGCTGGGGAAATGAGGTGGATACCTAACAACTAGGCTAGGGATTACTTATAACCTATGGGTTTTTATTTTGGCGAGTTTGGGCCGGGTTTGGAGACTCAGGGGCTTCGGCTCACCTATCTCGCACCTCTCGTACTAATATTGACGGAAGAGCGAGCGAGCTTCGCTGCGATTAAAATCGCGCGGAGGAAAATGAGCAGCCCAGGAGCCGGGCTCTCTATTTATAGTGAGAAGCGAGGGGCCTTGTCATTCTTGAGTTTGTTCATCATGCTTCAGTCAGTTGTACCATGAGCCTTGAGTCTTGTACATTTCGGCAACTGAGAGAGAGCTGCAGGAGAATGCTTGGTGCCACCAAGGGGACCCTTAGTGCGGCACCAAGGGGCCTTGGTGCAGCACCAAGCTTGCTTTTTATTTTCCATTTTGTGCACTCTCCCCCTGCAGTTCGCATTCATGCATCCTACTACTTTTCCTTTTGCATTTTTCAACCTGTAACTTGACATTTGTTAATCTTTCAACGAGTTCTTGATATTTTATGTCATGTCACATATCGAGTACGAAATTGGGGTGTCTGAGCCCCTCAACGATGGAGTCTACGGGTAACCCAAGGCTTCGAGTAGGCGAACATCGATGATATATGACTCTCAATTTCGTTCAATTATAAAATGGGGAATGAGATGCAAGTAGTTATAATGCACGATTAACATGCTATCTGTAGACACCCCAATTCGTACCCACGGTATGTGGCCGACATAAAATATCAAGCTGTTAAAACTTAACAAATGTCAAGTTGCGCGAAGTCAAAAATGCGAAAAGCGAGGATCTTGCTGATGAAGCTGCGGGGAGGAAAGTGTCAAAATTTGAAACTTCAAAAAGCATTTGGTGCCCCCCTAAGGCAGCTTGGTGCCGCACCAAGCATAAGCTTGGTGGCGCCAAGCTTTCATTCATGCGTCTCTCTGAAATCAAATGGGTACAAGCTTTCAAGCACTCGGTACAAGCGGCCAATGCACGGAGAAAAATTCAATAATTCCAGCGATGTCCTTGACCGGTATAAATAGAAGGCCAGGCCTCTCATTTTGCTCGTTCAATTTTTCTGGCGAAGTTTATCGCAATGGCTCTGCTGCGATTTCTTCGATATCCTTAGTACGAGAGGTGCGAGATAGGTGAGTGGAAGCCCCTAAAATCTCCAAACCCCATCCAAACTCTGCCAAACCAAAAACACATAGGTTATAAGTGATCCCTAGCCTAGTTGTTAGGTATCCACCTTAAAACCCAGTCCAAAAATCCCAAAATCGCGTTACTACTACGCAGGATAGTAACGAGCTAAAAAGTCAAACTTAAGTCTAGGTTCCGCCAATGAAAAGGCCAAAACCTACCCAAATAAAGGCGTCACTACGCGAGTTGACTAGCCCCGACCTCAAAACCTCAATCAAATCCGGTTCAAATCGGTTCAATTCGGTCAGTTCAATACAAAACAAAAAAGACTCCTACTCAGGGAGACGAGGCGAGCACACCACCGCTCTCTAAAGGTAATACCTTTAAGGGCATATTTTATTTCATTTGTATTTTTTCCTTTTATTTATTTTCAAAAAGTTGTATTTTAAATCCGGCACAATGTAGCCAATATAAGCCGTTGTGCTGCCCGGATTAGATTAGGAAAAATTATGTAAAAGAGCCGTTATAATGGCCAAATATTCTTAAATGTGTTTGTAATTATTGGAAGGAGGCGGCGAGTCAAGTAAATAATGTAGCCACGAATGTATCTGTTTAATTTTCCTTGTCAAAATAAGACCTTATTTATTTGCTAGATTAATATAACAATGAGCATACTTCTTTGAGACCGAAAGAGGCGAGTTGGGTGCCTAGCACCTTCCGTAAAGCCCCCAGAACAGCTTTCTAAAATCTACGGTTTTCTCTTACGGTTTTCCTTTATTTTTTCCTTAAAATAAAGGTGGCGACTCTAAAAACTTTCGGATCCGTGGGGCCACGCAAACACTCCCTCTTTGCACTTTCTGTTCTCCCAAAAAAGGGAGATACGGGAATGGAGGGGTGATGTATTCTCATATCTGATATCCCAAACAAGGGATAACTTGATGCGGGAAACCCATAGCTCCATAGCGATCGATTGGGCCATAAGGCCATTTAATAAATCCATAAGTGGGGCGTCGCAATATCTTTTCTTGCACTTCTCTTTTCCCGACGGATAAAGGGGAGAGTGAGAATGGAAAGGTAATGCATTCACATATCACTGTTATCCACGAAATAAGGGATAACGACATGAGAAACCCTTAGTTCCCATTTTGGATACAAAATCCACTCAGGGCAGCAGAGGCACATTCCAACGTGCTAATATGACGAGCGACTCCTCTCGCACTTTGGATTTCGTCTTCCCTAAACAAGGGAGGGTGGAGCGAGGCGTGGTGTCCCGCATCCGCTGCGTCTAACCAAGGGCGCGGGGCGGGGAACGTCCAGGAACCTCACACTATCCAAACTCAATAACCTAGACATTTTTAGTCGGTTATAAAAAAGTTATCGCAGTTTAAAGCAGATATGAATTTGATGTGCTCTGATGGTTGGACCTACTAGTGTAGGCTGCCTACGTATCCCTTAATAAAGGAAATCGGACCAAGCGTAGTTCGAGGCCAAAACCTAAACTATCACTGCATTAATCGGGCCTCCAGAGATAGGTTGCCTCACGTATCCTTAAACAAGGAATCGAGGCCAAAGCGTAGTTCACATTCTTTGGGGACTAAATGTGGCGGTGTAAGTGTTGTGGTGCAAGTGCGACAATACTAAATGAGCAAGTGCGGCAAAGCTTTATCAAATGAGTACGACAAGGGTAAATATGTGTTGTGATGGTCGCGTCTACCGTGATAGGCGCCTCACGTATCCTTAAACAAGGAATCGGACCAAAGCGTGGTTCGTCTTATGGCTATCGGAGTGAATTGTTTCCTAGGAACTCGGCCTCTTGGAGAACAAGACATTTCCCTATAAATCCGGGGCTATGTACCCCTTAAAGGAAAGTTTCCCACATAGCCAAAATGCATGGACTGTATTGCCTCCTCAGGAACTCAACCTTGAACGGAGAACAAAACCTTTCCCTATCAATCCGGGGCTGTGTACCCCTTAAAGGAAAGTTTCCAAACATTATACAAATGCACTGTTAAAAAGGAAAATATCTTCCTTTCCTTTACCTTTGTCGTGTCCGCGCAAATTGCTTGCGATGTTGCTTTCTTTAAACTTCGCTTTTGCTGTTCGTTGTTGCACTTTCTTGGGGATTTTTCTTTTGTCAACGTTCCGACCTTTGGAAAATCTTTTTCCCGTTCCCACTTGTGTTTCGGCTTTAGTCGAAAATTTTTCTTGATCTTTCTTTGCATTTTCTTTACTGCTCCTTCTAACCTTGGTCAGAAGCTTTCTTCTTCTTGTTGTAGCATCTTTTGGTATCAGCTGATATCATCTTTTCTTTGCTGCTGTTTTCTTTTCGCTCCATTTTCTAGCTTTAGCCGAAAATTTCTTCTTCTGCCGCCGCATTTGTTCTTGTTGCATGTACCTGAATTTTTTTTTCTTCTTGTACATGTATTTTCCCCCTCTCCCGATTTTTTTGGTTTTTTTTGTTTTATTCTGCATGCCTGTCACTTTTCTTTATTTGCATGCTTATTACCTCTTTTTGTTTTTTTGTTTGTTTTTTTTTTCGTCAGGATATACTTCTGATTTGCTAGATTTTGGCACTGTTTGGCACTTTTTGAAGCATTCTTGACTTTATTAATGATACTTATGCATGTCATATTTATGCCTAAATGATGCAATTAAGTAATGATGCATGAAATTTATATGATTTATTCTTATGATGCATGACTAAACTAGTGGTCACTATTTGACCTTATTATGCATGATTTTATAATACAAATGCAAATGAGGCTAAATAATGCATGTTTATGCTGCAGGGACGTAGTGAATGCCATGAGAATATTTATTTCCATGGTTGGTGGCATTTTATTTTCCTTTTAGCGCACCCCTAATGCAGCTTATTGGGTAATAAATGCACATGATGAATGTATGTATTACTTTATTTAATGCAAATGTGATGACTAAAAATTACAGGATGCCTATTAACATGATGCATGTATATTTTCATATTTTATCATGCATGCAATAATGCATAATGTAGTATATATTTTTAAAATGCAAAATGCATTTTTATAATGCCTATAATGCAAAAAACATTTATCTAGATGCAAAATAATACATTAAAAAAAATTTTTTTTGTTTTGTTTTGTTTTGTTTTGTTTTGTTTATTTTGTTTTGTTTGTTTTGGGTTTTGTTTTTGTTTTTTTTTTTTGAAAACCTGTACAAATATTTACAATGCAATCTAATTTTATATGATGCAAAAATAAATAAACACATGCAGACTCAAGACGCACGCACAAAGCAAAGCTATACCGACCTAACGGGTAATGGCACGTTGTATCCCCAAAATGGATTTTAAAGGAATATACCTTCGGGCTCGAACATGCTTCCCCCTTTTTTTTATGAGTATATGCGGGGAAAGGAAAAGGCAGTCACTTTCTGTTCTTGGCCATATCATTGTTGCAGGGCTATTCTTGGCATAAAGCTATTCTTACAACTCCTGCATTTTTCCTCATAATCAGATAGGGCAGTCGTGAATGATCGGGATCCAAGTTGTCTGGCTGTCTCAGGACAATGGCAACGCAGATGATGACTAGGACGAGGACACTTCTGGTGCTCCTTATGAGACTGAGCATTTTCTGTGCCCTGCAAAAGAAGTATATGGGACCGGCCCGGTGGACGCCGCAAGCACCGATGGACTGCCCCGGGGCTTAAGCTGCAAATGAAGGATAGTTTTGGGGGAAACAAGGGGGTAGAGGCAATAGTAGATATGTACAGGCAATTAATGCATAACCTAAATTTTTTTAGCAATTATTCCTAAGTTGCACCTTAGGACATGTAATAGTATATTTTAGTGTTTTATTGCGAGCTTATGTCGTGGTTTTTCTTTTTCTTCTGTCAGACGAGCCCCCTTGCATGCTGAAGATTGGAGGTAAGATGCCAAGGTTTCAAAGAGTGTCTTCCCTCTCCTTATTCTCCTTATTTTTATTCTTTATTTGGCTCTAACTTTTGCCTAGGCCGCCCTTTCGGTTTTCAGCCTAGCGAGCCCTTATTTCTCATTTTTATTTTTTTTTTAATTATTTTTTTTGTATGCCCTAACTTTTGTCTAGGTCGCCCTTTCGGGTTTTCAACCTAGCGGGCTGGGGAGGGAAGCACTGGTCAGATAGGGTGGTTCGGGCACAATACCTTTTGAGCTCGTTGAGATTGTAGGGCTGAACAAAGTCTTTTCTGTCCTGGCTTGTGAGGAGTACGGCATCTCCTGACCGGATCTCTTTGGCGATATACGGCACATCGTGGAAGAGAGGGGTAGCAGCCTTTGATAAGTAGCCCCCAGCATTTTTAGCCCAGACGACATGACATGATGGCAGTAGGTCCCCCAAAGGGTGGTGAATGAGGTCTTTTCTTGGTCTCCTGTTGCCTTTGATTTGACTATGGCCCAGCATGCTGTTGATAAAAAAAACTTGTTGGGCTTGAGAATGATCACTATATTGGACAGCCAGATCGGGTATTTTTTCTTTCTTTTCCTTTTTCTTTTTTTACTCTTTTTTTTGTTTGTTTGTTTTTGTTTTTTTACCCGAATGAAGTTGACATGCGGCTGTTTCATGCTTTTTTTTTTCCAACTTGTAGTGACTATTATGGCTTGATGCAGTGGAGCTTTTGTCTGATTGGTCGAGCATCCGGATATATGGGAATCCGGTGTTACAGACATATTTAAGAATATTTGGCCATTATAACGGCTCTTTTACATAATATTTCCTATTCTAATCCGGGCAGCACAACGGCTTATATTGGCTACATTGCGCCGGATTTAAATAACAACTTTAAAGAATAATAAAAAGACAAAAAGTAAATAAATAAAATAAGCGGCGCCCTTAAAGGTTTTACCTTTTAGAGCGGCGGTGTGCTCGCTCTGTCCTAAAGGGAGAGGGAGTCTTTTGTTGTTTGTTGTGTGTTTGTTGTTTTGATTTGGGTAGAGTGACGGCTTATATGTGGTAGTTTTGGTTTGTTTGGTTGGGCAGAGCGATGGCTTAGCTTTTGTGGTTTTTGGCCTTTTTGGTTGGGCGGAATAACGGCTTAGTTAGGGTGTTTTTCAGCTCGTTACTCGGGCAGAGTAACGGCTTACTTTGGGATTTTTGGGCTGGGGAAATGAGGTGGATACCTAACAACTAGGCTAGGGATTACTTATAACCTATGGGTTTTTATTTTGGCAGAGTTTGGACGGGGTTTGGAGACTCTAGGGGCTTCCACTCACCTATCTCGCACCTCTCGTACTAATATTGACGGAAGAACGAAGCAGAGCTTCGCTGCGATTAAAAATCGCGGAGGAAAATGAGCACTGAAACTGGGAGCCCGTGCTCTCTATTTATAGTGAGAAGCAGGGACGCGGCTGTCATTCTTGAGTTTGTTCATCATGCTTCAGTCAGTTGTACCATGAGCCTTGAGTCTTGTATATTTCTGCAACTGAGAGAGAGCTACAGGAGAATGCTTGGTGCCACCAAGGGGACCCTTGGTGCGGCACCAAGCTTGCTTTTTATTTTCCATTTTGTGCACTCTCCCCCCCTGCAGTTCACTGTTCATGCATCCTACTTTTTCCTTTTGCATTTTCAACCCTATAACTTGACATTTGTTAATCTTTCAACAGTTCTTGATATTTTATGTCATGTCACATATCATGGGTACGAAATTGGGGTGTCTACAATAGGCTACCTACATATCATTTTTGAAGGAATCAGACCGAGTCGTAGTTTGGCCCTATTGAAACTATGTTCATTAGGATTTACATACTCAACATGACGGTGGAAGTTTATGTTCCTATGAGTTGACCTAGTTAACACGATAATGGAAGGTCTATGTTCCTAGGAGTTGACCTAGTAAACATGATAATGGAAGGTCTATGTTCCTAGGAGTTGACCTAGTAAACACGATAATGGAAGGTCTATATTCCTAAGAGTTGACCTAGTAAACACGATAATGGAAGTCTATGTTCTTAGGAGTTGACCTAATAAACATGATAAAAGTCTAATGCAATTTTAAGAATACGTGGTAGCTGTATTTTCTAAAATTTTTGCATTGTGATTTATCTGTTTTGTTGCCTAGTCTATTTTTGCACCGCGATACATCAATGTTTGAACTCGATTCATCAGTTTAATTGACTAGTCTATTTTTGCATTGCGATACATCAATGTTTGAACTGCGATACATGAATGTTTGCAAGGCGATACTGTTAGAAAATAGTACGGGGAAAAACAATAATAAATCAAATACAAAATTGAAAACAGTTGAAAAAGGTTACTGTTTTGTATTGCAAGACTGCAGGAAGACTTCAAGTCTACTGGTAGACTTCAAGTCTGCTGGTGAACTTCAAATCTGCAGGTAGACTTCAAGTCTGTTGGTAGACTTCAGGTCTGCAGGTAGACTTCAGGTCTGTAAGTAAACTTCAGGTCTGCAGGTAGACTTCAGGTGTGCAGGAAGACTTCAGGTGTGCAGGTAGACTTCAGGTGTACAAGTAGACTTCAGGTCTGCAAGTAGACTTCAGATCCGAGGCCTGTGTCGCACACAGTTTCCTTAAAACAGATTCGTCCCTTCCCGTCTGTGCTTGGAAGCTCTAATGGACGTTTGTTTCCCAGGATACAAGGGAGACATCGGAGAAACCTTTAGCACTAAGGTATCCGGCAAACTGAATCAGTGCCTGACTCTATCACCAATGAGAAAACAGGAGGCCAAAGAATGTTCCTCAACGATTTGCAAAATGCAGAAGAGAAATGGAGATTGTGATAAAACTATGTTCAATCGTGGATGTAATCTCCATTTTTTAGGAGTAAATCGAGACTGATAAAAGACCACATTGATGATGAAATAAATACATCATTAATAGTCAAATAATATCTCTCATTAAAGCTGGTAATAACAACCCATAAAGTCTGTTATTAATGTTGGAGTTACAAAAACAAAAGAATAATTAACAACACGTGGATTGGTCAGAACATGCAAATTTGGTCCGACATTCGTGTCCGCGGGACGCGCTCGCACATGAGTACGGTATCCCGAAGGCTAAACTGGACCATGATTTGCACTTCCCCTGCGCAGGCGTGCGCGAGAGAGAGCCTCTATTCTATACAAGCTTACCCTTACCACATAAGGTACTTGTATATAAACCACTCAAGTTTTTGTTAATCTTTCAATGTGGGATAAAGCCACTTCCAACAACCACACTTTAATCAATCATAACTTATTCATCCAAACACCAAATTGGACAAATAAATATATGATTTTGAAGTTCTCACGGAGTAAAACACGATTCCACAATTACCCTTGTCATTACACAAATGACATGTGATTTGTACCACAAAATTGCACAATTTCATTCTTTAAACACAATTTTTCCAACAATCCCCCACAAGAAGGAAATTGAAGAATTTGGTGATAAAGTTCAGCAGTCGAAACATGCATAGGATAGGTAGGTGTTACCCTTTGAACCTTCCCTCGAAAAAGTATATTTACTTTACTGGCTGATCAGTAGACATGATGCCTTTGAACTGTTCTGCCGTTAGTGTAAACGATCATATACTTTACACATGAATCTTCCTAACACAATTTAGTTCTCATAGCTATGTTCATTCATGGCCTTGAACTGGTTATGTGAGAGGGTCTAAGAATTGAGCCTCGCACAATTCTCCTCAAAGCGGCCCCACTTCTCTCTCACATAGGTGATTCTTACTTAGGAATCATTAAAAGCTATATGCTTATCCTCTTATACACGAGCATCATTGTTACAAGGGATGACCCCCACAGTGAAGCTAAGAGTCTTTTTACAATTAGGTTGTCCCTTTGAACCAAGATCTTGGGATCTCCAGTCAACAAGGTTGGGTTTCCATTGTATCAACTCATATCTAGAGGCTTAAGTCCCATTCCTTTGGAAGACTTATCAACTAACTCTCTATTTAACCCTTTGGTTAACGGATCCGCTAAATTATCCTTTGACTTCACATAGTCAATAGAGATAGTTCCAGTTGAGAGTAGCTATCTAATGGTATTATGTCTACAACGTATATGTCTAGACTTACCATTGTACATATTACTCTGTGTCCTGCCAATTGTCGATTGACTATCGCAATGTATGCAGATTGCAGGCACATGTTTTGTCCATCTGGGAATATCTTCTAAGAATTGACGTAGCCATTAAACATCTTCACCACTTTTGTCTAGAGTTATAAACTCAGACTCCATCGTGGATCTAGCTATGACAGTCTGCTTAGAAGATTTCCATGATATGGCTGCACCTGCCAGAGTAAATACAAATCCACTAGTAGACCTTGAGTCTTTAATATATGAGATCCAATTAGCATCGCAGTATCCTTCGATCACAGTTGGATCTTTTGTATAGTGTAGTCCATAATCATGAGTATATCTCAAGTACCTTAGTACTCTGATTATCGCTTTCTAGTGATCAGTCCCATGATTACTCGTATACCTACTCAGTTTACATAGGCAATGTCTGGCCTTGTACAACTCATTAAGTACATCAGACTTCCTATGATTCTCGAGTATTCTACCTGAGAGATAGTCTCACCTCTATTCTTTGATAGATGTAGACTAGTGTCAATATGAGTTCTAGCTATTGCAATGTCATCCTTGCTAAATTTCTCAAGAATTTTATCCACATAGTGTGACTGACTTAAAGTAAGTTCACTTGAAAATCTAGAAATTTTAACACCAATGATTACATCAGCGAACCCCATATCTTTCATGTCAAATTTCGAGTTTAACAGATGATGAAGGGAACAAATTATATTGGTATAAATAGGTTTGACAATTACAATACAAAACGCGTTAACCTACCCAACCCGGCTTGAAAATTACCAAACTCAATCTGACCATTTTTTTTGGGTCGAAACCGGTTACCCATTTCGACCCAAAAAAATTTAACGGATCGGGCTCATTACCCATATTTTTGCTATATAAGTGTAGGTTTCTTGACGGAAAATGTGAGTTAAAACTGGTTGACCCGTTTAATTGGGACACGATCCGTTTCGACCCAACTCACCCAATCGTCAGCGTATAATTGATATCATTTAATCAATTATTTTATGAATTGTTTAAGTCATTTTTTCGTTCATAATTTTCTGGAATTTAGTAATTGATATTTTTTGTTATTAAAATTTAGGATCTTAAGTAGTATAAATAGTAATTCAAATGTATATTTTTTTTATATATAACATATAGATTTATTAAATATTTATAATTTATGGTTGATATCTACTACTATGATTTAATCATATATTCATATGATTTACCAATAAGTTATACGAGTAATTAATTATGGTTATTTGTAAAAATAAATTTTGTTTTCATATTATAATTTCAGATACGACGAAAGAGACAGAAAAATTTCAAATACAGACAAGTCATATATGAAGATTTTCATAGCACCAAAATAGATTTGTATTTACAGATTTTCAATGTGTGACTATACTTATTAAATACTTCTACATAAAAACTTGATATTTTCTATCATATGTGCATATTTGACTATACTTATTAAATACTTCTAAATAAAAATCAATTAATCAGATTTTTGTTTTTAATGCGCTAACTACATATAATAATCAATAAACGACTTTCTTTTTAAAAATCGATTGCGATTTTGACGGGATCCTACCTCTTTTAGACTGGCTAGTTTATATATATATATATATAGATTAATTACAAAGGACAATTCTGTAGATCATCGTAGCTAAATCACTCGTCCGATGGACTACCGCGGGCTCATATTAGTAGGGCCCTCGACTAGATTGGGGAGGAAGTAATCCTGACAAGAAGTCAAAATCTTGTACAATAAGTCAAGAAAGTTATAAATATCCCGATGCGACGTCGTATTTTTCAATCTGAATTCTGAACAATGATGGTCGGTTGCCGCGAAGAAAGTCTAGTAGGACGTGATGCTCTGAATCCTCTGTTTCCTATTGGAATGCCCGTACCCTTCATCAACGAGATCTTCGTCTTGGCAAGAGACGGTGTCAACTTTGAAGTTATCACGATCTCCGGGTCAGCATCTTCTCCCCGATCATACCCTGATTTATTTTTTTATTTGCAATTTTTTTTTGTTGTTGATTGATGATCAGTTGTGTTCGGTTTGCATCTTCTAACCTGAGGAGAACTTTGATCATATGTGTGTGCCCTTTTTGTCTAGGGTTTATAAATTGACGCTTTTTGTCTAGGGTTTAAAATTGAAGCTTTTTGTCTAGGGTTTATAAATTGAGGAATCTTGTGGTTTGCGGGAAATTTTAAGAAACTTGTTTTTCTATAATACATATACATACACTGCAATGGTCTATGAGTCCTTTTTGGGCTTTAGGTTCCACTACTGTAATTGTATTGGTGAGGCAGGAGCCCTTCCTTGATATATGGTGACTGATAAGAAATGTTGCAGCTTTCTCCAGTTAAATTTGCGGATGATTATTTTAGGAGTACTTGGCAATGTTTAATAAAGTTGAGACATGAGTTGTTTGAAATATTTGGTTCCTTTTTGTGTTCAGATAAAAAAACTCATTTTAGTTCTATTCAAAACCTTCGAAGTGATAATGCTATATAACATTTCTATGGGGCTCTTCTGTTTTAATATGTCACCAAATGGTGTTACTCACTTACTCATTAGTCTTCATGTTTTGACACCCCTAATGGTATTTTTTGAATGAAAGAATCAACATCTGCTGAAGGTAACGAGAGAATTAATGTTTCAGATGAATGTTCCCAAGTTGTTATGGGCAAATGCGGCTCATACACCTGCTTTCCTTATTAACCGTAGTCCCTCTTAATTTGGGTGTACATCTTTTATCTAGGATGTTCGGCCGCGATTGAGTAAGCTGGATCTTAGAGCGTTTCAACGCACGTACGAGAACCATTTAGCACGCACCCATTCCAAAAAACCCGGCTCAAGAAGCCACATATTTTCGAATCTGAATGGGGTTTTACCTTTCCATAACCCACCACTCTCCAGCAATAAAGGAGTATGATCAGATACTACTCTGGGCAAACACCACTGGGAGGAACCATTAAAACCATCATCCCAATCAGCAGAGAGTAAAAACCTGTCGATCCTGGAGAATTGGTCCCTCTCCCCATGGCTAAACGATGTGAAATTACCACCCAACAACTGAATATCCACCAACCCCATGTCATTAATGAACTCGGTGAGGTCTATCATTGCCCGCGAGAACCCCCCACAACCCGAACGTTCCCGAGGATCTCTAATCACATTAAAATCTCCTCCCAAACACCCAATTAACTCTGACCATCCTCAACTCCCCCCAAAATTATGTCTAAGCTTATCATCACACTTTCCATAAATCCCTGAAAATTTCCACTGTTTGTCGTTCTCCACTAATTTCATCAAACAAGAAATTGAGAAGGCTCCCTTCACCACATCAATCTTTGAAACAATCCTTCTGTCCCACATAACCAGAATGCCTCCGCTGATCCATCAGACCCAACAAAGTCCCAGTCAAACCATCTCCCACCCCCTGCACTATTCACCACTCTTCTGTCAATAACACCCATCTTCGTCTCTTGTAAACAGATTACATGAGGCCTCCACTTCCTCAGAGCTGCCTTAATACTGTGTCTCTTCCCTAAATTGTTAATGCCTCACACATTCCAAGAAATGATTCGTAGCTGCATGAGAAACAATTAAGTCTTTGAACGTCTCCTTCTCCCCTCCACTACTAACCTCCCTGATTTTCCAAATTTTAGACTGGAACACAGTTGTTTGAGCTGTCTCTTACCCCTATCTCTCGTATTTGTACGTAGCTTTCCCCCATTGGTCTCAGAAGATCTCCTTTGCTTCTCTATATCCAAAAGAAGGTTCATAATTTTATCCTCGAATCCCGAACAGGACATACCCAAATAACTACCAATTTTTTTGCCCTTCTCCTCACCCAAAGAGATCAATCCTGATGTGTCGGGCAATCAGCAGGAAACTCCTCCTCGCTAGAACTCTCTGGATGCACTACCGTAATAGGAGTACACTTGATAGGCTTCTCCACCCCTTCCTTCAAAACTGGATTACAAACACCCATAAGAGCATTAGGGCCATCCACAGCCCTCAAAGCCGTCAGAGTCTCCCTCCAAACTGCCAGCAGAGCTCGGCAAACACACCTTAGTGATCCCTACACTTGATGTCACTTTTTCTGACGTCTGCATATCCCCTTCTAAAGTCGACGGAGGCCCTCCGTCATCGCAGCCTTCAAAACTCGTAAAAGTCTGGCTTTGATTCTCCTGAATCTGCTGTTCATATCTCTCGTGAATTCCTTCTCGTAACCCTTCCTTGCCTAAATGTGCCGAAATCCCAGAAGTATCAGGAGAAACCCTCTCGCCAACATCATCACTAGCAGTCTTCAAATCCTTAGCCTCTTCCTGAGAATCTTGCATGCAATCAGTAGTCTCCTTCAGATTTTCTGACAGCTCTTCAGTCGTCAAATGTCCACTATCTCATGGTTCGCCCCTCCTTTCAGCTTCATCTAAGGAAGACTTGGAGCCCCTCTCTTCCCCTTTACTTGACCCTCGTTCCTTCCCCATATCCTTCACCTCTTCATCGACTACCTTGCCTGAGTCCACCCCCCGATTTGGTTCAGCGACTTTCCTTCCACATTCGGGCCTACACCTCGTATAACTGGACTGCTACCAAATTCAGAAGGGTAAGGCCCAAAGTTTTTTCCCCCAACATTAATCTCCTCATTCTTACAGTTCTCATCTGAGCCCGAACTCGAAGCCCTACGGGCAACCCAGATACACTTCTTACGTTTAAACTGACCTGGCCGAAACTTAGGCCCAATCTTAGACCCATTTTTATGATTTCCACTAGTTCCATCCCAAAAACCACCCTTCGCTGTCCTATTCCCCTTAACCCAACGTCACTGTAGCTCTTCCCTTTTTTGAATTTGAAATTCCTGCCATCCCACGTGCTAGCAGGAACAGGTCTGAAACCCTTATCTCTCCCACACCCTATCTTCAACAACAAAGACGCGTGTGCACCACTCTCCTTCTGGACCTTCTCCCCTTCCATTCCCCTTCCAGTCCCTTTCCAGACAAACGTAAACGATCACCGTCATTGAGCGATCTCCAAGCCTGACAACACGTGGTAAATTCAGCCCAAATAGGCACCAAAAATTGCTTATCTCCCAAGCCTATTTTCACACCATCCGGAATTTGATCCCTGAATCGAAGCAAGATGCTAGCCCATCTAAGATTTTTCCTCTGCTCAGTGTCTTCGTCCACCTTGATAGAGCCTCAACACTTCTGGTCTATTACAGAAAACACAGCTTTGCCCCATAGATGCAGTGGAAGCCCGACCACCCTTATCCAAACTTTACGAGTCCCCACAGTCTACCGGATCCCATCTATTCAAATACAGGGGCGATTGGGTTGTACATCCACCTCTTATAGTTTAGGATGCGATCTGCGTCTTCCTTCAATGGCAAGACGAAAAGAAAACATTCACTACAAGAAAAAGTACTTTTTGGGACCATGTTTTTGGGAGGGCTCTACAACAGTCCCTAATACTTGTTTTTGGCACAGTTATGGTAACAGTGCAAATACTATCTCTTTTGGCACTGTTCTGTAATAGCCTACCCAAATACTAGTGTTTTTAGGACACTTGTGCAAACCCCGTACTAAATTCCTTCCACCTTTTGCACGGTTCGAAATTAAAGGTTGCAATTACTAAAAAATATTTCCCCAAAACCTCTCTTAGGATTTCACTTTCCCGCGTTCCTCCCCCGACCACATAGGTTTTCCCCAAAATTTCCTCCACCCAGGTTTTCCCTAAAATTAAGTCGACAGAGTGGCTAATTGCAGAAGCAATTATGGGCACCACTAATTGCAGAAGCAATTCTGGGCACCGCTAATCGCAGCATACCCGTAACTCTCTCTCTCTCTCTCTCTCTCTCTTTCACGTGGCTATACTCGTAGGTATTTCTCATCAATCACGTGCTTCGGATTAGTAAATATGATCTGATTTTTTTTGGAATTTGGCTTACCTTGCGAGTGCGGTACCTTTTTGTAACTAGTTTCCTTATTATGATACACCTTGGTAGCATTATTGAAACCTCATACTCGTATTGAAACACATATACTCGTCACGTCTGTTTGATGTTTTCATTTGAGCATTTGTGCGATTTTGTTGTTGTGCTGCATCTAATGCCTAAATCACATGTCCCAACATGTCTTCGACATTATGTGAAGCTAGGTGTGTTTTTACTCCATGTGGGATCTATTGTCTGAAAATACCTCCTTGGCGTTAACTGGATGGCATGAGTGATGAGTCACATACCCGTTTGGCCACATAATGAATGTAAGAGTTCGTGTTGGTACCTAGTTAAATTTGGGGAATCCAATCCCAAATCTGGACAGCAGGATGTAGTACTCCCAGCCCCTTCTATATTTTGAATCTGAGATGCTATGCTTGTGTACTATCAAGTGTCTGTCGTGGTACCGGGTTGACATTGGAGCATCCGAGCTCAAATTTTTTACTTAATCCCTTGATGAAAATAATGTCACGGGCTGTTTTTCTATCTGTATATGTCTTTATTTATTACCAGACTCAAGATTTGCAAAAAGAAGTTACCTTTCTTTCGTTTTTGTTTGTTGAGATATGTGAGTTATGTTCATTCAATGATCCGTGTTTGTTTGATTCTGTGTAGAATTGCCGATGCTGAAGAGAACTTAGGTGAAAGTGAAGTCAGAGAAGCTCATTTAGCTAAATCCTTGTTTTACATTCAAATTGGTGACTGGGTAAGGTAGATAAGGTTTGTAATTCTTTAGTTATTATGGTTTTTCTGCTGTAGCTATGCCTAATCTGTGAACATGTACATGTTGATTTTTGGTTCATATATGAGAAGGCTTGGAAAAACTGAAACAGAGTAAAACAGTGACCGTAGGCCAAAGGATGGATTTGGTGTTTCATACACTTCAGATTGGTTTCTTCTACATGGACTTCGATCTTATATCAAAAAGCATTGATAAAGCAAAGAAGTAAGCTGGGATGTTGCTTTTCTTTGTTCAGTCATACACTGTTGTTTCTGCTGTATGATAAAGTGTCTTGAGCTTTTTGATTGATTCTCTTTTTACATTAATGTCAGATTATTTGAGGAGGGCGGTGATTGGGAGAGGAAGAACCGCCTTGAAGTGTATGAAGGGTTGTACTGTATGTCCACTCGTAACTTTAAGAAGGCGGCTGATCTCTTCCTTGATTCTATATCAACATTTACAACTTATGATCTCTTCATATTCTACACGGTCCCTACTAGCATTATTTTATTGGATAGAGTTTCCCCGAAGCAAAAGGTATTTCCCATTATCACGGCATGATTCTAATTAAAATACTTTTCCTTATCACGTCAAGTCGTGAACCCCTTTCCAGGTGATGATATGTTAATTACTACCATGTAGCAGGTTGTGGATGCACCAGAGATGCTGACAGTAATTGGAAAAATCCTGTACTTGTCATCGCTTGCTCTCTCTCTCTCCCCCCCTCTCTCTCTATATATATATCTTGGCATTATTAATCGCAGCATACACCAATTACTAACTAATCTCTTTTTTCTCTATTTTTATTGCTATAGCCCTTTAAGTCGCGGCCATCTTCGCACTCCGACTGTGCAGAAGATCTCTCTCTCACGGTATGGTACGCCTCTCTCTCTCTCTCTCTCTCCCATTCGATCGTGTGTGTATATGTGTCTTTGTTGTATTATTCTATATGTTTACCGTGTAATTCTAAAATATTAGGGCAATCTATTTTATTTATTTGTTCCACTCTGCATTTCAATTTGCTGGTAGAACTTTTGAATTTTAGGTCAAGTTAGGATATCTTATTCTAATTGAGAGGAAAGAAATGATAAATCAATCAATAAATAAAAATATAGTGGTGTACAATTTTTGGTCTTGAGGAGCCAATGAACAAAGAGAAATGCTTGAACTTGGGAGATCATCCCATTGCAAAATCCATCAAACGTGATGAACTTGCTGGTATTTTTGTGGGCTTCTAATGTTAAAAGTCTTTAAGTTTGTTACTGTGTCTGATATTCATAGAAATTAGAAGCTGCCCTCCATTGATCCATTCATGTCTCATGATTTCTTTCTTTTCTCTTATTCCACTGTGTATGTTCTATCTACATGGATCCTATCTTCCTTTCTACTTTGTTTATTTCCCCACTATCAGTCTTTTTTTTCTCAAAATCATCGGGCTCTATTCCCCTTCACAACAACAGCAATTAAATCCACAAATAACTCGCAAGTCTATTAATAATAATAGAAAATAACAGTTTGGAACTTGTTGGTTATGGAACACTTATCACCTGGGCATGATTAATAAGTATCTTTCCTATTACTTTTACCTGTGGCATGTATGGTGAGTAAATCGAAGTGTGTAATACTACCCTTTGTGTATGTGTTTTGGTACTGATACTTATTAACTTGCTTAGAAATGTGATAACTTAATAAAGAACGTAGATGTGGTAAACCCTGTTTACCGCCCGACTTGGTGGATTATTGGAAGCTTGAAGAGATTCAGGTATGTACTATTCAGGTCTTTAGTTGAGGTACTGAAGCTTATGTAATGTATAAGCTTATGTGCAAGAATGTGGTTTGTCTTTTAGGCTGAAGCTGTACGTAATTCTACCAATCGTAAGCAACTTGGAGTTCCCACATAGGACTGGAATGACATCTCATGCTAATATTCGAGCGGAGGTAAGCTACATAACTAAAATGCTTGTTGGGGTGCCCTCGTTTGATGGGTGTGCACCATTGTTTGGTTGTTGAACGTAAATTTGTTGGGGTGCCCTCATTTGATGGGTGTGCACCATTGTTTCGTTGTTGAATGTAAATGCTTTGTTGGGGTGCCCTCGTTTGATGGGTGTGCACCATTGTTTCGTTGTTGGCATTTATTTTTTATTTCGGACTCCTAGTTCAAAGATCCTGACAATTAGGGGAATTTAGTACATTTAGATCCTGAGAGTTTCAACACTCTTGGTTCTAGCTTTTGAAAGTTTGAGCACGAGTATTTGCAACATATTCATTGAACTAGGTGAGCTTACTTACTGAACCCTTCCCTGCATCACAGTATGAGCTTATTTATTTAACTAGGTGAGCAAGAGTATTTGCAACATATTCATTTGAAAGTTCCAGCTTTTGGCTTTTGGTCATCACTGCATGATTTTTTTTTAGAACACCAATCAGTACTGAGATTACTTAATGAACCCTTCCCGCATAGGTGAGCTTTTAGCTGTCCAGTGAGTGGCCCTGGACAGGATTTTCTCTTTGATTCCCTGACAATCCTATTTTCTTAGCCTTGTTGGCATCATAAGGACTCCCAAATACTTCAGTACTTAACTGGGATCCAGGAAATCCGTGAATTTTTCCCGTTAACCCCAGTACAAAATATCATGTCCAGTGAGTGGCCCTGGCCAGGATTTTCTCTTTGTTTTTATTTTGGGTTTATGACGTTTGACACTAGAAATTGGAGTTAATTATGGGGTGCTTGGTTATTAGATAACTGAAAAATGAAATAGATTATAAGGAGTAAAAATAATTGTTGTGGATACCGCAATTTATGTCAGTCAAGGATGGTGATTGAAGTTTGAGATTTGTTTCACTTGATTGCTAGCGATAGAAGAAGGAACTTGATTAAGGAGATTCTGATTGGTAAAAAAGTCTTGGAGTCAAATGCAAGAGCGATTCGGGAGGAATTCACTTACTAGTTTAGAGAATGGAATTTGTCTTTATAGTTTTTCTATGTGTCAGATGTCATTTTGTGTACACCTTTAGTATACAAAGGACGAATCACCTTGTTTGGCGCTTTTGGTGTATATAATATTACTTATCAAAAAAGAAAAAGGGAAGTGCTCATTTGGGGCACCGTTTTAGGTTGAATTAGGTGACTTTCATGGTCAGTTTCACCCCGTTGGTGTTTAGGTGGTGATTTAAATGTGGTGAGATGCGATTCTGAATAGTTGGGTAGATATAAGATGTAGGATCTTGAGGTATCTAATGCTTAGTTTGCTTGATTGATGCCCGGGAGGTGGGGGGGGGAGGGTGGTTGGGCGGAATGGGCGCACCTCTCTAGTATGCACAAGTTTTTTGAATTTTAATTGGGAGTGTGAAATGACAGATATCGAGTGGTGTGGTTTCCATTTACTTGATAGGTGTCCAGAAGTATCGATAGGATATTGGTTTTCAACGAATGGGAGGTGGCTTTGTGGGTTAAAGTCAATATGTGCTTGATTGCGTCACCTCGGCCAATTTCTTCTTGTCTTAGATTTTACTCTTTTAGTTTGATTAGATGGGCTAAGCTTCCGAATTCTTTTAAGAACACAACTTTCCCGGACTTTGAGGCCTTGAATAGTAATTGGTTGAAGGAATGCTCGGTTGTTGGATAGGATGGTTTTGTTTTAATGAGAAATCATATATTCGTTACATAGAATCTTACTTCGTGGAAAGAGATGGGTAGTCTTCTGGAGGAGCTGGTTTCCAAAAGAGCCTCTTTTAAAAATGAGTTAAATATTAAGGAGTAAATGCAAGAGCAATTGGGGTGGAATTCACCTTCTACTTTATGGATTTGTTCGGCTACAAAGCTAGCCGTAGCCCAATCGAGCATTAATTATTGAAGAGGAGAATAGAAGGTTGTTGGTGAGGTCTTTTAATGAGGAGGAATTTGGGAAGGCTAATTTTTCTATTGATGAGGCTAAAGGTCGTGGTGATATGGTTGTAATTTAATGTTAGCATCCGTGAACTTAATGCTCGGTTCTCAGGAAAGGCACATGTAAGGGGATTAGACAAGAAAAGTTAACATAAAACTATCCCATGGGAAGTAGTGAATTTTATATAGTTAATTGTATGCTCTTTTTATTTATTTATAAAGTTATCGGTTACTTTTTTACATTAATTGTATGTCATGATCATCTCTTCCTTCATTTCATTGGCAAATGGTTTAATTTGCAATTATGTTGTGAATTGGTAAGAAATTTGGATGAATCCTGGATGTCCTTGATTGAAGCCTTTTTTAGCACCATGTAAATGAGCTTTGGTACAGAATTAGGAGGCTGGTTCCTTGCGGTGATATAGGATGTTTGCTCATGCCAATGTATTTTGACCTTCACCTACGTTTGAGCAAACAACTCTTTATTTGATAGAGTTTGGTGAGCAATATCATCTTCTTTGTAAAGTAAGGGCATTTTACCTTTTAGATCTAGGAGTATTCTAAGCAATGCTTATTGCATGCGGTGGTACTTAGGATAAGGAATTAAGGACCAATCTTGTCAGTTAGTAAAGGTTTAATGATTAGGAGTTCATTCCATGTAGAGGGGTATTATTACCTTGGGATATGTGACTGGCGAAGTAGGTTGTTAGTGTTGATAGGCTTTGTTTCTTTTTGTTCTGTTAGATGTTTAAGGGAAGTTGAATTGGTGTACCTTGGTTTGTAGTCCGAGTCCCACTCTGGCTCATTTTGGCAGTTGTGACTTTCATGGGTGGTCTCATGGAGGAGCTTGTTTCTAGAAGAGCATCATTAAAAAATGAGTTAGATTTGAAGGAGTACAAGTAATTGTTGTGGATACCTCGCTTATGTCGGTTAAGGAAGGTGATTGCAGTTTGATATTTGTTTCACTTGAGTGCTAGCGATAAAAGAAGGAACTTGATTAAGAAGATTCTGATTCGTAAAAAAGTCTTGGTGTCAAATGCAAGAGCGATTTGGGAGAACTTCACTTTCTAGCTTAGGGATTGGAATTTGTAAATTGATTAGATGCCATTTTGTGTATATCTTTAGTATACAAAGGTTGCATCACCTTGTTTGGCGCTTTTGGCATTGAATTGGTGTGCCTTGGTCTATAGCCCCTTCGGGCTCATTTGGGGTATCGTTTTAGGTTGAATTGGGTGACTTTCATGGTCAGGCTTGCTCCGTTGGTGTTTAGGTGGCGATTTAAATGTGGTGGGATTCCATTCTGAATAGTTGGGTAGATATGACAATTAAGATCTTGAGGTATCTAATGCCTGGGAGGTTTCTTTTTTTGGGAGGTGGGGGTGGCTTGGTGCACCTCTAGTACGCCGCAAGTGTCTTGAATTTTAATTGGGAGTGTGATGTAAAGGATCTTGAGTGGTGTGTCTACCATTTACCTGATAGGTGCCTAAGGGTATCTATAGGTTATTGGTTTTCAACGTATGAGAGGTGGGATTAAGTCGAGATGCGCTTGATAGCGTCACCTCGGCCAATAGCTTCTTGTGGTAGATTTTTCTCTTAGTCTGATTAAATGGGGTAAGCTTCCTTTTCTTTTGAGAACACAACTTTATCGTCACGATTTTGAGGTCATGAATTGTAATTGGTGAAAGGAATGCTCCGTCGGAGGATAGGGTGGTTTTGCTCTAATGTGAAAGCATATATTTGTTATGCAAATCTTACTTAGTGGAAAGAGATAGATAGTCTTATGGAGGAGCCAGTTTCTAAAAGAGCTTCTTTTAAAAATGAGTTAGATTTTAAGGAGTAAATGCAAGAGCAATTAATGGGGCTAAAGGTTGTTGTGAGATGGTTGTAATTTAATGTTTTAGTACCCGTGAACTTAATGTTCGGGTCTCATAAAAAGTTAATATAAGAGTATCCCGTGGAAAGTAGTGACTTTTATACAATTAATTGTATACTTTATTAAAAAATTATCTGTTTTGGCTGTTAACAAGAATATTTATTTTTTATCTATAAAACAGTATCGTAAATCTGTAAAAATAATTATTTGAAAACCTAAAAAATTGTATCCTATATTTGTAAAATATATTTTTATATGTAACTTATTTCCAATTATTGTGAAACTGTATTAAATCTGCGAAATCTTTTTTTTATCTGTGACTTTTTTATTCTTCTTCTTATTATTATGATTCTTAATCGTATCCTAAATATTTTTTCTTATCTTAAATCTGTAAAATATATTTTCTTATTTTTAATAATTTTAAATTCCTTACTTGGTAAAACCTTTTTATATTTCTAACTTTTCTCCAAATACTATTTTCATTTTAATTGCATCCTTAATCTCTTTGATTTGAAAACCTATAAAATCATATCCTAAATCTGTAAAATAAATTTTTGTATGCAACTTTTTTTTTTTAGCAAATTATTGTTTTGACACTTATTTATAACCTAAATGTTACTATTTTTATCAATACCTCTTTGTAAACCGTCTATTAAATTTGTAAGTTTTTTTATCTATAACTTCTTTCTGATTATTATTATTATGACTCAAGATTATTATTGTTTTATTTGTATTTTTTAACTTTAATTTCTTTCTAATTCATATTATGAGTTTTACCGGATCCTAAGTTTGTAAAACCTTTTTGTATCGTTATCTTTTCTCCAAATACTATTTCACTTTAACCGTATAATCTCTTTTATTTTAAAACCTACAAAATCGTATCCTTAATTTCTAATATTATTTTTGGGGTTAATTAATTTTTTGATTATTGTACATATAGGGGGTAACCGATTTGACCAACAAACTCCAAATATACAAAATGTGACCGACATAATCGTGAGGGAAAAAATGTGACCAGACATTCAAATTGGAAACTAATATGCTGACGTGGACCCATAGTCCACGTTAGCAGCTCCGTTACCAATTTTGATGTCCAGTTAACGATATTGATCACATCTTGCCCAAATCATGTGTAAGTTGTTCACGTTTTGTATATTGGAAGTTCGTTGATCAAATCGGTTACACCCAATTTCTATAATGGTCTAAAAAATAATTAACACTTGTTTTTTGTATGTAACCGTTATTTTAAAATTATTTTTGTGACTCTTATTTATATCCTAAATCCTATGGCTTTAGCAGTAACTTTTTGTAAAACCGTCAACTAAATCTGTAAATCCTTTTTTTATAAATAATTTTTTTCTGATTATTATTTTGTCGTTTGATCATATCCTAAATATAATTGTTTAATTTGTAATTTAAGAGTTAAGTAAACCTTATCTTTTAATTCTGTGCATTTTTTTTCCTTTATACTTTAATCGTATCCTAAGTTTGTAAAACCTTTTTTTATTCTGTTACTTTTCTCAAAATAAACCGTATTCTTAAATCAATAATTTTTTTTAAATTTATATATTGTGTGTAGTTACTTTTTTGTTAACTAACATTATTGTTTTTAAAGTAAACGACATAGATTTTTAAAAGATAGTAGTATTTTAAAATAAAATAAAAGGGGTCTTAAAATAGGAGAGAGGGAGGGAGGCAGGGAGGGAGAGAGATGATTAATTTTAATAAAAGGAAGTGGTGAGAAAAAAACATGATGTGTGTGGAATTTCAGGTTGTATTGAATGTCATGATCATCTCTTTCTTCATTTCATTGGCAAATGGTTTAATTTGCAATTATGTTGTGAATTGGTAAGAAATTTGGATTCCCTTGATTGAAGCCTTTTTTAGCACCATGTAAATGATCTTTGGTAGAGATTTAGGAGGTTGGTTCCTTGCGGTGATATAGGATGTTTGCTCATGACAGTGTATTTTGACCTTCACCTACGTTTGTAGGAGCAAACAACACTTTATTTGATAAAGTTTGGTGAGCAATATCATCTCCTTTGTAGTGTAAGGGCATGTCGCATTTTAGATCTAGGAGTATTCTAAGCAATGTTTATTGCATGCGATGGTACTTAGGATAAGGAATTAAGGACCAATCTTGTCGATTAGTAAAGGTTTAATGATTAGGAGTTCATTTCCTGTAGAGGGGTATTATTACCTTGGGATATGTGACTGGCAAAGTAGGTTGTTAGTGTTGATAGTCTTTGTTTCGTTTTGTTCTGTTAGATGTTTAAGGGAAGTTGAGTTGGTGTACCTTGGTCTGTAGTCCAAGTCCAACTTTGGCTCATTTTGGAAGTTGTTTTAGGTTGATATGAGCGAATTTCATGGGTGGTCTCATGGAGGAGCTTGTTTCTAAAAGAGCCTCATTAAAAAATCAGTTAGATTTTAAGGAGTAAAAGTAATTGTTGTGGATACCTCGCTTTATGTCAGTTAAGGAAGGTGATTGAAGTTTGAGATTTGTTTCTTATGATTGCTAGCAATAAAAGAAAGGAACTTGATTAAGAAGATTCTGATTGGTAAAAAAAGCCTTGGTGTCAAATGCAAGAGCGATTCGGGAGAACTTCACTTTCTAGCTTAGGGATTAGAATTTGTAAATAGCTTTCTATGTGTTAGATGTCATTTTGTTTATACCTTCAGTATACAAAGGTTGCATCACCTTGTTTGGCGCTTTTGGCATTGCATTGGTGTAGGTTGGTCTATAGTCCATTCGTGCTCATTTGGGGTGTCATTTTAGGTTGAATTGAGTGACTTTCATGGTCAGGTTTGCTCTGTTGGTGTTTAGGTGGCGATTTAAATGTTGTGGGATTCCATTCTGAAAGTTGGGTAGATATGAGATTTAAGATCTTGAGGTATCTAATGCCTGGGAGGTTCTTATTTTTGGGGGGGGATGGGGTGGCATGGTGCACCTCTAGTACGCGCAAGTTTCTTGAATTTTAATTGGGAGTGTGATATAAATGATCTTGAGTGGTGTGGCTACCATTTAATTGATAGGTGCCCAAGGGTATCTATAGGTTATTGGTTTTCAACGTATGAGAGGTGGGTTTAAGTCAAGATGGGCTTGATAGCGTGACCTCGGCCAATAGCTTCTTGTGGTTGATTTTTCTCTGTCTGATTAAATGGGGTAATCTTCCTTTTCTTTTGAGAACACAACTTTATCGTCACGATTTTGAGGTCATGAATAGTAATTTGTGAAAGTAATGCTCGGTCAGAGGATAGGGTGGTTTTGTTTTAATGAGAAAGCTTATATTCGTTATGCAAATCTTACTTGGTGGAAAGAGATGGGTAGTCTTATGGAGGAGCCGGTTTCTAAAAGTGCTTCTTTTAAAAATGAGTTATTTAAGAAGTAAATGCAAGAGCAATTGTGATGGAATCACTTGCTACTTTACGGATTTGTTCGGCTACAAAGCTAGGTGTAGCCTAATCATTAGGGATGTGATTAGAGTTTCGTTGAAGAGGAGAATATAAGGTTGTAGGTTGAGGTCTTTTAATGATGATGAATTTGGGTAGGCTAATTTTTCTATTGATGGGGCTAAAGGTTGTAGTGAGATGGTTGTAATTTATGTTTTAGTACCCGTGAACTTGATGCTCGTGTCTCAGAAAGTAGTGAATTTTATATAATTAATTGTATACTTCTTTTTTTTAATAAAGTTATCAGTTGCTTTTTTACATTAATTGTATCCTCTTTTTTGAGTTATTTTCTAATGATCTGTTTTGGCTGTTAACAAAAATATTTATTTATTTTTATCTATAAACCATTATCGTAAATCTATAAAAAAATTATTTTAAAACCTAAAAAATTGTATACTATATTTTAAAAATATTTTTTATATGTATTTTATCTCCAATTATTGTTTGGACTCTTATTTATATCCCAACTCTTATTTTTTTATCAATAAATTTTTGTAAAACTATATTAAATCTGTGAAATCTTTTTTTTTTTTTTTGTTATTTTGTTCTTTTTATTAGTATTCTTACGTCTCTTAATTGTATCTTAAATATTTTTGTTTTATCCATAACTTTTGTAGTTAAGTTAATCTTATCTTAAATCTGTGAAATATATTTTCTTATTTGTAACATTTTAAAATTCCTAAGTTTGTAAAACCTTTTTGTATTTCTAACTTTTCCCCAAATACTTTTTTCACTTTAATTGTATCCTTAATCTCTTTTATTTGAAAACCTAAAAAATCCTATCCTAAATCTGTAAAATAAATTTTTGTATCCATTTTTTTTCAAATTATTGTTTTGACACTTATTTATATCCTAAATGTTACTGTTTTTATCAATAACTCTTTGTAAACTGTCTATTAAATCTCTAAGTCTTTTTTTATCTATAACTTTTTTTTGATTATTATTACTCCCCCCGTCCGTAAATTATCGTCCTAATTGACCCGGCGCACAGATTAAGAAAAAACAATTGACTTGATTATTAATATTGGTTTAATGTGTAATTTCCTTTAAAGCCCATGTGTATGTGACCCGTAATTAAAGTAGGGTGAAAAAGTAAGGGTAAAGTAGTAAAAGTGATGTTCTAAAAACGTTGGTTTCAAACTGGACAATTATTTTGGGACGAATGAAAAAGGAAAGGAGGATGATAATTTAGGGACGGAGGGAGTATGATTTTTTATCATATCCTAAATATTATTGTTTTATTTGAATTTTTTTACTTTAATTTCTTTCTAATTCCTGTTATGACTTTTTACCGGATCCTAAGTTTGTAAAACCTTTTTGTATCTTCATCTTTTTTCTGCAAATACTAATTCACTTATAATCTCTTTTATTTTAAAACTTAAAACACTGTATCCTTAATTTCTAATATTATTTTTTGGGGATGATTAGTTTTTTGACTATCGTACATGTTGGGGGTAACCGATTTGACCAACAAACTCCAAATAAACTAAATGTGACCGACGTAATCATGATTTGGGAAAAAATGTGACCAATGACGTTAGCTAGACATTTAAATTGGAAATTGATCTGCTGACATATCCATAGTCTATGTCAGCAGCGCCGTTACCAATTTTGATGTCCAGTTAACGACATTGATTACATTTTGCCCAAATCATGTGTAAGTTGTTCACCTTTTGTATATTGGAAGTTTGTTGGTTAAATCGGTTACACCCAATTTGTATGATGATCTAAAAAATAATTAACCCCTTTTTTTGTATATAACCTTTATTTTAAAATAATTGTTTTGACTCTTATTTATATCGTAAATCCTATGGCTTTTATGAGTAACTTTTTGTAAAACTATCTACTAAATCTATAAATATTTTTTTAATTAATATCTTTTTTCTAATTATTATTTTGTCTCTTGATCATATCCTAAATATTATTGTTTCATTTGTAATTTTATAGTTAAGTTAACCTTATCTTTTATATCTGTGCATTTTTTTTTCACTTATAAATTTTTACTAATTACTGAATTTAATCGTATCCTAAGTTTGTAAAACCTTTTTTTAATCTGTAACTTTTCTCAAAATAAATTGTATTCTTAAATCAATATTATTTTTTAAATTTATATATTGTTTGTAGTTACTTTTTGGTTAAGTTAGGTTATTGTTTTTAAAGTAACTGGCATAGATTTTTAAAAGATAGTAGTATTTTAAAATAAAATAAAAGGGGTCTTACAAATAGGAGGGAGGGAGGTAGGGAGGGAGAGAGATGATTAAGTTTAATAAAAGGAAGTGATGAGAAAAAACATGATGTGTTTAGAATTTTGGTTATAGTGAATGTCATGATCATCTCTTCCTTCATTTCATTGGCAAATGGTTTAATTTGCAATTATGTTGTGAATTGGTAAGAAATTTGGATGAAAGCTGGATGCCCTTGATCGAAGCCTTTTTTAGCACCATGTAAATGAGCTTTGGTAGAGAATTAGGAGGTTGGTTACTTGCGGTGATATAGGATGTTTTGTTCATGCCGGTGTATTTTGGCCTTCACCTACATTTGCAGGAGCAAACATCTCTTTATTTGATAAAGTTTGGTGAGCAATATCATCTTCTTTGTAGTGTAAGGGCATTTCAACTTTTAGATCTAGGTGTATTCTAAGCAATGCTTATTTCATGTGGTTGTACTTAGGATAAGGAATTGAGGACCAATCTTGTCGGTTAGTAAAGGTTTATTGATTAGGAGTTCATTCCGTGTAGAGGGGTATTATTACCGTGGGATATGTGACTGGCGAGTAGGTTGTTAGTGTTGATAGGCTTTGTTTCATTTTGTTCTTTTCGATGTTAAAGGGAAGTTGAATTGGTGTACCTTGGTCTGTGGTCCGAGTCCCAATATGCCTCATGTTGGCTGTTGTTTTAGGTTGATATGAGTGACTTTACAGGGTGGTCTAATGGAGGAGCTTGTTTCTAAAAGAGCCTCTTTAGAAAATGAGTTAGATTTTAAGGAGTAAAAGTAATTGTTGGTGATACCTCGCTTTATGTCGGTTAAGGAGGGTGATTACAGTTTGAGATTTGGTTTCACTTGATTGCTAGCGATAAAAGAAGGTACTTGATTTAGAAGATTTTGATTGGTAAAAAAGTCTTGGTGTCAAATGCAAGACCGATTTGGGAGAACTTCACTTTTTAGGTTAGGGATTGGAATTTATAAATAGCTTTCTTTGTGTTAGATGTCATTTTGTGTATACCTTTAGTATACAAAGGTTGCATCACCTTGTTTGGCGCTTTTGGCATTGAATTGGTTTACCTTGGTCTATAGTCCATTCGGGCTCATTTGAGGTGCCGTTTTAGGTTGAATTGAGTGACTTTCATGGTCAGGTTTGCTTCGTTGGTGTTTAGGTATCGATTTAAATGTGGTGGGATTCCATTATGAATAGTTGGGTAGATATGAGATTTAAGATCTTGAGGTATCTAATGTCTGGGAGGTTTTTTTTGAGGGGGTGGGGTGGGGGTTGCTTGGTGCACCTCTAGTATGCGCAAGTTTTTTGAATTTTAATTTTGAGTGTGATAAAAAAGATCTTGAGTGGTGTGGTTACCATTTACTTAATAGTTTTTTTTAAAATTCTTCTTTAAAGAGAATTAGTAGTGGTTCCCCACTTACCTCCTTGGTGACTCGAACTCACGACCTTCTATGTTTGGGAGAAGCGTTTTACGTTGTCATTTACTTGATAGTTACCCAAAGGTATCTATAGGTTATTGGTTTTCAACCTATGAGAGGTGGGTTTAAATCAAGATGTGCTTGATACCGTCACCTCAGCCAATAGCTTGCGGTGGTAGATTTTTCTCTTAGTCTGATTAAATGTGGTAAGCTTCCTTTTCTTTTGAGAACACAACTTTACTGTCACTATTTTGAGGTCATGAATAGTAATTGGTGGAAGGAATGTTTGGTCGGAGGATAGGCTAATTTTTTAGCACCATGTAAATGAGCTTTGGTAGAGAATTTGGAGGTTGGTTCCTTGCTATTATTTTGACCTTCACCTACGTTTGCAGGAGCAAACAACTCTTTATTTGATAAAGTTTGGTGAGCAATATCATCGTCCTTGTAGTGTAAGGGCATTTCACCTTTTAAATCTAGGAGTATTATAAGCAATGCTTGTTGCATGCGGTGGTATTTAGTATAAGGAACTAATGGCCAATCTTGTTGGTTAGTAAAGATTTAATGATTAGGAGTTCCCTGTAGAGGGGTAATATTACCTTGGGATATTTGACTGGCGAAGTAGGTTGTTAGTGTTGCTAGGCTTTGTTATGTTTGATGTCAAAGGGAAGTTGAATTGGTGTACCTTGATCTGTAGTCCGAGTTTCACTCTGGCTCATTTTGGCCGTTGTTTTAGGTTTGATATGATTGATTTTCATGGGTGGTCTCATGGAGGAGCTTGTTTATAAAAGAGCCTCATTTAAAAATGATTAGATTTTAAGGAGTAAAAGTAATTGTTTTTATGTCATATAAGGACGATGATTGCAGTCTTAGATTTGTTTCACTTGATTGCTAGTGATTAAACAAGGTACTTGATTAAGAAGATTCTGATTGGTAAACAGGTCTTGGTGTCAAATGCAAGAGCGATTCGGGAGAAATTTACTTTCTAGCTTAGGGATTGGAATTTGTCAATAGTTTTCTATGTGTTAGATGATTGTTTAGACCTTTAGTATACAAAGGTCGCATCACCTTGTTTGGCGCTTTTGGCACTGAGTTGGTTTAGCTTGGTTTATAGTCCCATTCGGGCTTGTTTGGGGTGTCATGGTCAGGTTTACTCAGTTTGTGTTTAGGTGGCGATTTGAATGTGGTGGGAGAATGGATAGTTGGGTAAATATGAGATGTAAGATCTTGAGGTATCTAATGCCTGGGTTACTTGATTGATGACCGGGAGGTTTGGGGGAGGGGGGGTGGCTTGGTGCACCTCTAGTATGCGCAAGTTTCTTGAATTTTAATTGGGAGTGTGATATAAAGGATCTTGAGTGGTGTGGTTACCATTTACTTGAAAGGCATCCAAGGGTATCTATAGGTTATGGGTTTTCAATGAATGAGAGGTGTGTTTAAGTCAAGTTGCGCTTGCTAGCATCACCTCGGCCAATAGCTTCTTGTGGTAGATTTTTTCTCTTTTAGTCTGATTAAATGGGGTAATCTTCCTTTTCATTTCAGAACACAACTTTATCGTCACGATTTTGAGGTCATGAATAATATACTTGGTGGAAGGAATGCTCCGTCGGATGATACGGTGGTTTTGTTTTAATGAGAAAGCATAATATTCGTTATCCAGAATCTTAATTGGTGGAAAGAGATTGGTAGTCTTGTAGGGGAGCTGGTTTCTGAAAGAGCTTTTAAAACTGAGTTAGATTTTAAGGAGCAAATGCAAGAGCAGTTGCTGTGGAATCACTTGCTACTTTACGGATTTGTTCGGCTACAAAGCTAGGCGTACCCCAATCATCAGGGGGTTTGAGTAGAGTTTCATTGAAGAGGAGAAAGTAAGGTTGTTGGTGAGGTCTTTTAATGAGGAGGAATTTGGGAAGGCTAATTTTTCTATTGATGGAGCTAAAGGTTGTGGTGAGATGTTTGTAACTTAATGTTAGTACCCGTGAACTCAATGCCCGGTTCTTAGGAATGGCACGGCACAAGAAAGGCACATATGAGGGGATTAGGCGGGAAATAGTTAACATAAAAGATAAACCTATAACGTGGAGAGTAGTGAGTTATCGGTTGCTTTTTTACATTAATTGTATGCTTTGAGTTATTTTCTAATTATTTGTTTTGTTTGTGATTTTAAATATTTATTTATTTTATATGTAAAACTGTATTCTAAGTCTAAAAAAATTGTTTGAAAACCTGAAAATTTGTATCCTATTTTTTTATATTTAACTTATCTCTAATTATTGTTTGGACTCTTATTTATATCCTATTTTTTTTATCAATAACTTTTTGTAAAACCGATTACTAAATATGCAAAATATTTGTTTTTTCCATAACCTTCTTCTTCTTCTTCTTCAAATTTCTTTCTAATTCCTGTTATGTCTTTAACCCTTAAGTATGTAAAACCTTTTTGTGTCTCTATCTTTTCTCCAAATATGTTTTTTTATCAAATTATTGTGTTGACTATTATTTATATCTTAGTCCTATTTTTTTATACATAACTTTTTGTAAATTGACTTTAACGGTATCCTAAGTTTGTAAAACCTTTTTTAATATATAACTTTTTTCAAAATACTGTTTTCACCTTGACCATATCCTTAATCTGTAATTTTTTTTAATTTATAAATTGTTTGTAGTTATATTTTTGTTAAATAAAGTATCCGACAGATTTTTAAAAAGATAATTGTATTTGCAAATAAAATAAAAGGGGTAATACAAATAGAAGAGTGACAGACCGAGTGTGTGTGTGAAGAATAATTTTAATAAAAAGATGAGGAAAAAAAGAGGTGTTTAGAATTTTTGTTATAGGGAATCTCATGATCATCTCTTCCTTCATTTCATTGGCCAATGGTTTAGTTTGCAATTATGGTGTGAATTAGTTAGAATTTTTTTATGAAAGCTGGATGCCTTTGATCGAAGCTTTTATTAACGCCATGTATCATGTATGTGAGCTTTCGTAGAGATTTAGGAGGCTAGTTTCTTGTGGTGATATAAGGATGTTTTGCTGATGCCATTGGACCTTCACCTACGTCTGCGCAAGAAATTAACTCTTTATTTGATAAAGTTTGGTGAGCAATCTAATCTTCTTTGGAGTGAAAGGGAATTTCAACACTTGGATCTAGGAGTATTCTAAGCAAAGCTTATTCCATGTGGTGGTACTTAGGAGAAGGAATTAAGGACCAATCTTGTTGGTTAGTCTAGTATCTAAATTGTTCTCTTTAGATGGTCGTTTGACCTTTAGTAGCTTGCGAGTCAAAGTTTGATGATTTGGAGTTCATTCCATTTATAGGGGGGGTACTATTACCTTGGGATATGTGAGTGGCGAAGTAGGTTATTGTTGATAGGGCATTCTTGCCTTTTGTTCTTTTAGATGTTAAAGGGAAGTTGAATCGGTTGTTATTTTTAGGTTGATAAGATATGAGTGACTTTCATGGGTATTCTCGTGGAGGAGCTTGTTTTTAAAAGAGCCTCATTTAAATATGAGTTAGATTTTAAGGAGCAGAAGTAATTGTTGTGGATACCGTGCTTTATGTTGGTTAAGGACGGTGATTGCAGTTTGAGATTTGTTTCAGCTAGCGATAGAAGAAGGAAATTGGTTAAGGAAATTCTGATTAGTTAAAGAGTCTCGGTGTCAAATGCTAGAGCGATTCAGGAGGAATTCACTTCCTAGTTTCCGGATTGGAATTTGTCAATAGTTTTTCGGTGTTAGATGTCATTTTGTGTATACCTTTATCATACAAAAACACATCACTTTGTTTGGCACTTTTGGCATATAATTTTGTACTTATAAAGAAAAAGAAGTAAAAAGGAAGTGGAATTGGTGTACCTTGGTTTGTAGTTCCACTTGGGCTCATTTAGGGCACCGTTGTAGGTTGAATTGGGTAACTTTCATGGTCTTTTTGGCTTTGTTGGTGTTTAGGTGGTGATTTAAATGTGGTGAGAATCCATTCTAAATAGTTGGGTAGATATGAGATGTAGGATCTTGGGTATCTAGTGCCTAGGTTACTTGATTGATGCCTTTGTGGGTTGGGGTGCGCTAGGCGAACCTCTATTACACGCAAGTTTCGTGAATTTTAAGTGGAAATGTGATATAAAGGATCTTGATTGGTGTGCTTCCCATTTCCTTGATAGGTGTCCTGGGGTATCTTTAGGTTATTGGCTCTCAACGAATGGGAGGTGGCTTTGTGGGTTTAATTCAAGATGTGCTTGATAGCGTCCCCGTGGTTAATTTCTTCTTTTTGTAGATTTTACTCTTTTATTCTGATTAAATGTGGTAGGCTTCCTTTTCTTTTGAGAACACACTTTACTGTCAAGATTGAGGCCTTGTATAGTAATTGGTGGAAGGAATACTCTGTGGATTGTTTTAATGAGATATAATATATTCGTTGTGCAAAATCTTACTTTAGTGGAAAGAGATAAGTAGTCTCGTGGAGGAGCTTGTTTTTAAAAGAGCCTCTTTTAGAAATGAGTTAGCTTTTAAGGAGTAAATGCAAGAGCGATTGGGGTGGAATTCACTTGCTACTTTACGGATTTGTTCGGCTACAAAGCTAGGCGTATCTCAAACATTAGGGGAATTGATTTGAGTTTCATTGAAGAGGAGAATAGAAGGTTGTCTGCGAGGTCTTGTAATGAGAAGGAATTTGGGAAAGCTAATTTCTCTATTGATGGGGATAAACGTGGTGCGATCGTTGTAATTTAATGTTAGTACCCATGTAACTTAATGCTCGGTCGTACGATAGGCTAGTTTTGTTTTAATGAGAAAGCATATATTCGTATATTCGTTATGCAAAATTATACTTGGTGGAAAGAGATGGGCAATCTTGTGGAGGAGCTGGTTTCTAAAAGAGCCTCTTTTAAAAATGAGTTTTATTTTATGGAGTTAGGTGTAGCCCAATCATCAGGGGCATTGATTAGAGTTTCATTGAAGAGAAGAATAGAAGGTTGTTGGTGAGGTTTCATAAAGTTATCATTTAATTTTGTACATTAAATGTATGCTGTTTTTTGAGTTATTTTCTTACTTTCTATTTTGACTTTTAATAAAAATATTAATTTATCTTATCTATAAAATAGTATTCTAAATCTGTAAAAAACTTATTTGAAAACCTGAAAAATTGTATCCTATGTTTGTAAAATCTTTTTTTATATTCAACTTATCTCTAATTATTTGTTGAACTCTTATTTATATCATATCTCTTATTATTTTTTATTAATAACTTTTTGTGAAACCGTTTACGAAATCTGTGAATTTTTTTCTTTTATCTGTATTTTTTTGCTTCTTCTTCTTGTTATTATTATTGTTATTATTATTATTATTATTGTTACTCTTTATCGTATTCTAAATATTTTTGTTTTTAGCTATAGTTTTGTAGTTAAGTTAACCTTATCTTAAATATGTGAAATATTTTTTGTTACTTTTAATTTCTTTCTAATTCCTGTTATGACTTTTAACCATATCCTAAGTTTATAAAACCTTTTTGTATCTCTATTTTTTCTCAGAATACTATATTCACTTTAACCGTTTAATCTTTTTTATTTGAAAACCAAAAAAATCGTATTCTTAATTTGTAAAATAACTTTTTATATGTATTTTTTTTTTCAATTTTTTTGACTATTATTTATAACCTAAATCCTATTGTTCTTATAAATAACTTTCTGTAAAACCATCTACTAAATCTGTAAATCTTTTTTATATGGGTTTATTACTTTTTTTGATTCGCACAAATTGAGGATAATCAATTTGACGAGCAAACTTTAAATATACAAAATGTGACCAGCGTATTAATGTTTTGGGCAAATGTGAGCAATCCAACTTGGTAACAGAGCCGCTGACGTGGACTATGGGTACGTTTGCACCTCCGTTATCAATTTGGATGTCTAGTTAACACTATTGGTCACATTTTGCCCAAATCATGAATAACATTTTGAATATTGGATGTGGGTTGGTTAAAGTATTTTTATACAACATTTTACTTCTAAAAAAATATGGTTATCCTGAATTTGTGCGGTGGTCAAAAAAATAATGAGTCCTTTTTTTTATCTTGAACTTTTTTCAAAAAACTAATTATCTCTTAAATTTGTGAAATCTTTTCGTTTTGCACTTTTAATTTTCTAGTATGAACTATATTGACTTTAACCGTATCCTAAGTGTGTTAAACCTATTTTTAATCTGTAACTTTTTGCAACATATTGTTTTCATTTTAACCGCATTGTATCTTATGTGTAATTTTTTTAAATTTATAAATAGTTTATAGTTACATTTTTGTTATGTATGGTTTTTGTATTTAAAGTAATCGACATATATTTTTAAAGAGATTATAGTATTTTAAAATGATTTAAGAGGGGTAATACAAATAGAACAGAGATAGAGTGTGTGAAGATTAATTGGAATAAAAGGAATTGATGAGAAAAAACATGAGGTGTTTAGAATTTTGGTATTAGTGATCATCTCTTCCTTCATTTCATTGGCCAATGGTTCAGTTTGCAATTATGGTGTGAATTGGTTAGGATTTTGGATGAAAGCTGGATGCCCTTGATCAAAGCCTTGCTTAACACCATGTTAGTGAGCTTTGGTAGAGATTTAGGAGGCTGGTTCCTGGTGGTGATATAGGATGTTTTGCTGATGCCAGTGTATTTGGACCTTCATCTACGTCTGCAGGAGCAAACAACTCTTCTTTCATAAAGTTTGGTGAGCAATATAATCTTCTTTGGATTTGAAGGGCATTTCATTACTTAGATCTAGGAGTATTCTAAGCAATGCTTATTTCATGTGGTGGTACTTAGAATAAAGAATTAAAGACCAATCTTGTCTGTTAGTCAAGTATCTAAATTGTTCTCTTTAGATGGTCAATTGAATCTTAGTATCTTGGGACTCAAGGTTCAATGACTAGGGGTTCATTCTATGTGTAGAGGGGTATTAAATATTACCTTGGGATATGTGATTGGTGAAGTAGATTGTTTGTGTTGATAGGATTTGTTGCTTTTTGTTCTATTAGGTTTTAAAGGGAAGTTGAATTGGTGAATTGGTGTACCTTGGTCTCTAGTCTGAGTCCCACTCTAGTTCATTTTGGCATCATTTTAGGTTGATACGACCGACTTTTATGGGTAGTCTCATGGAGGAACTTGTTTCTAAAGAGCCTCATTTGAAAATGTGTTTGATTTTAAGGAGTAAAAGGAATTGTTTTGGATACCTCGCTTTATGTTGGTTAAGGGCGGTTATTAGGTTTGAGATTTTTTCATTGATTGCTAGCCATAGAAGAAGGAACTTGATTAAAGATTCTTATAGGTAAAAAAGTCTTGGTGTCGAATGGAATAGCTATTCGAAAGGAATGCACTTGCTAGTTCACGGTTTAGAATTTGTCAATAGTTTTTACGTGTTAGATGTCATTTTAACGTGCCTTTTATACAAAGGATGCATCACCTTGTTTGGCGCTATTGGCATATAATTTTGTACGTATAAAAAAGGTAAAAAAGTAGAAGGGAAGTGAAATAGGTGTCTTTTGGTCTATAGTCACACTGGGGCTCATTTGGGACACTGTTTTAGGTTGAATTGGGTGACTTTCATGGTTAGTTTTGCCTCGTTGGTGTTTTGGTGGTGATTTAAATGTTGTGAGATGCCATTCTGAATAGTTGGGTATATATGAGATGTGGATCTTCCAGGTATCTAATACCC
>CM028377.1:78686263-78842391 GCA_013146195.2 Codonopsis lanceolata
CAAAAGTAATAAACATTATAAAAAAGATTCCAAATTTAGTAGATGGTTTTACAAAAATTTATTTATAAAAACAATAGGATTTAGGATATAAATAATAGTCAAAAAAATTATTTGAAGAAAAAAAATTACATACAAATTACTCCCTACGTCTAAATTGTAAATGGCTTCCCTTTCCTTTTTAAATCTGTCCCCAAAATAATTGTCAGGAGTTTGCAAACTTACCTTTTTAGAACATCACTTTTACCACTTTACCCTTACTTTTCACTCTACTTTAATTATGGGCCACATCTTGGCATGGGCTTTAAAAAACTACAATAAACCATATAAATAATCAAGTCAATTGTTTTTTCTTAAACTATGCGTCGAATTGACTAAACGATTATTTAGGACGGAGGAGTATTTTGCAAATTTAGAATACGAATACAGTTTATTTTGAGAAAATTACAGAGAGATTAAAAAGGTTTTACTTGAGATACGATTAAAGTCATGGTAGTAAAAAGTTCTAAGAAAGTGAAAAAAAAAAGCACCGATTTAAAAGATAAGGCTAACTTAACTATAAAATTACAAATTAAACAATAATATTTAGGATATGATCAAAAGACAAAATAATAATTAACAAAATGTTAATAATAAAAAATAGATTTACCGATTTAGTAGACGGTTTTACAAAAAAGCACCGATAAAAATAAGAGTCCAAAAAATAATTTTAAATAAAGGTTACATACAAAAAAAAGGGTTAATTATTTTAGACCATCATACAAATTGGGTGTAACCGATTTGACCAACGACCTTCAATATACAAGCGTGAACAACTTACATGATTTGGGTAAAATGTGATCAATAATAAATTAACTAGATATCAAAATTAGTAACAGAAATTTGGTGACATGGACTATGGAGTGCGACACCAAATCAATTTCAATTTGAATGTCGATTAACATCATTGGTCACATTTTTTCCAATTCATGATTCGTCGGTAACATTTTTGTATATTACAGCATGAACTTATATTAACTTTTCCGAGACCCAAGCATTAAGTTCACGGGTACTAAAACATTAAATTACAACCATCTCACTACAACCTTTACCCCAATCAATAGAAAAATCAGCTTTCCTAAATTCCTCATCATTAAAAGACCTCACCAACAACCTTATATTCTCCTCTTCAATGAAACTCTAATGAAATCCCCTCATGATTGGGCTGCACCTAGCTTTGTAGCCGAACAAATCCGTAAAGTAGCAAGTGATTCCACCGCAATTGCTCTTGCCTTTACTCCTTAAATTCTAACTCATTTTTAAAAGCTCTTTTAAAAACCGGCCAGACTACCTATCTCTTTCCACCAAGTAAGATTCTGCATAACGAATATATGCTTTCTCATTAAAACAAAACTACCCTATCCTCCAACCGTACATTCCTTCCACCAATTACTATTCATGATCTCAAAATAGTGAGAGTAGAGTTGTGTTCTCAAAAGAAAAGGAAGCTTACCCCCATTTAATCAGACTAAGAGAAAAATCTACCACAGCAAGGTATTGGCCGAGATGACGCTATCAAGCACATCTCGACTTAAACCCACCTCTCATAGGTTGAAAACCAATAACCTATAGATACCCTTGGGCAACTATCAAGTAAATGGTAACCACGCCACTCAAGATCTTTTATATCACACTCCCAATTAAAATTCAAGACACTCGCGTGTACTAGAGGTGCACCAAGCCACCCCCACCCAAAAAAAAAAAAACCTCCCAGACATTAGATACCACAAGATCTTAAACCTCATATCTACCCAACTATTCTGAATGGAATCCCACCACATTTAAATCGCCACCTACACACCAACGGAGCAACCCTGACCATCAAAGTCACTCAATTCAACCTAGAACGGCACCCCAAATGAGCCCGAGTGGACTATAGACCAAGGTACACCAATTCAATGCCAAAAGCGCCAAACAAGGTGATGCAGCCTTTGTATACTAAAGGTATACACAAAATGACATCTAACACAAAGAAAGCTATTTACAAATTCCAATCCCTAAGCTAAAAAGTGAAGTTCTCCCGAATCGCTCTTGAATTTGACACCAAGACTTTTTTACCAACCAGTCTTCTTAATCAAGCTCCTTCTTTTATCGCTAGCAATCAAGTGAAACAAATCTCAAACTGTAATCACCCTCCTTTACCGACATAAAGCGAGGTATCAACAACAATTACTTTTACTCCTTAAAATCTAACTCATTTTTTAATGAGGCTCTTTTAGAAACAAGCTCCACCATCAGACCACCCTTGAAAGTCACTCATATCATCATAAAACAACACAGCCAAAATAAGCCAGATTGGGACACGGACCACAGACCAAGGTACACCAATTCAACTTCCCTTTAACATCGAAAAGAACAAAATAAAACAAAGCCTATCAACACTAACAACCAACTCGCCAGTCACATATCCCACTGGAATAATACCCCTCTACAGGGAATGAACTCCTAATCATTAAACCTTTACTAACCGACAAGATTGGTCCTTAATTCTTTATCCTAAGTACCACCGCATGCAATAAGCATTGCTTAGAATACTCCTAGATCTAAAAGTTGAAATGCTCTTACACTACAAAGAAGATGATATTGCTCACCAAACTTTATCAAATAAAGAGTTGTTTGCTCCTGCAAACGTAGGTGAAGGTCAAAATACACTGGCATGAGCAAACATCCTATATCACCGCAAGGAACTAACCTCCTAAATTCTGTACCATAGCTCATTTACATGGTGCAAAAAAAGGCTTCGATCAAGGGCATCCAGCTTTCAGCCAAATTTCTTACCAATTCACAACATAATTGTAAATTAAACCATTTGTTGATGAAATAAAGGAAGAGATGATCATGACATTCACTATAACCAAAATTCTAAACACATCATGTTTTTTCTCATCACTTCCTTTTACTAAACTTAATCATCTCTCTCCCTCCCTACCTCCCTCCCTCCTATTTGTAAGACACCTTTTATTTTATTTTAAAATACTACTATCTTTTAAAAATATGTCAGTTACTTTAAAAACAATAACCTAACTTAACGAAAAAGTAACTTCAAACGATACATATATTTTAAAAAATGATATTGATTTAAGAATACAGTTTATTTTGAGAAAAGTTACAGATTAAAAAAAGATTTTACTTGGGATACGATTAAAGTCAGTAATTAGTAAAAAGTTCTAATTGAAAAAAAAAATGCACAGATTTAAAAGATAAGGTTAACTTAACTATAACATTACAAATTAAACAATAATATTTAAGATATGATCAAAAGACAAAATAATAATTAGAAAAAGTTAATAATAAAAAATAGATTTACCGATTTAGTAGACGGTTTTACAAAAAAGTACTGATAAAAGCCATAGGGTTTAGGATATAAATAAGAGTCCAAAAAAATAATTTTAAATAAAAGTTACATACAAAAAACAAGGGCTAATTATTTTTTAGACCATCATACAAATTGGGTGTAACCGATTTGACCAACGACCTTCCAATATACAAAACTTGAACAACTTACATATGATTTGGGCAAAATATGATCAATGTCGTTAACTGGACATAAAAATTGGTAAAGAAGCTCGTGACGTGGACTACGGGTACGACACCAAATCAATTTCCAATTTGAATGTCCAGTTAACGTCATTGGTCACATTTTTTCCCAATTCATGATTACGTCGGTCACATTTTGTATATTTGGAGTTCGTTGGTTAAATCGGTTACCCTTAATATGTACGATAGTTAAAAAATTAATTAAACCCAAAAAATAATATTAGAAATTATGGATACATTTCTTTAGGTTTTAAAATAAAATAGATTATACGGTTCAAGTGAAATACTATTTGGAGAAAAGATAAAGATACAAAAAGGTTTTACAAACTTAGGATCCTGTAAAAATCATAATAGGAATTAGAAAGAAATTCAAGTAAAAAAATTCAATTAAAACAATAATATATAGGATATGATCATGAATCATAATAATTATAAAAAAAAAGTTATAAATAAAAAAAAGACCTACAGATTTAATAGATGGTTTACAAAGAGTTATTTATAAAAACAGTAACATTTAGGATATAAATAAGTGTCAAAACAATAATTTGAAGAAAAAAAAGTTGCATGCAAAAGTTTATTTTACATATTTAGGATACGATTTTTGAGGTTTTCAAATAAAAGAGATTAAGGATACAATTAAATTGAAAATAGTATTTGGAGAAAAGTGAGAAATACAAAAAGGTTTTACAAACTTAGGAATTTAAAAATAAGAAAAAATATTTCATAGATTTAAGATAAGATCAACTTAACTACAAAAGTTACAGATAAAACAAAAATATTTTTATACGACTAAGAATCATAATAATAATAAGAAGAAAAACATCACAGATAAAAAAAAAAGATTTCGCATATTTAATACAGTTCGACAAAAAAATTATTGATAAAAAAATAATAGGTGGGATATAAATAAGAGTCCAAACAATAATTGGAGATAAGTTACATATAAAAAAATATTTTACAAATATAGGATACAATTTTTTTAGGTTTTCAAATTTTTTTTACCGATTTGCAATACTGTTTTATAGGTAAAAAAAGCAACTGATAACGTTACTAAAAAAAGAAGTATACAATTAATTATATAAAATTCACTATTTCCACGACATACACTTATATTAACTTTTTCTGAGAACCGAGCATTAAGTTCACGGGTACTAAAACATTAAATTACAACCATCTCACTACGACCTTTAGCCCCATTAACAGAAAAATTAGCTTTCCTAAATTCCTCATCATTAAAAGACCTCACCAACAACCTTATATTCTCCTCTTCAATGAAACTCTAATGAAAGCCCCTCATGATTGGGCTGCACCTAGCTTTGTAGCCGAACAAATCCGTAAAGTAGCAAGTGATTCCACCGCAATTGCTCTTGCCTTTACTCCTTAAAATCTAACTCATTTTAAAAAAAAGCTCTTTTAGAAACCGATTCCTCCATAAGACTACCTATCCCTTTCCACCAAGTAAGATACTGCAAAACGAATATATGCTTTCTCATTAAAACAAAACCACCCTCTCCTCCGACCGAACATTCCTTCCACCAATTACTATTCATGATCTCAAAATAGTTACAGTTGAGTTGTGTTCTCAAAAGAAAAGGAAGCTTACCCCCATTTAATCAGACTAAGAGAAAAATCTACCACAGCAAGCTATCAAGTAAATGGTAGCCACACCACTCAAGATCTTTTATATCACACTCCCAATTAAAATTCAAGACACTTGCGCGTACTAGAGGTGCACCAAGCCACCCCCACCAACCCCCCCCTCCCCGGCAAAAAAAAAACCTCCCGGACATTAGATACCTCAAGATCTTAAATCTTATATCTACCCAACTATTCTAAATAGAATCCCACCACATTTAAATCTCCACCTACACACCAACGGAGCAAACCTGACCATGAAAGTCACTCAATTCAACCTAAAACGGCGCCCCAAATGAGCCCGAATGGACTATGGACCAAGGTACACCAATTCAATGCCAAAAGTGCCAAACAAGGTGATGCGACCTTTGTATACTAAAGGTATACACAAACTTACATCTAACACAAAGAAAGCTATTTACAAATTCCAATCCCTAAGCTAAAAAGTGAAGTTCTCCCGAATCGCTCTTGCATTTGATACCAAGACTTTTTTACCAATCAGAATCTTCTTAATCAAGCTCCTTTTATCGCTAGCAATCAAGTGAAACAAATCTCAAACTGTAATCACCCTCCTTTACCGACATAAAGCGAGGTATCAACAACAATTACTTTTACTCCTTAAAATCTAACTCATTTTTTAATGAGGCTCTTTTAGAAACATGCTCCACCATCAGACCACCCTTGAAAGTCACTCATATCATCATAAAACAACACAGCCAAAATAAGCCAGATTGGGACACAGACCACAGACCAAGGTACACCAATTCAACTTCCCTATCGAAAAGAACAAAACGAAACAAAGCCTATCAACACTAACAACCTACTCGCCAGTCACATATCCCACGGTAATAATACCCCTCTACAGGGAATGAACTCCTAATCATTTAACCTTTACTAACCGACAAGATTGGTCCTTAATTCCTTATCGTATGTACCACTGCATGCAATAAGCATTGCTTAGAATACTCCTAGATCTAAAAGTTGCAATGGCCTTACACTACAAAGAAGATGATATTGCTCACGAAACTTTATCAAATAAATAGTTGTTTGCTCCTGCAAATGTAGTTGAAGGTCAAAATACACTAGCATGAGCAAACATCCTATATCACCGCAAGGAACCAACCTCCTAATTCTGTACCAAAGCTCATTTACATGGTGCTAAAAAAAGCTTCGATCAAGGGCATCCAGCTTTCATCCAAATTTCTTACCAATTCACAACATAATTGCAAATTAAACCATTTGTTGATGAAATAAAGGAAGAGATGATCATGACATTCACCATAACCAAAATTCTAAACACATCATGTTTTTCTCTTCACTTCCTTTTATTAAACTTAATCATCTCTCTCCCTCCCTACCTCCCTCCCTCCTATTTGTAAGACCACTTTTATTTTATTTTAAAATACTACTATCATTTAAAAATCTATGTCAGTTACTTTAAAAACAATAACCTAACTTAACTAAAAAGTAACATCAAACAATATATAAATTTAAAAATAATATTGATTTAAGAATACAGTTTATTTTGAGAAAAGTTACAGATTAAAAAAAGGTTTTAGAAACTTAGGATACGATTAAAGTCAATAATTAGTAAAAAGTTATAAGTGAAAAAAAAAATGCACAGATATAAAAGATAAGGTTAACTTAACTATAAAATTACAAATTAAACAATAATGTTTAGGATATGATCAAGAGACAAAATAATAATTAGAAAAAAGCTATTAATAAAAAAAAGATTTACAGATTTCGAAGATGGTTTTACAAAAAGTTACTCATAAAAGCCATTGGATTTAGGATATAAATAAGAGTCAAAAAAATAATTATAAATAAAAGGTCACATACAAAAAACAAGGGTTAATTATTTTTTAGACCATCATACAAATTGGGTGTAACCGATTTGACCAACGAACTTCCAACATACAAAACGTGAACAACTTACACATGATTTGGGCAAAATGTGATCAATGTCATTTAACTGGGAATCAAAATTGGTAATGGAGCTGCCGACGTGGACTATGGGTACATCAGCAGATCAATTTCCAATTTGAATGTCCTGTCAACGTCATTGGTCACATTTTTTCCCAAATTATGATTAGGTCGGTCACATTTTGTTTATTTGGAGTTCGTTGGTCAAATCGGTTACCCCCAATATGTACGATAGTCAAAAATTTAATTAACCCCAAAAAAAATATTAGAAATAAAAAATACGGTTTTTTAGGGTTTAAAATAAAAGAGATTATGCGGTTAAAGTGAAACAGTATTTGGAAAAAAAAAAGATAAAGATACAAAAAAGTTTTACAAACTTACGATCTGGAAAAGTCATAACAGGAATTAGAAAGAAATTAAAGTAAAAAAATTCAAATAAAACAATAATATTTAGGATATGATCATGAATCATAATAATAATCAAAAAAAGTTATAGATAAAAAAAGACTTATAGATTTAATAGACGGCTTACAAAGATTTATTGATAAAAATAGACGGCTTACAAAGATTTATTGATAAAAACAGTAACATTTGGGATATAAATAAGTGTCAAAACATAATTTGAAAAAAAAAAGTTGCATACAAAAAAATTATTTTACAATTTTAGGATACGATTTTTTTAGGTTTTCAAATAAAAGAGATCAAGGATATAATTAAAGTGAAAATAGTATTTGGGGAAAAGTTAGAAATACAAAAAGGTTTTACAAACTTAGGAATTTAAAAATGCTAAAAATTAAAAATAAGAAAATATTTTTCACATATTTAAGATAAGATAACTTAACTACAAAAGTTAACAATAAAACAAAAATATTTAAGAGACGATTGAGAGTCATAAGAATAATAATAATAAGAAGCAGAAAAAAGTCACAGATAAAGAAAAGATTTCGCAGATTTAATACAGTTTTACAAAAATTTATTGATAAAAAAATAAGAATTGGGATATAAATAAGATTCCAAACAATAATTGGAGATAAGTAACATATAAAAAAAGATTTTACAAATATAGGAAACAATTTTTTAGGTTTTCAAATATTTTTTTTACAGATTTCCGATAATATTTTATAAATAAAAACTAATAATTTTTGTTAACAGCCAAAACAGATCAGTAGAAAATAACTCAAAAAAGGGCATACAATTAATGTAAAAAAGCAACTGATAACTTTATTAAAAAAAGAAGTATACAATTAATTATATAAAAATCACTACTTTCCACCAGATACTCTTATATTAACTTTTTATGAGACCCAAGCATTAAGTTCACGGGCACTAAAACATAAATTACAACCATCTCACTACGACCTTTAGCCCCATCAATAGAAAAATTAGCCTTCCCAAATTCATCATCATTAAAAGACCTCACCTACAACCTTATATTCTTCTCTTCAACGAAACTCTAATCAAAGCCCCTGATGATTGGGCTTCAACTAGCTTTGTAGCCGAACAAATCCGTAAAGTAGCAAGTGATTCCACCACAATTGCTCATGCATTTACTCCTTAAAATCTTAACTCATTTTTAAAAGAAGCTCTTTTAGAAACCGGCACCTCCATAAGACTACCTATCTCTTTCCACCAAGTAAGATTTGCATAACGAATAAATGCTTTCTCATTAAAACAAAACCACCCTATCCTCTCACTGAGCATTCCTTTTACCAATTACTATTCATGACCTAAAAATCGTGACTGTAAATATGTGTTCTCAAAAGAAAAGGAAGCTTACCCCATTTAATCAGACTAAGAGAAAAATCAACGACAAGAAGCTATTGGCCGAGGTCATGCTATCAAGCGCATCTTGACCTAAACCCACCTCTCATACGTTGAAAACCAATAACCTATAGATACCCTTGGGCTCCTATCAATTAAATGGTAGCCACACCACTCAAGATCCTTTATATCACATTCCCAATTAAAATTCAAGAAACTTGCGGATACTAGAGGTGCACCAAGCCACCCCCATAATCCCCATTCCCCCCCCTCCTAAAAAAACCTACCCAACTTTCAGAATGGAATCCCACCACATTTAAATCGCCACCTAAACACCAACGGAGCAAACCTGACCATGAAAGTCACTCGATTCAACATAAAACGACACCCCAAATGAGCACGAATGGACCATAGACCAAGGTACACCAATTCAATGCCAAAACCGCCAAACAAGGTGATGCAACCTTTGTATACTAAAGGTATACACAGAATGACATCTAACACATAGAAAGCTATTTACAAATTCCAATCCCTAAGCTAGAAAGTGAAGTTCTCCCGAATCGCTCTTGCATTTGACACCAAGACTTTTTTACCAATCAGAATCTTCTTAATCAAGTTCCTTCTTTTATCGCTAGCAATCAAGTGAAACAAATCTCAAACTGCAATCACCTTCCTTAACCGACATAAAGCGAGGTATCCACAACAATTACTTTTACTCCTTAAAATCTAACTCATTTTTTAATGAAACACTTTTAGAAACAAACTACATGAGGCCACCCATGAAAGTCGCTCATATCAACCTAAAACAACTTCCAAAATGAGCCAGAGTGGGACTCGGACTACAGACCAAGGTACACCAACTCAACTTTCCTTAAACATCTAAGAGAACAAAACAAAACAAAGCCTATCAACACTAACAACCTACTTTGCCAATCACATATCCCAAGGTAATAATACCCCTCTACAGGGAATGAACTCCTAATCATTAAACATTTACTAACCGACAAGATTGGTTCTTAATTCCTTATCCTAAGTACCACCACATGCAATAAACATTGCTTAGAATACTCCTAAATCTAAAATGTGAAATGCCCTTACACTATAAAGAAGATGATATTGCTCACCAAACTTTATCAAATAAAGAGTTGTTTGCTCCTGCAAACGTAGGTGAAGGTCAAAATACACTGGCATGAGCAAACATCCTATATCACCGCAAGGAACCAACCTCCTAAATCTCTACCAAAGTTCATTTACATGGTGCTAAAAAAGGCTTCGATCAAGGGCATCCAAATTTCTTACCAATTCACAACATAATTGCAAATTAAACCATTTGCCAATGAAATGAAGAAAGAGATGATCATGACATTCACTATAACCCAAAATTCTACACACATCATGTTTTTTTCTCATCACTTCCTTTTATTAAAACTAATCATCTCTCTCCCACCCTGCCTCTCCCTCTCTTTTATTTTATTTTAAATACTACTATTTTTTAAAAATCTATGTCGGTTACTTTAAAAACAGTAATGTTACTTAACAAAAAAATTTCAAAAAAATATATTGATTTAAGAATACGGTTTATTTTGAGAAAAGTTACATATTAAAAAAAGGTTTTACAAACTTAGGATACGATTAAAGTCGGTTATTAGTAAAAAGTTATAAGTGAAAAAAAAATGCACAAATTTAAAAGATAAGGTTTACTTAACTTTAAAATTACAAATTAAACAATAATATTTAGGACATGATCAAGCAACAAAATAATAATTAGAAAAAAGTTATTACTAAAAAGAAGATTTACAAATTTAGTTGACGGTTTTACAAAAAGTTACTGCTAAAGCCATAAGATTAGGATATAAATAAAAGTCCAAGAAATAATTTTAAAATAAAGGTTACATACAAAAACCAAGGGTTAAATATTTTTTAGACCATTATACAATTTGGGTGTTAACGATATGACCAACGAACATCCAATATACAAAACGTGAACAACTTACACATGATTTGGGCAAGATGTGATCAATGTCGTTAACTGGACATCAAAATTGGTAACGGAGCTGCTGACGTGGACTATGGGTACGTCAACAAATCAATTTCCAATTTGAATGTCCAGTTAACGTCATTGGTCACATTGTTTCCCTCACGATTACGTCTGTCACATTTTGTATATTTGGAGTTTGTTGGTCAAATCGGTTACCCCCAATATGACAATAATCAAAAAATTAATTAACCCCAAAAAATAATATTAGATATTAAGGACACGATTTTTTAGGTTTTAAAATAAAAGAGATTATACGGTAAAAGTGAAACAGTATTTGGAGAAAAGATAACGATACAAAAAGGTTTTACAAACTTAGGATCCGGAAAAAGTCATAATATGAATTAGAAAGAAATTAAAGTAAAAAATACAAATAAAACAATAATAATCATGAATCATAATAATAATCAGAAAAAAGTTATAGATAAAAAAAACTTACAGATTTAATAGACGGTTTACAAAGAGTTATTGATAAAAAAAAGTAACATTTAGGATATAAATAAGTGTAAAAACAATAATTTGCAAAAAAAAGTTGCATACAAAAATTTATTTACTCCTTAAAATCTAACTCATTTTTAAAAGAAGCTCTTTTAGAAACTGGCTCCTCCATAAGACTATCTATCTCTTTCCACGAAGTAAGATTTGCATAACGAATATATGCTTTCTCTTTAGAGCAAAACCACCCTATCATCTGACGGAGCATTCCTTTCACCAATTACTATTCATGACCTCAAAATCGTGACGGTAAAGTTGTGTTCTCAAAAGAAAAGGAAGCTTACCCCTTTTAATCAGACTAAGAGAAAAATCTACCCCAAAGAAGCTACTGGCCAAGGTGACGCTGTCAAGCGCATCTTGACTTAATCCCACCTCTCATACATTGAAAACCAATAACCTATAGATACCCTTGGGCACCTATCAAGTAAATGGTAGACACACCACTCAAGATCCTTTACATCACACTCCCAATTAAAATTCAAGAACCTTGCTCATACTAGAGGTGCACCAATCCCCCCCCCCCAAACCCCAAAAAAAACCTCCCAAGCATTAGATACCTCAAGATCTTAAATGTCATATCTACCCAATTATTCATAATGGAATCCCACCATATTTAAATCGCCACCTAAACACCAACGAAGCAAACCTGATCATGAAAGTCACTCCAATTCAACCTAAAACGATACCCCAAATGAGCCCGTATGGACTATAGACCAAGGTACACCAATTCAATGACAAAAGCACCAAACAAGGTGATGCAACCTTTGTATACTAAAGGTATACACAAAATGACATCTAACATATAGAAACTATTTATAAATTCCAATCCCTAAGCTAGAAAGTGAAGTTCTCCCAAATCGCTCTTGCATTTGACACCAAGACTTTTTTACGAATTAGAATCTTCTTAATCAAGTTCCTTCTTTTATCGCTAGCACTCAAGTGAAACAAATCTCAAACAGCAATCACCTTCCTTAACCGACATAAAGCGAGGTATCCACAACAATTACTTTTACTTCTTAAAATCTAACTCATTTTTTAATGAGGCTCTTTTAGAAACAAGCTCCTCCATGAGACCACCCATGAAAGTTGCTCATATCAACCTAAAACAACTGCCAAAATGAGCCAGAGTGGGTTCGGACTACAGACCCAAAGTATACCAATTCAACTTCCCTTAAACATCTAACAGAACAAAACGAAACAAAGCCTATCAACACTAACAACCTACTTCGCCAATCACATATCCCAAGGTAATAATACCCCTCTACAGGGAATGAACTCCTAATCATTAAACCTTTACTAACTGACAAGATTGTTCCTTAATTCCTTATCCTAAGCACCACCGCATGCAATAAGCATTGCTTACAATACTCCTAGATCTAAAAAGGTAAAATGCCCTTACACTACAAAGAAGATGATATTGCTCACGAAACTCTATCAAATAAAGAGTTGTTTGCTCCTGCAAATGTAGTTGAAGGTCAACATACACTAGCATGAGCAAACATCCTATATCACCGCAAGGAACCAACCTCCTAATTTTGTACCAAAGCTCATTTACATGGTGCTAAAAAAGTCTTCAATCAAGGGCATCCAAGCTTTCATCCAAATTTCTTACCAATTCACAACATAATTGCAAATTAAACCATTTGCCAATGAAATGAAGGAAGAGATGATCATGACATTCACTGTAACCAAAATTCTAAACACATTATGTTTTATTTCATTAGTTCCTTTTATTAAAATTAATCATCTCTCCCCTCCCTCGCCTCCCTCCCTCCCATTTGTAAGACCCCTTTTATTTTATTTTAAAATACTACTATCTTTTTAAAATCTATGTCGGTTACTTTAAAAACAATAACCTTACTTAACAAAAAAGTAACAACAAACAATATATAAATTTTTTAAAAAAAATTTGATTGAAGAATACGGTTTATTTTGAGAAAAGTTACAGATTAAAAAAAGGTTTTACAAACTTAGGATACAAATAAAGTTAGTAATTAGTAAAAGTTATAAGTGAAAAAAAAATGGATAGATTGAAAAGATAAGGTTAACTTAACTATAAAATTACAAATAAAATAATAATATTTAGGATATGATCAAGGGAAAAAATAATAATTAGGAAAAATTTATTAATAAAAAAAGGATTTACAGATTTAGTAGACGGTTTTACAAAAAGTTACTGATAAAAGCCATAGGATTTAGGATGTAAATAAGAGTCAAAACAATAATTAAAAATAACGGTTGCATACAGAAAACAAGGGTAAATTTTTTTTTTAGACCATCATACAAATTGGGTGTAACCGATTTGAGCAATGAACTTCCAATATACAAAACGTGATCAACTTACACATGATTTGGGCAAAATGTGATCAATGTTGTTAACTGGAAAAAGATTTTACAAATGCAAGATACTATAAATAAGAGTCCAAACAATAATTAGAGATAACTTACATAAAAAAAGATTTTACAAATGTAGGATACTATTTTTCAGGATTTCAAATATTTTTTTACTAATTTAGGTTATTGGTTTATGATAAAATAAATAAATATTTTTATTAATAGCCAAATTAAAAATAATAAAATAACTCAAAAAGGACATACAATCAATGTAAACAAGCAACCGATAACTTTATAAATAAATAAAAAAAAGCATACAAATAATAATTATATAAAATTCACTACTTCCCACGGGATAGTTTTATGTTAACTTTTTCTCGTCTAATCCCCTTACATGTGCCTTTCCTGAGAACCGAGCATTAAGTTCACGGATGCTAACATTAAATTACAACCATATCACCACGACCTTTAGCCTCATCAATAGAAAAATTAGCCTTCCCAAATTCCTCCTCATTAAAAGACCTCACCAACAACCTTCTATTCTCCTCTTCAATGAAGCTCCAATTAATGCGCGATTGGGCTACGGCTAGCTTTGTAGCCGAACAAATCCGTAAAGTAGAAAGTGAATTCCACCCCAATTGCTCTTGCATTTACTCCTTAATATTTAACTCATTTTTAAAAGAGGCTCTTTTAGAAACCAGCTCCTCCACAAGACTACCCATCTCTTTCCACCAAGTAAGATTCTACATAACGAATATATGATTTCTCATTAAAACAAAACCACCCTATCCAACGACCGAGCATTCCTTCCACCAATTACTATTCAAGGCCTCAAAGTCGGGTAAAGTTGTGTTCTTAAAAGAATTCGGAAGCTTAGCCCATCTAATCAGACTAAAAGAGTAAAATCTATGACAACAAGAAATTGGCCGAGGTGACGCTATCAAGCACATATTGACTTTAACCCACAAAGCCACCTCCCATTCGTTGAAAACCAATATCCTATTGATACTTCTGGACACCTATCAAGTAAATGGAAACCACACCACTCAAGATCCTTCATATCACACTCCCAATTAAAATCCACAAAACTTGTGCATTCTAGAGGTGCGCCCAACCACCCTCCCCCCCCCACCTGCCGGGCATCAATCAAGTAAACTAAGCATTAGATACCTCAAGATCCTACGTCTCATATCTACCCAACTATTCAGAATGGCATCTCACCACATTTAAATCATCACCTAAACACCAACCGGGCAAAACTGACCATGAAAGTCACCTAATTCAACCTAAAATGGTGCCCCAAATGAGCATGAGTGGGACTATAGACTAAGGTACGCCAATTCCACTTCCCTTTTTCTTTTTTAATAAGTAATATTATATACACCAAAAGCGCCAAACAAGGTGATTCGTCCTTTGTATACTAAAGGTGTACACAAAATGGCATCTAACACATAGAAAACTATAGAGACAAATTCCATTCTGTAAACTAGCAAGTGAATTCCTCCCAAATTGCTCTTGCATTTGACTCCAAGACTTTTTTACCAATCAGAATCTCCTTAATCAAGTTCCTTCTTCTATCGCTAGCAATCAAGTGAAACAAATCTCAAACTTCAATCACCGTCCTTGACCGACATAAATTGCGGTATCCACAACAGCTATGTTTACTCCTTATAATCTATTTCATTTTTCAGTTATCTAATAACCAAACACCCCATAATTAACTCCAATTTCTAGAGTCAAACGTCTTAAACCCAAAATAGAAACAAAGAGAAAATCCTGGCCAGGGCCACTCACTGGACATGATATTTTGTACTGGAGTTAACTGGAAAAATTCACGGATATCCTGGATCCCAGTTAAGTACTTAAGTATTTGGGAGTTCCTATGATGCCAACAAGGCTAAGAAAAGAGGAGTGTCGGGGAATCAAGAGAAAATCCTTGCCAGGGCCACTCACTGGACAGCTAAAAGCTCACCTATGCAGGAAGGGTTCAGTAAGTAATCTCAGTACTGACTAGAATGAGTCTGTTCAAAAAAAAAAAAATTCATGCAGTGATGACCAAAAGCTGGAACTTTCAAATGAATATGTTGCAAATACTCTTGCTCACCTAGTTCAATAAATAAGTTCATACAGTGATGCAGGGAACGGTTCAGTAAGTAAGCTCACCTAGTTCAATGAATATGTTGCAAATACTCTTGCTCAAACTTTCAAAAGCTGAAACCAAGAGTATTGAAACTCTCAGGATCTAAACGTACGAAATTCCCCTAATTGTCAAGATCTTTGAACTAGGAGTACGAAATAAAAAATAAATGCCAACAATGAAACAATGGTGCACACCCATCAAACGAGGGCACCCCAACTAAGCATTTACGTTCAACAACGAAACAATGGTGCACACCCATCAAACGAGGGCACCCCAACAAATTTACATTCAACAATGAGACAATGGTGCACACCCCTCAAACGAGGGCACCCCAACAAGCATTTTAGCTCCGCTCGAATATTGGCATGAGCTGTCATTCCAGTCCTATGTGGGAACTCCAGTTGCTTACGATTGGTAGAATTACATAAAGCTTCAGCCTAAAAGACAAATCACATTCTCGCACATAAGCTTATACATTACATAAGCTTGAGTACCACAACCAAAGACCTGAATAGTACATACCTGAATCTCTTCACGCTTCCAATAATCCACCAAGTCGGGCCAGTAAACAGGGTCTACCCAAGTATCCACATCTATGTTCTTTATTAAGTTATCACATGCCTAAGCAAGTTAATAAGTATTAGCACCAAAACACATACACAGGGTAGTATTACACACTTCGATTTACTCACCATACATGCCACAGGTAAAAGTAATAGGAAAGATATTTATTAATCATGCCCAAGTGAGAAGTGTGCCATAACCAACAAGTTCCGAACTGTTATTTTCTACTATTATTATTAATAGACTTGCGAGTTATTTGTGGACGTAATTGCTGGTGTTGTGAAGGGGTATAAGTGAGTATAGAGCCCGATGATTTTGAGAGAAAAAAGACTGATAGTGGAGAAATAAACAATGTAGAAAGGAAGATAGGATCCATGTAGATAGAGCATACACAGTGGAATAAAAGAAAAGAAAGAAATCATGAGACATGAATGGAGGGCAGCTTCTAATTTGTATGAATATCAGACACAGTAACAAACTTAAAGACTTTTAACACTAGAAGCCCACAACAATGCCAGAATGTTCATCACGCCAGTTGAATTTTGCAATGGGATGATCTCCCAAGTTCAAGCATTTCTCTTTGTTCGTTGGCTCCTCAAGACCAAAAATTACACACCACTATATTTTTATTTATTGATTGATTTACCATTTCTTTCCTCTCAATTAGAATAAGATATCCTAACTTGACCTAAAATTCGCAAATTGAAATGCAGAGTGGAACAAATAAATAAAATAGATTGCCCTAATATTTTAGAATCACACAGTAAACATATAGAATAATACAACAAAGACACATACACACACGATCGAATGGAAGAGAGAGAGGCGTACCGTACCGTGAGAGAGAGAGCTTCTGCGCAGTCGGAGTGCGAAGATGGTCATGAATTAAAGGGCTATAAGCAATAAAAAGAGAGAAAAAAGAGATTAGTTAGTAATTGGTGTATGCTGCAATTAATAATAATGCCGAGATATGTGTATATATATATATAGAGAGAGAGAGAGCAAGCGATGAGAAGTACATGATTTTTCCAATTACTGTCAAGATCTCTGGTGCATCCACAACCTGCGACATAGTAGTAACTAACATATCATCACCTTGGAAAGGGGTTCACGACATGACGTGATAAGGAAAAACATTTTAATTAGAATCATACAGTGATAATGGCAAATACCTTTTGCTTCAGGGAAACTCTATCCTATGAAATAATGCTATTAGGGATCGTGTAGAATATGAAGGTGTCATAAGGGAAAAGCTCATAAGTTGTAAATGTTGATATAGAATCAAGGAAGAGATCAGCCGCCTTCTTAAAGCTACAAGTGGACATGCAGTACAACCCTTCATACACTTTAGTCTTTAAGGCGGTTCTTCCTCTCCCAATCACCGCCCTCCTTAAATAATCTGACATTAATGTCAAAAGAGAATCAATCAAAAAGCTCAAGACACTTTATCAAATAGCAGAAACGGCAGTGCATGACTGAACAAAGAAAAGTAACATCCCAGCTTACTTCTTTGCTTTATCATTGCTTTTTGATATAAGATCAAAGTCATTAAGAAGAAACCAATTTTTGCCACTTTTACTCTGTTTGTTTGAAACACCAAAGTTTTCCATCCTTTGGCCTAGCCTCCTATATAAACCAAAAATCAAATGAATTACAAATCTTATCTCAAAGATTGGCATACCTTCACAGATTCACCAAGCATAACTAAAAGAATTACAAATCTTATCTACCTTACCTTGTCACAATTTGAATGTAAAACAATTTAAGAATGAGCGGACTTCACTTTCTCCTAAGTTCTCTTCACACAGAACTCTCACTTTCTCCTAAGTTCTCTTCAGCATCGGCAACTCTACACAGAATCAAACGAACACGAATCATTGAATGAACATAACTCACATATCTCAACAAACAAAAACGAAAGAAACATAACTTCTTTTTGCAAAGCTTGAATCTGGTAATAAAGACATATACAGATAGAAAAACGGCTCGTGACATTATTTTCATCAAGAGATTAAGTAAAAAATTTTAGCAGGGATGCTCCAATGTCAACCCGATACCACGACAGACACTTGACTACACAAGCATAGCATCTCAGATTCAAAATATCTACATCCTGTTGTCCAGGTTTGGGGTTGGATTCCCCAAATTTAACTAGGTACCAGCACGTCTTATATTCGTTATGTGGCCACACAGCTATGTGACTCATCACTCATGCCATCCAGTTAACGCCAAGGAGGTATTTTCAGAGTTCAGACAATAAATCCCACATGGAGTAAAACACACCTAGCTTCACATAATGTCAAAGACATGTTGGGACATGTAATTTAGGCATTAGATGCAGCACAACAACAAAATTGCACAAATGCTCAAATGAAAACATCAAACAAACGTGAAGATTATATGTTTTTCAAGACATGTACGAGGTTTCAATAATGCTACCAAGGTGTATCATAATTAGTTACAAAAAGGTACAGCACTCACAAGGTAAGCCAAAGTTCGAAAAAACTCAGATCATCATATTTACTAACCCTAAGCACGTGATTGATGAGAAATACCCACGAGTATAGCCACGCAAAAGAGAGAGAGAGAGAGTTACGGTATGCTGCGATTGCCCAGAATTGCTTCTGCGATTAGCGGTGCCCAGAATTGCTTCTGCGATTAGTGGCTCTGTCGACTTTATTTATTACCAGACTCAAGTTGGTATATATGTGAATAATCTGACATTAATGTAAAAAGAGAATCAATCAAAAATCTCAAGACACTTTATCAAACAGCAGTAACGGCAGTGCATGACTCAACAAAGAAAAGCTACATCCCAACTTACTTCTTTGCTTTATCAATGTTTTTTTTATATAAGATCAAAGTCCATGTAGAAGAAACCAATCTGTAGTGTATGAAACACCAAATCCATCCTTTGGCCTACGGCCACTGTTTTACTCTGTTAGTTTCAGTTTTTTCCAAGCCTTCTCCTATATGAACCACAAATCAACATGTAAACATCAAACAGATGTGACGAGTATGTGTTTCAATACAAGTATGAGGTTTCAATAATCCCAAGGTGTATCATAATATGCAAACTAGTTACAAAAAGGTACAACACTCACAAGGTAAGCCAAAGTCCAAAAAAATTCAAATCATCATATTTACTAACCTTAAAGCACGTGATTGATGAGAAATGCCCACGAGTATAGCCTCGCAAGAGAGAGAGAGAGTTATGGGTATGCTGCGATTAGCGGTGCGCAGAATTGCTTCTGCAGTTAGCCGCTTTGTCGACTTAATTTTAGGGAAAACCTGGGTGGAGGAAATTTTGGGGAAAACCTATGTGGAGGGAATTTTGGGCAAAACCTGTGTGGGCGGGGGAGGAACGCGGAAAATGAAATCCTGTGAGAGGTTTTGGGGAAATATATTTTAGTTTTTTACGTAATTGTGACCTTTAATTTCGAACCGTGCAAAAGGTGGAAGGAATTTAGTATGGGGTTTGCACAAGTGTCCTAAAAACACTAGTATTTTGGTAGGCTATTACAGAACAGTGCCAAAAGCGATAGTATTGGGCACTTTGCCACCAAAAACTAGTATTTGGGACTGTTGTAGAGCCCTCCCAAAAAACATGGTCCCAAAAAGTACTTTTTCTTGTAGTGAATGTTTTCTTTTCGTCTTGCCATCGAAGGAAGAAGCAGGTCGCATCCCTAAACTATAAGAGGTGGATGTACAACCAATTGCCCCTGTATTTGAATAGATGGAATCCAGTAGACTGCGGGGATGAGGTGAGTTGCAAGCCTCGTGAAGTTTGGATAAGGGCGGCGGGGCTTCCACTGCATCTATGGGGTAAAGCTGTGTTTTCCGAAATAGGCCAGAAGTGTGGAGGCTTTATCAAGGTGGGCAAAGACACTGAGCAGAGGAAGAATCTTAGATGGGCTCACATCTTGGTTTGATTCAGGGATCAAATTCCGGCTGGTGTGAAAATAGGCTTGGGAGATAAGCTATTTTTAGTGTCTATTTGGGTTGAATTTACCACGTTTTGTCAGCCTTGGAGATCGCTCGATGATGGTGATCATTTACATTTGTCTAAAAGGGGAGAAGATCCAGAAGGAAAGTGGTGCACACGCGTCTTTGTTGTTAGAAGGAGGGTGTGGGAGAGATAAGGGTTTCAGACCTGTTCCTGTTAGCACGTGGGATCGCAGGAATTTCAAATTCAAAAATGGGAAGAGCTACAGTGACGTTTGGGTTAAGGGGAAGAGGACAGTGAAGGGTGGTTTTTGGGCTGGATCTTGTGGAAATCGTAAAAATGGGTCTAAGATTGGGCCTAAGTTTGGTCCAGGTCGGTTTAAACGTAAGAAGTGTATCTGGGTTGCCCGTAGGGTTTCGAGTTCGGGCTCAGGCTCAGGCGAGAACTGTAAGAATGAGGAGATTAATGTTGGGGGAAAAAATTTTGGGCCTTACCCTTCTGAATTTGGTAGCAGTCCAGTTATACGAGGTGTAGGCCCGAATGTGGAAGGAAAAGTCGCTGAAGCAAATCGAGGGTGGACTCAGGTAAGGTAATCGATGAAGAGGCGAAGGATATGGGGAAGAGATGGGCTCCGAGTCTTCCTTAGATGAAGCTGAAGGGAGGGGCAAACCAGGAGATAGTGCACATTTGACGACTGAAGAGCTGTCAGAAAATTCGAAGGAGACTACTGATTGCATGCGAGGTTCTCAGGAAGAGACTAAGGATTTGAAGACTGCTAGTGATGATGTTGGCGAGAGGGTTTCTCCTGATGCTTCTGGGATTTCGACACATTTAGACAAGGAAGGGTTACGAGAAGGAATTCACGAGAGATATGAGCAGCAGGTTCAGGAGAATCAAGGCCAGACTTTTACGAGTTTTGAAGGCTGCGATGATGGAGGGCCTCCGTCAACTTTAGAAGGGGATATGCAGACGTCGGAAAAAGTGACATCAAGTGTAGGGATCACTAAGGTGTGTTCGCCGAGCTCTGCTGGCAGTTTGGAGGAGACTCTGTGTCGGCTTTGAGGGCTGTGGATGGCCCTGATGCTTTTATGGGTGTTTGGAATCCAGTTTTGGAGGAAGGGGTGGAGGAGCCTATCGAGTGTACTCCTATTAGTATTACGGTAGTGCGTCCAGAGAGTTCTGGCAAGGAGGAGTTTCCTGCTGATTGCCTGACACATCAAGATTTATCTCTTTGGGTGAGGAGAAGGGCAAAAAATTTGGTAGTTATTTGGGTGTGTCCTGTTCGGGGTTCAAGGATAAAATTATGGACCTTTTGGATATAGAGAAGCAAAGGAGATCTTCTGAGACCAATGGGGGCAAGCTACATACAAATACGAGCGATAGGGGTAAGAGAGAGCTCAAACAACTGTGTTCCAGTCTGAAATTTGGAAAATCAGGGAGGTTAGTAGTGGAGGGGAGAAGAAGACGTTCAAAGACTTAATTGTTTCTCATGCAGCTACGAATCATTTCTTGGAATGTGTGGGGCATTAACAATTTGGGGAAGAGACACAGTATTAAGGCAGCTCTGAGGAAGTGGAGGCCTCATGTAATCTGTTTACAAGAGACGAAGATGGGTGCTATTGACCGAAGAGTGGTGAATAGTGTAGGGGTGGGAGATGGTTTGACTGGGACTTTGTTGGGTTTGATGGATCAGGAGGCATTCTGGTTATGTGGGACAGAAGGATTGTTTCAAAGATTGATGTGGTGAAGGGAGCCTTCTCAATATCTTGTTTGATGAAATTAGTGGAGAACGACAAACGGTGGATTTTTTCAGGGATTTATGGACCGTGTGATGATAAGCTTAGACATAATTTATGGGGGGAGTTGAGGATGGTCAGAGATAATTGGGAAGGTCCTTGGTGTTTGGGAGGAGATTTTAATGTGATTAGATATCCTCGGGAACGTTCAGGTTGTGGTGGGTTCTCATGGGTAATGACAGACTTCAACAAGTTCATTAATGACATGGGGTTGGTGGATATTCAGTTATCGGGTGGTAATTTCACATGGTTTAGACACGGGGAGAGGGACCAATTCTCCAGGATCGACAGGTTTTTAGTCTCTGCTGTGCTGATTGGGATGATGGTTTTAATGGTTCCTCCCAGTGGTGTTTGCCAAGAGTAGTATCTGATCATACTCCTTTATTGCTGGAGAGTGGTGGGATATGGAAAGGTAAATCCCCATTCAGATTCGAAAATGTGTGGCTTCTTGAACCGGGTTTTTTGGAATGGTTCTCGTGCGTGCGTTTCAACACTCTAAGATCTAGCTTACTCAATCGTGGTCAAACATCCTAGACAAAACATGTACACCCAAATTAAGAGGGACTACGGTTAATAAGGAAAGCAGGTGTATGAGCTGCATTTGCCCAAAACAACTTGAGAACATTCATCTGAAACATTAATTCTCTTGTTACCTTCAACAGATGGTGATTCTTTCATTCAAAAATACCATTAGGGGTGTCAAAACATGAAGGCTGATGAGTAACACCATTTGGTGACATATTAAAACAGAAGATCCCCATAGAAATGTTATATAGCATTATCACTTTGAAGGTTTTGAATAGGAGAACTAAAATGAGTTTTTTATCTGAACACAAAAAGGAACCAAATATTTCAAACAACTCATGTCTCAACTTTATTAAATACTGCCAAGTACTCCTAAAATAATCATCGGCAAATTTAACTGGAGAAAGCTGCAACATTTCTTATCCGTCACCATATATCAAGGAAGGGCTCCTGCCTCACCTCCACAATTACAGTCGTGGAAACTAAAGCCAAAAAAGGACTCATAGACCATTGCAGTGTGTGTATATGTATTATAGAAAAACAAGTTTCTTATTTCCCGCAAACCACTCTGGTCCTCAATTTATAAACCCTAGACAAAAAGGGTCAATTTTAAACCCTAGACAAAAAGCGTCAATTTATAAACCCTAGACAAAAAAGGCACACACATATGATCAAAGTTCTCGTCAGGTTAGAAGATGCAAACCGAACACAACTGATCATCAATCAACAACAACAAAAATTGCAAAAAAATAAATAAATCAGGGTATGATCGGAGGAGAAGATGCTGACCCGGAGATCTTGTTAACTTCAAAGTTGACACCGTTTCTTGCCAAGACGAACATCTCGTTGATGAAGGGTACGGGCATTCCAATAGGAAACAGAGGATTCAGAGCCATCACGTCCTACTAGACTTTCTTCGCGGCAACCGACCGATTGATCAGATTGAAAAATACGACGTAGCATCGGGATATTTATAACTTAAAAACTTATTGTAGAAGGTTTTGACTTCTTGTCCGGATTACGTCCTCCCCGATCTAGGTCGAGGGCCTACTAATATGGGCCGGTAGTCCATCGAACGAGTTATTGGGCTATTATTTATGATTAAGAAAGGGCAAAAACTTGGGTAGAAATAATCTTACGGATATTTTTTTAGAATAATTGTAGGTTGTTATATTTTCGTGAAATTATAACCGCTCCACTTTCTTTCTTTTTTATTCAACCACCAAAGTCCAATTTTATAAAAAAAATCCAATAATACCCATCTTCCTCTACTCGATCTACCTCGTCTTCCTTCCATTCAATTTTTTTAACCGAGTCCTAAAAATTTAAGACAATGTCAGCATGAAATAATTCCAAAATTTTAAGGCAGTGGCACTTGAAATAATGCTACTCTTTGATTTTGTTGTACTTTTAGATTGAATTTGCCCAACAAACTATTCAAGTTCGGAACAGGTGCAAGGGTTAGACAGTGTCTTCCTTCCCTTTTAAGTAATCATTCATAAAGGTTTTTCCCAATTCTTTTCTGGAGAGAAATGACCGGTGTGAGACGGCCATTTCTTTTTCCTTCCTTGTGCAAATCATCATTTTATTGTTTTAGTTTTTCAATTATATGTAATGCTTGTTTTTTGATTGATTGATAATCTAGTGAAGGTTGCTCGTTGCTTGACTTATATATCAATATTTTGATTTATTGCAACTTGTAGTGGCATCCATGATCCATCCAATATGTGCGTCGTTACCTCGATGTTGGCGTCGTTGCCTCCGATGTGTGTATCGTTGACATGTCTGGGGATAAAGTTAGATTTCATGCGTGTTAATAGCATTATTTTGCTTGTTTAGCTTCCCCTATATCTTGTTGTGGTTTTTTTTTTTAATTTACTAAATCATTCTCGGGCACTCTTTTTTGTTTTGATGGTGTTGAGAAAGGATAACAAAGCTTTGAGTAATACCCAATGTAACTTGCAATGCATTACGATGCCCAATTTTTTAATTACGAAGCCCAATTTTTGCATTACAAGGCCTAACTTTTTTAATTGCGACGCCCAAATTTGGGCAGTGGCTTTTGAGCGACGCCCAAAAATTTTGAACTACACCCAAATTTTTTGACCGACGCATAATTTTTTTTACCGAAACCCCAAAATTTTTTAGCAATGCCAAAAAAAAATTATTGACGCACAAATTGGGACAGTGGCTTTATATGCGCGTCTTTCCTTCATTAAGGGTATTTTCGTCCTTTCCCCCCAAAAATGCACTTTAGCGGTTTAAAAATTATGATGGACTTTTGTAGTTACAATTCCACCCCGTGATACCGGTCCGATTATCACCTTATTTTTTTGTAAGACGAATCTTCTTTACTCCAAACTCACCGTGTGTCGGTGGGTTAAGTTATGAGAGAGTGAGATTTCATCTTACGAATTAAGATCCGTAAGACGGTCCTACGGAAGACCTACTCTTTACATAATTGTTCTCTAGAGTAATTAATTATGAATAATTGCAGATCAGTCCAGTTTCTAAATTTATAACCCATTTAGCCCCCTTTTTTACTGGAAAAAGACATTTTTTGAGATAAAAAAACGACAATACACTTAAACAGTCTGAGGTATGCTACGAAAATGCATTGTGGTGCATCAATTTTTGCCTCATGATGCATCAATTTAAATGGAATCAATTTTAATTACATAATCCAAATTTGCATCGCGATTCATCAAATTTTACATCGCTATGCATAAATTTAAATGGAACCAATTTTAATTAAATAATCCAATTTTATGCACCCCAATGCATCAATTCAAGCAACCAATTGATCCATCGCAATGCAAACCAGCTCCACCTTCTTTTTTCTCCTCTTTTTTCGTAAGTTAACTTCTTCATTGTCTGCCTTCGTCTTTACTAAAAATCATCCAATCTTGATTCATTCAAGTATTGTATTTAATGGTTCGAAAATTCGTTTACCTTTCGGGGGGCGTTGCTTCCGAACCCCCACAACAAGGTGATGCCCCCTCGACCTGACCGGGAAGGTCGATCTTTGTTTCGTTGTGCAACAATGATGATTTTTGAACGCAATGCGTTTGTCGGAGCTGTTGAAATAGACGATAGCATTTTCAGTACAATATTTCGAAAATGGACTTATAGCGGTTGAAAAAAAAATTAAGGTAGGGGAGGGGTTACAAACTTGAGAAAGGGATCGATCAAAATTTCACCTAATTAATTATACAGGTATTTCGGGTCGAACCACTTGATAAGTTTTCAATCGCTACAGTAACCTATGTTTTATTTAACCGAAAAAATTCACTTTTAATAGCTAAAAGACTATGATACTCTTAATGAGCCTGAGGCGCTATGGATCACTCACTCAAATGTATCGCGATGCATCAATTTTTGGACCCGATACATCAATTTTTGCATCATGATGCATCATTTAATTACCTAATTTCAATTTTACATTGCACCGCATCAATTTTTGCACCGCGATAAATCAATTTTAATTTCATAATCCAATTTTGCATCGCGCTGCATCAATTTTTGCACCACGATATATCAATTTAAGTTACATAATCCAATTTTACATCGCGCTGGAAAGTCATAATGAACTAGACTTTCATGTCATTTGCCTTCTTCTTACATCTCCTTTGTCATAAGTCATCTTCTTCCTCTTTTTCCTCATTCGCATTTGTCCTTACCGAAAATCATCCAACCCAACACAAGTCGATCCCTTTCGTTGCACAACAATTGTGATTTTTGAAGTCCAAAGTGTTTGTCGGAGTTGTGGAAGAAGACGATTTGTAAATTTTATGGATAATATTTCAAAATTTGATTTTAGCGGTTAAAAAAAGAACCAAGGACTATAGCGAAAAAATGTTTGAAAAAAGGTACCAACTATCAATTTTTCCTTAATTATATGTCTTCGATTCGAGTTATTAGATAAAAATAACTTGTGATGTGGTTTTACCACCACCCTTTTGTTCTACATAAGTCATGAATTACATAGAGTTTAACTGTTGTTGGATCCTACCCAACTCATGAATTAATCTTATGCTTTCAATCATTACATGTAATAAGAAACCAAAGAAAAAGTGATACTAGATATCAATTGTGCTTCATATTTAAAATAAAATTCATCATTTTTCATTAACATTTAATAACAATTTATAAATTAAAAAAATAGTAATCATTTGCAACAAATCAGAATAAAAATTCTCAAAAGTTGGAAGGTCTTGGGCCTACTAAATACTAATGTGTAGAAGTTTTCACACACACATATATTTATAGAAGTTCTTTGACTTTTCTCACGATTATCTCCTTGTGAATCTACTTCCTTCGTCCCGAATAAATGTTTCTACTTTCTATTTTGAGACGTTCTAACTAATGTTTTTTAAAAAATTGTGAACAATTTTTTTTATCATTTCTAATATACCACCAATGAATACTATCAAGTAGGAATTAAAATAATTAAGTGTAATGAGTACATAATTAATGAGAGAGAAAAATAATATGAGCCACTAGGAGGTGGGTTGAGCCCGAGTGGGTTGGCCCATCAAGTTGTAAAATAATAAAAGATAACCACAAGTTTGATAATTATAAGCTTAAATCATATCGCTCAAAGGGTGAAATTATTTGTGAAATCTTAAATATAAGTAAATGATTATGAATTCGTTAAAAAATGACAATTTTTTTTTATATAGGCCAGATTCACAACAATGTTGATGGAAATATAAATTGTAAGAAGGTACAAAAAGAATAATAATAAAATGATTTTTGATTTCCTTTTTATACTATAAATAGTAGAGAAGGTTGTTTAAAAATACTATTTAAAATATAATAGTAGAAAATATTAAAAATTTTGATGAATTATGAAATTTTTTGTGATATAATTATTATTTTTTGTGATAAATTGTGGGAAAAAAATAGTGGGTTGACCCGCCTAACCCACAACCCATGATGGGTTTGGTGGGTTGTGGCCTTACCCGCCCGCCAACCCATCTTGACAATTGTAGGTGCAAATAGTGAAAAGTGAGGTGTATACAGCCCCACCCTATTTATAAATGTCAAGTTATTGATTTCTTGTCACGATCACAATCCACAGCTTTCTAAGTCTCGAACCTACTAAATGGGTCAGGTAGTCCATGTCCCGAGTTAATAATCAATCAAGATTACGACTTCTTTTTTTAATGATTTAACAATTTGTGTAATTAATCTTAGATATGTGGTTCAGGAAAGCAGCTGCATTAAAATTTGTAGTATAATTTTATCGACGCCCTTGTGTCCCACACAACTCATGAATTGAAGGGAGTTTGTTTTACCGCTCTTGGGTCCTACCCATCTAATTAATTAGAATTTGCATAAATTAAGATCAATTAATATCTCAAATATATTTGGTCAACCTTTTGCTTATTTCTTGTGATTAAAGAACATGAATTTGTAGGCCATTTGGAAGGAAGTAGGAAATTAAGTAAGGATAGTATCAAAGATTAACATATTTGTTGCCTCTTCAATGTAAAGTGAAAGTATAGATACAACTGATGAAGATTTGTTGAAGAAGGGTACAAACATTACATTAGGAAACAAATGAGTATTCAAAGCCATCACGCGTTCTAGACTTTCTTCGAGGCAACCGATCGACCGCTTGGTTGTTCGAATTGAAAAATAAATAGCTTTTTATAGACTTTCTGTAACGATTATCTCCAAATATTTATATACGCCAAATTATTGACTTCTTGTCGCAACCGTCATCCACAACTTCTAGGTCTTGGGCCTACTAATAAGGCCACGTGCTACATGATTTGGGCTACCAAATTTAGTGCCCATTTTCCAACATTGCTACCTAATTTGGGTGGCATTATTGAGTTTAAAAAATGAATATATATATATATATATATATATATATATATATATATATATAATATTTTTCACACAATTGTTAACAAAAAAACTTAATATTTTGAAAACAATTATTAATAAAAATGTATATAGTTGAGGGGTATTTGTAGTCTTTCTGATGTATAGGGGCAATATTTATAACAACTATTTTTTCGTAACGTGCGAGCAATTCTATTTATCTCTCTCTTCATTCTTCTTCGATCATTACAAAAAAAACCTCAATATGACAAAACTAAAGTCGACAAAATTGTGAATCCAAAGTCCAAACACAACAATGACTTTACTTCATAGTTTTGGACTTTCTCTTCCTTTGTTCTCACCAATTTTCTCTCAAATTTTCTTTTACTTTTTTTTAATCATTATAAAAAAAATCAAAATTAGAACATTAAACCACAATGCGACACATAACCTATACTTCCGTCAGTTTTTTTTTTATGATGACTAGAATTGCACATTTTTTAGATAAAAAAGGAAATATTATAATAAAAAAGAAATTATCAAGAAATTAAGTATAGTAAAAGGAGGTACAACAGAATGTATGAGAAGTTCATTGGTTAACGAGTTACGCATTGACCTTCACGAGCAAGGTTTCTTTATGAATGTTTAACAAGACTTAGCAAGCATGTGTCCTCGATTAACAACCTCGGTTAGCAAACTATTGACTGACACTAGCGAGCTAGGTTCGTTTATTGTCTGGTAACACGACGCAGCGTGATATCGATTAACAATAGTTCTTTTTATATTGAGTAACAAGACTTAGCTTGACCATGGATAGTAAAGTTCCTTTTTCGCTCAGTTAACAATATAATGCCCACATTCCACATCGGGAATATGTAGGACTTGTATGTGCTTTATAGCTGGTCACCCACTAGTGCTAGGCACCAACATGACTTTTTGGTCGGCTCGTAGTAGGCTTAGTGACCTAAGGTGCTAAGTGCTTAGTGGACCAATGTATGTGCTACATGTAGCAAACCGAGCTCTTGGGCTTGGGGCATTACAAATGGTCTCAGTGTGGGTCCCTACAAAAAATGTGGGTGAAAGTGCTATGCGGTGGGAGGTGGAAGCCACCTCTTGAATCGTGCATCGCGCAGGGCGTTGTTCGGGCTTGACGTCGTGTAGCGGACCGGGCTCTCGGACTTGAGGAGTTACAAAAGGTGTCGGTGCGAGTCCCTACCAAAAACTTGGGCCAAATTGCTACACGGTGGGAGGTGGAAGCCACCTCTTAAATCATGCATTGCGCAGGGCGGGCTTCGATCTTATTGAAGACGTCAAGGATTTGTAGGGTATTGTTCGGCCTTGACGAAAACATCAAGAATTTCAAGTGGGGGAGATTGTAATACCCCTTTTATAGGAGGACATCTACTACTACTAGCCACCAACATCATCCATAAACTTTTGGTTCGGCTTGTGGTAGGCCTGGTTACCAAAGGTGTTAGGTGCTTAGTGGACCGGTGCATGGGCTACACCTATGGCTCTAGGGCTCGTTTATGTCACCCCGAATGGAGTCCACACCTCATTTGATCATGAGGAGTCAAGGGAGCTCCTTGGAATGCAGTCATTGCATTAGCCTAACCCAACATCACGATTCATAAATGATGTATTGTGGTTCAAAATTAATGCATCCATATTCAAAAAGGTGCCCAACAACGAAAAAAATGTATTCAGACATTTCATCGAACACTTTACATACATAACAACACAAAATACAAAAGTAAATTTATTTTGAATCACAGAAACACAATGAAGAAGAAGAGGATGAGGAGTACAACAACAACATGATATGAACAAATAAAATGAGTGGGAAGTTAGGGTGATGAAAAAGCATTTATGTAGTAACAACCATTCTTCTTCACCACCATACTCTCCACTCTTTTTCCTTTTTTTTTCTTTTTTTTTTTTTTGCATATTCGGGCGATCGAATTCAATGACGAGGGAGAAGATGAAGAAATTTGCAGCGTTTTCTGAATTTGAGTATTATAGATAACAATATTTCGAAAATGGATTTCAGCGGTTGAAAAGAAAATAACGGGGGAGTGGAGCGAAGAAATGTTTGGAGAAAGTGTACTTGCCCACAACCCCCCCTTTTCCATCTGTCAAGCCTGGCCCAAAATTAGGCTCTTTATGATATATATTTTTGGAAAATGGCAGGTCAGTCTTCTTTTAAAAGTTTTCAACTGTTTTACACCATTATATTTTTTCATAATCGGAAAAAAACACTTCATGCATCGTAATGTATCAATTGTACATTCTGATGCATGAAAGTGCATTATTTTGTGCATCGTGATGCCTAACATGTTTTTTTTTTATTACAAAAAAATATAAGAGATGTAAAGCGATTAAAAAGAGCACTAGCCTAATTTCTACTCTTTTTCCCCACTTGGTGGCTGTCCCAAGACTAGTCCCTAGCCCACTCCTTTTATTTTACGTTATTGAAGAAATTACGAGTCGGTCCACTTTCCCAACTCTTTATTTGCTTAAGGTTTTTTTTTCAACCACTAAAGTTCATTTACGTGAAATTGTTTCTAAAATGCCCGCAGAAGAGAAAGGATGAAATTTAGTTTGTGTATTATGTTGTTATGCATGTAAACTTTTCGATGAAATGCACGAATATAATTTTGTTCGTTGTTGGACTTTTTTTTCAATTTGTATGCATCAATTTTGAATGGTGTTGCATCATTTGTGTTGGAATATGCTCCTTGATAAATAACTTTTCACCTTGCATATTCTAAATATTTTGATTTGTTTGTTCCCATTACCGTGTGTCATAACAAGTGGCTAAAAGGTCTGCGTACCGGTTAGTGTGGCAACTTGTTTGACAACACATATGTCTTCGGTTAGGTTGTCCTAATCTAGTCATACCTTCTTAATGATGATTAACAGATTAGCAATTCATATATGCACTTGTCAGAAGCGTCAAAGATCTTCAAGACTCGTCACCAGCAGACTTGTCATGTGCACCAAAGGATACTTTGAATACTCGCCACTAGCAGACTTGCTATAACGTCAAAGGTCTTCTAAGGACTCGTCACCAACAGACTTATCATGTGCATAACAAGATACTTTGAAGACTTGTCACCAACATACTTGATATGGTTTGAATGTTCATATCGTAACCAGTAACCAGCGGTCCTCTCTTGCAGAAGACTCACTCCTTGGGATTGAACATCTCACTAGCAGACTTAGATCAACACGTGCTACAAAGAGACGAGACTGTAGTAGATCAAGTCAAGACAAAAATGTTCAAGCCTCAAAGTCATTCAAATCTTTATGAAGCCTGACACCTCTGATAGTGCAAGACTTTCTCTCTCTCTCTCTCACGTGGTTTTGAAAAATCAAAAAATCTACTTTATCGGATAGACCACCCGACGGTGCATTAGTGAAACAGACTTATCCTTCAGCGGCTTATCATACAGCCTGACAGGGTAATAGTTCGGAGATCTAAAGAATGAAGTCTTTTATTCAACAGATAAAGACCTATCGAACCACATCTTTATCCATCAGTTATCAAGATAAATCTTTAAACGGATACAAAAATCTATCAACAGATCTCAACGATCAAAGACTCCCAGGTCTATAAAAGAAATCATTCCTTCTATTCAAATACATATACATAGATATACACATACAAGTGAGATTGATAAACGAATTTATTCGTGAATCAAAGACACCTGCAACAAGAACTTCCTCGTCAAGAACTGTAAGATTTTCAAAGAGATCGTCTTCACCAACGCATCTCAGATCTTCACAGAAGATTGCAGCGAGCAAACCCATACCTTAGCAAAACACTCTATGTGGATTGCTAAGAAGAAAAGTATTAAGGAAGAAGAAGAGATTAGAAACTTCTATATACAGTGGTTGGCATCTTGGTCAAGAACCCAGTTCTTGATTTGAGTTCTTCATCCTTCTTCGAATAACTCAACTTCTAACAGAGCTTTAGGACTTAATTCCTAAAGTTAGAGGTCAAGCTCCTTGATCGATTTGAAGATAGATTTTCAGATGTTACCCAATGAAAATAAAGAGTTGTCTGTTTATATTGCATTCATATCTTCATATTTGTATTCCATTACAAATGTTATTGATTGTACAATAATCAATCATCATAGAAGGTTGAGTGCTCTGCACTCATTCGTTCAGATAACTTTTATCTGAATGACCTTGAAAATTGTCTTCTCATATTGATTTCTCGTTCTTGTCTCATGTTGCCTTTTTTACTTAAGAATTTATCTATGAATGATTAAGTAAAAATAAAGGCTTGGAATGACGAGGACATAAATCTTACATGGAGAATCTAGGTTTATGTATTCTGTAATTTATCTTTAAATAAATTCAGATATTATTTCAAATGTTTTATCTTTCAATCTTTACCTCTCTATGAGCTTTCATAAATTGATTTATCATTTGAAAAACTATTCTCTAATGATTTCCTAAATCTGTATTTGGAAGACGGATTAAGTTTGCTGTTGTTCTGATCATATATTTGTGTACATCCACTTAAGACTTCTCTAAATCTAAGCCTAAATGTTTTCGTTGCTTAAATTCTTTTAAACAGACTTTTGATTTACTGGAAGTTCACTAGCAGAGTTCATTACTCGGCTAAGAGCAAGTTGCTGTTTCGTGTTACCAGCAGACATGCTCATCGTGTTAACTGCCTATGCCGTTAAAACTCATACTTTACAAGTAAAAGAAGAAAAAAATTAAACTGGCATCATAGACTATTTACTCCCCCTCTAGCTTATTTGAGCATCATTGTGGACCAACAATTTGTCAATCGTGATGCATTGATATGAATTTGAGATCCAAAAAGATGCATCAAATTGAAAATTTTTGTTGCATCGCGATGCATGAATCAGATTATGTATCTAAAATTGATGCATTGATGTACACGAATCGATACAACGCGATGCATAAATTGAATTATGTAATTAAATTGATGTAGTGTGATGTATAAATTGGATTTAGTAATTAAAATTGATTCATCACGATGTATAAATTTATGCAGCGACGATGCGCACTGAGTAAGTGATTTGTAGTACGCTTTTCGTTCATTAAGGGCTGCAGTTTTTCCCCTCCCATTTTGTTACAATGAAAAAATTAAAAAATATATAAAATATTGCAGTGATTGAAGATTTTATCAAAGTGAACTGAACCGAACCAATTTTTGCCTTGCTTTCTTTGAACCTAGGTCCAAGACTAGGCCCCAACGTATTTTTTTCTGAAATAATTGCGGGCCGGACCACTTTCCAAAGTTTTCAATCGCTTCATTCTATTTTTTTTTCAAACCGAAAAAAGACATTTTTAGAGGGGAAATGACTACGATACCCTTAATGAGCTCGAGACGCGCTATATAAATACATTGTGGTGCATTGATTATTGAACTGCGATACATCAGTTTTATTACCTAGTCTATTTTTGCACCACGATACATCAATGTTTGAACCGCGATGTATCAATTTTATTGTATTAATTTTACACTGCGATGCATCATTTTAAATGACTAGTCTAATTGCACCGTGATACATCAGCTTTTGCATTGCGATACATAAGTTTTAATTATCTAATCCAATTTTGTACCGGGATACATAAAATATTATCTAATCCAATTGTGTATCGCGATACAAAATTATAATGAACCAAATCATGTCCTCCACCTTCTTTTTCCATCTCCTCTGCCACAAGTCTTATTCTTCTTCTTCCTCCTCCACCGTCTTCGTCCTACTGAAAAAATCCTTCAACCCAGCATAGATCCATTATAGTTTGCCGAAACTGGTGAAGGAGACAATGACATTTTTGAAATAATATTTTGAAAAATGACATTTTGCAGTTGAAAAAAAAGATAACCGGGTCAGTCATATGGGATGAAATTATAATCTCTCCGGCCCACTTTCTTTTTATTCGCCAAAGTACACTTTTGGGGGTAAAATATCGAAGATACCCTTAATAAATAAAAGACATGCGCACAAAGCCCCACGCCCAAAATTTGGGCATCGCAATGCACTATAAAAAATCCCATCTTAAATTTGGGCCTCGCAATGCGAAAATTATGCATCAAAAAAACTTATAAAGCCTAAAACAATGCTTAAAACAACATTTTTTTTTTGCTTTAAAATGAATACATCACGCGGTAAACTTTGTGAGTCTTGCAGATCTTGTCGTGAGTTTCAATTTGATATGCGGTGGGCCACGCGGTTTATCTGGGATAAAAAATTATGCACTACCGACATTGCGATGCCCAAATTTGAGCTAGGATTTTGACAATTTTCAATTGTGTATTACGATGCCCAATTTTTGCATTGAAATGCCCAAAATTTCACCCAAATCTGGGCATCGCAATGCAATAATTAGGCATCACAATGTACAATTGAAGAATTGGAATTACGATGCGCAAATTGGATTTTCGATGCCCATTTTTTGCATTGCGATTCCCAAATTTGAACAAATTTTTTTTGCATTGGGATTCCCAATTTTGGACAGCCTCATGCTTTCCAATCTCACAAAATCGTTAATTGCAATGCACAGTTTGAGCATTCGATGCAAAAAAAAAAACATTGTTATTATACCACAACTAGCTTTACATTCGTGCATTAAATGCACACATATATCTTTTTTAATCAAATTATACATAAGCAATATGAAGTAAGAAAATAAAATTAAAAGAATAAATTATTGTAGAACTAATATCATGATTAAAAACTTTAATGATAATAAATAAAATAAATAAATAATAGTAACGTAAAGATTATGAGATTGATATGTACATAAACTGAATAAATTATTATAACGCAACGATTAAGAAAAAGTAAAACTATTAATAGAGAATACAATAAATAAATAAAATATTTTATAAATTTTAGAATATTTTTTTAAAGACAACACTTGTCATTAAATATGTGCGATTACTACTACTATCACTATGATTAAATATGCACAATTACTACTACTATCACCATCGCATAACAAAACTCATGTAATCTATATTAATCAATATTAATATAATTTTTTTATCTTTTAGTTAGTGTGTTATAAAAATTAAGCACATAATTAAAATGTAAGGATAAAAATATAAGTGAATTTAATTATTGCTTATTACATGAATGAAAAATTCATATATATTTTAGAATACGTCTTTAACCGAATATATATTTGTTAGATAATAAAAATGGTATAACAAATTCAAATGACGATAAATCAAAGAACAACAACTCAAATTACATAATTTTTTACAGTCATCCCTCCCCCGAAATGATCAAAATGTCCCCGACTCAAAAACCCTTTCATTAATAGTGTCACCCAAATGATGTGACACTGATAATATGTGTACTTAATTATTGTAACTATATCTATAAATATTTAAGCCCAATTCAATAGACAATAAAATAAAAATTTAGACTATAATTATTCTCAATTCATTGTACCTCTCACAGAGTATGATATACTCGGCTACTCGTCCATATACATAATCACACCCCTTTACAGTCATCGTACATGTTCTCAGAGCAATTAGACTACGATTTACTTGTTCATATTCATCTTCCAATGTCAATGAGCGAAAATAAAATCCAGAAATGATGATGTTGTCACCTCTCACCAGGACCTTGTTGATCTTTAAAAGTCCACTCTTCCAGTATGTCATAACTGATGCTACTACTTTTGCCGGTGAAATTACGTGATTATAGATAACAAAAACGGTCACAAAACATTTATATTCAAAGAAAAAATACATTTATAGCCGAGTAAACAATATTTATAGACATGCCAAACTTTAAGGATCCATAGTTGTTCATTAAATTATATTTCACTATGTACTTGTTCTTTAGCTCATATGGATATAATTTGTCTTGACAAAACTCACAAGTAAATTAATATTCAAAGAGGAAGCACATTTATGGCTGAGTAAGTAATGTTTGTTGAGTTTTTAGATTGTTAGTCTCGTTCTCCTTGCATATCAGTAAGAAGAGAAAATACATTTTCTTTTAGATTGATGATATTTAATTTCTTAACAGCTTCTTATGTTTTTTTAATTTACTTACCAATACTTGTATATGTGTTCATATGTAAATATTATCCTTATTTGGTAAGTAATTACAGTGGTTATCTAACAATCTTGAAATAAGCAAATTACATTTGTCATTATATAAATCTTCATATTTTTGGCAAGTACATTTTGAAGAGATCTTGCTATATTTTGATATGTTAATCACATTTGTCTTTATATATATAAAGAAAATATAACAAAACAAAGTGTACAATTTCCAATGTATTGTTAATTAAATGTTTAGTATAAAAATTAAGAAAAATGTAATTAAATAAAGTGTTTCAACTTCTAATGTATATTTGTGTTTTCATTTATAAAAAAATATTTAAGCAGAAAAATCACGCTTCTTATATATATATATAGATTTCTAAAAGAGATCGAGTAAGTAATAAAGCTTGTTCTCTTTTGTCTTATTCAAAAAATTTACCTACCTCGGTCATTGTCAAAATTAATGGCAAGAATACATTCTTTTTTCAAACAGAGCAAGAAAGAGAGAGGAAGGAAGGAAGAAAGCATACCAAATCGAAGAGGTGGATAAAGCCCATGAACATTTCCGGACTAATCGAAGACAAGTTGTTCATCCATGTGGGGATTTGCTTATGCGGATGCAAGTAAATTTACGCAATGGTATATATATATTTTTAAGGGAGGATCAAAGATGGTTTCTGTATACCATCCTTTAAACTTTTTAGTAGATGGATGGATGTTTTCCAATTAATATAGCTTATAAAGGAAAACAGAATAAATCTTCTGAGCATACCACCGGGTGAGGCTTGAAGAAGGAGAAAATTTGAGTTATGAAGCTGTTACGACTGCCGTTAAGAAAGCTCTTCTCTTGCTTTGTTGTTGGACAAATAGAGTGAAAATCTATTAGCAAGGGAAAGACACATGGGAGAGAGAAATAGAGAGGAAGAAAGGAATGAAAGCAATTGAGAATGGTCGATTATATTTTGATCCACAATTAATTCAAAAAAAAAAAAAACGAAGTATTGAAAGAATTCGAAATTTTAGAAAATAGACCGATCATAATTTAACCCTATTTTTCGCCAATTTTGAAACCCGGCCCTGTAACCCGTCCCTTTCCCATTTTTTGTTTGTTTTTTTAAATTAACCAAAGGGCATTTCAGTAATTTTTCTTTTAAATATTCCAAATGTTACGTTTAGCACCTGCTAATTTTAATTGATTTCAGCGTCGCATCCTGAGTCTAACATTGTTTAGAATTAGAAGAGCTTGTTTCCTACCCCCGAATTTGAGAAGCTAGGCGTTAAGTGAGAAGAGAGATGGGAAGCGAGGACGAAGGAACAGTAGAGCAAGCGGCAGCCGCCCGGCGTGAGAGATTGAAAGCTTTGAAAGCCGCTCAACAGCTTCTAGAAACTCCCGATGAGAATAATAAGCCTGACGACGATCAACTGGAAGATTCCAATGGCACTGATACCGAAAAAAAGTGAGCTCTCAAATCCCTTCCTTTTAATTATTTTTTTATGCCATGATTATGATAATTATTACTGAGGATTTAGTTGTTCGTACATTGCAATCTACTTAATTTATATGTATTGCATAACTATTCAATTAGGTATTTGACAGTTACTACTGAAAAACAAAAGTATGATTCCGTAGTTATATAGCGATGGTGATAGTGAAATGATACCATATAGGGCTTGAAACTAAATTACTAGTTGCTTCAGTGGCATCACTTCATCCCTTCATGTGCAGGGATGAAGCTAGAATTTTTAAGTGAAAAGGGGGCAAACGTGTAATGGGGGTTCAAAAGTTAAGTAAATAAATAAATAAATTCCTTCTACAATAAAGGACGGAAAAAATATGATGTAAGCTTGTTTTTTTGTATCTTATACAATTGGTAACCTAAACCTTGGGGCAATTGTGGGATGCTCCCTTCCTTAGTAGTGTAGGTTGCCCCTATTAGTGAGTATCTGTATGTTCCCAACTAGTTGTTACCCTATTGAAGTTGCTGCACACTTTTTAGCAATTGTCTTCTGTAAGGGCCTAAGGGGGTAGAGCGTGCTTTTATGTTCCCAACTAGTTGTTTAGTTCTATAAAGGCATGTATCTGGCTTTTCATAAACCCATCCATTCAAGGATTAGAACTATAGCATATTCCTATTTCTAAGGTTTACTTGTTGGTAGGGCTGACTTGCTTAAAAAAGCTATAAGCTATTATGAAAGCATATGGAAGTAAACATCATAACTTGAAAGAATATATAGTTACATTCCAAGTCATATATAGTTACTTATCAAAAAAAAAACTGTAATGAGCCTCTGGGCCATGTATATATATAAATTTGCATGCTACTCCCTCCTTCTCCCAAAAAGTTTCACTTTGACATTTATTGGTCAACTTTATTAAACCTTGACCTAAGATTTATAAAAAATGTACTTGTTCTAGGGTATTCTAAATTTTTTATTGAGAGTTTTCTTAGAGTATGTACAACAAAGGAGCTTAAGTTGGGTAGCTTAAGTTCCTTTTTGTCTATTTTATTACAAAAATGCTATTAAGCTCCCCACTTAAGCTACTCAACAAAAGCACTCTTACAACAATGCACAAACTCCAACACTTTTACATAGCCCACCATCTTTATCGTCAAATTTTGCTTGATATCCAAATTAAACAAACCAAGTCTCAATTAGTAGATAAATATGTATACTTTAATTCAAAAATAAAAAAATTAAACAAAAACAATTTCTATGCGTGAAAATTGGCCCAATAGATCAAAATTGAGTTGTTTGGTTGCTAAGTTGGGGAGCTTATTTTGCTCCCCAATCACCTTTATGCTTATGAAGCAAAACTTAGGAACCCTTGTTGTTTTAGAAAATCTCAAAGAATCCCGTAAGCTTTGCTTTAGGAACCTTTGTTATTTGTGCTCTTAACATTCTTTCAATGATTGAAATTTTATAAACTTAAACAAAATAAATATATACTCCCTCTATTCCACCCAAAGAGTTCATGTTTGAAAAATATAATAATCTAGGGATATATAACTAGTATTGGAGTTGTTAATAATTACAATAATGCTTGAGTATAATCAATATGATATTATCAAATTTGGATGGTAAAGTTGAAATCTGATGGAGATTGTAGACATAATTTTTTTATAGTAAACTATTTAAGTGAAACTTCTAAAAATAGTATGGTAGACTCTTTGATTTGAATGGTGGGAGTATTAAATAGTAATTTGATATTGTACTAGGTTGACTTTCCTACATGGAAACAACTATTTTTTGGGACAGAGGGAGTATGTTATAGGAGTTTTTCATTTTTGGCATTTGCTAATGTGGAACTGCTTATTCTTTTGCAGCAATGCCAATGTGAAATTTCGAAATTACCTTCCTCATGATAAGCAGCTTCAGGAGGGCAAGCTTGCTCCACCTGTACTACCTAAGTTTGAAGACCCTGTCGCTGCAGAACCTCCAATACAGGAGAAGAAAGAGGTGCATTATTACTTCCATGATGATTATTTTCCTTGTCTATGCATTTGCGGTTTTTTGATGGTGTTCCATGTATTTCAAACTATTTTAAAAAAATCAGGATCCATTTCTGAACATTGCGCCCAAAAAGCCAAACTGGGATCTTAGAAGGGATGTACAGAAGAAACTTGATAGGCTTGAAAAGCGCACGCAGAAATCAATATTTAAGCTTATGGGTATGTACTATTTCTCTGTTAGGTTTTACCGTCTTCTGGTGTGAGTACTACTGGCTAGTTCTTTGCTTCTTGTTCATGATATAATTTTCATAGATTGTCTTTTATTTGTTATAAATTGGTTATTGAGATAGAATAATACTGCATCCGTCCATAATTCATTCAGTGTCCCTTTTTAGTTTTTTTGCAAATATTAAGGAAGTTGACTTTTGGGTCATTCCTTGTGTTTACACTATAGTTTGGCAAGTGCACATTGGACATGATAGATATATGAATTTAGTAACTTTATTTCTCTGTTAGTGTTTACACTCATTTTGGGACAAACTTTTTTCACCAATGGGACACTCAATTAAGGACAAAGGGAGTAATTTGTATATTACAGTCAAATCCCGCTAATTTTTCCATTTATTTTCTTTTGCCTTGAGCTTTACCTTTAGGCACACCCCTTGGTATAGCCGTATAGGTTAAGTCTTATAACTGTAAATTAAGGCAACTTGGTACCTCCTCCTTTCATGTAAGAATGATGTTAAGCATTAATTGAGAGTCAACCATCTCAGAAACTAGTTTAGTTGAACTTCGGATTTCTGGGTTATCCACTTCAGGAGATAACTACACCATCTTATTTTTGTGTTGGTATGCTACTTGGTATCAGGAGTCACATGAATGCTAATTGAAAATTTTGAAACAAGGCCCATTATCTGTTTGGGGACAGTCTTACCTCACTAATAGTTTAAATGTTACCAAGATGACCTAGTCCTGACTAGTAAAAGCATCTGTTTGAATTTTTTATGTTTGTTTGGGTCATTTTCTTGCACAGTTGACCATATGATTTTAAATAAAGAGGGGTGCATTCGTGCTCTTATACACACACACACACGCACGTGTGTGTGCAGGGTCTTTTGATGTGCCATAGAGTAGGTTCTGGTGTTTTTGTACTTCTAATCCTGTTGATTTTCTTTCCCTTGGGATAAGTTAAATTCCCATCGTCCCGTTTGAAGAGTCCCTTTTAAGTTTTTAAAAAGTAAACATTTGATGGAGCATGAGTCCCTTGAACTTGAGCATATAAGTGAACTCCTATTGGTATCCTAACTTGCTTTTAGATATAAGGATAAGTTAAACTCCCATTCTCCCGTTTGAAGAGTCCCTTTTAAGTTTTTGAAAAGTAAACATTTGTAGGAGCATGAGTCCCTGGAACTTGAGCATATAAGTTAACTACTATTGGTATCCTAACTTGCTTTTAGATATGAGGGTTAAAGTTTACCAAACACGGAATTTATGGTCTAAATTTAAGAAAGAGGGATATATAAACGGAGCGGTACAGAAAGGAAAAAATGACTCCGATTGGAAGGATGGAGTTTCGTGTTATTGCTGAGCATCTTTATATATGTTACACGTGGTAATGAAAATTTTACTGTTGGGAGTGTTTGGATCTAGGATTATTTAAGGGAAAGGGTAAGAGAATGGGAGAAAATCCATATGGTACTACATATTGAAAGGCTTTGAAAGTGAGATAGAAAAGTGTTGAGGAGAGACAAAGCAGTGGAAGATATAATTTTGCTAGTAATTTGTCTTTTCTTGGTTGTTTCTAGCTAAATTTTTAGAACTGCAATCATGACTTTTCCTTACCTTGTCTTTGTCCTTCAAATATATGTAGCTTCAATCAAAGTGTTACTGAATAAAAGTCCCTTTGAATTTTAGGGCACCGATGAATCATTTGGTAAGTTCATACCTAGGACTGTGATCAGTGGATAGAGGCTTGTGGTAGGGCTTTGCCAGTTTCACCGTTATTAACCATGTGACATATTTTACTTTCTTTGGGGATGAAGCATTATGTGCATTTTTTGCTATCATTGGTATAGAGTTAGACTTCTTTCCCTTTCTCTCACTCTATATATGTATCTGGTCTGTTTCAGAACAGTTATTGACCGCCCCTATGTGCAAGTCGAAATAAAATGAGGTAGTAGACTTGCTGGGTTTTTTTTTTGTTTTTGTTTTGGGGGGTAATTAAGGTTTCAGCGATAGACTTGAGGGTGTTATTTGGGCGCGTTTCCATCTCTTAGCTTGTCTCAACATTGGAATTTTTCGAAACTCTTCAAGTAGTGTGGTATATACAGGGGTTGAGGACATGCTTGAGGGGATGAGGAGAATTGTACTAGTCTAAGATGGAAGACCGACGCCAACTCCTGTGTTGTTCAATTATCCCACTAGCTTAAACTTTTGTTTTCATTATTTTCTTCACCTCTAATGCAGCTGCAATAGTTACCTGAATTTCAAAGTCATATAGATCTTAAGCTGTTTAAGTCAAGAACCTCAATTGAGCATCATAATTTTGTTTATCTTCAATGAGGTGAATAACTTGAGCATTTCCCTCATCTTCATCTTTTTCTCTTCTACAATGTCACATTGGTTGTCAGCATCAGCCTTATTGCTGCATTCATAACAACTCATTTGTTCTGGTTCAGAGGCTGTCATGGTTAGATGCAGCTCTTGTTCATTTATTGGCAATCACAGTAAATTTGGCCAACTTTGTTTCCATTTGATTTTGCGTAGTTTGGACAGAAGGAATTTCAAATTTCAACCACACTTCAAATTTTTCCACAAGAATTTATAATGTTGGCTATGGCCCAGGGGCTAGGGCAGGGTACATCAGTTAGGGATGAGAAGTTGACCCTTGCTACAAGAAAAATTAAATGTTCAGATGGCATCCATGATTATTTGCTGAGAGTTTTCCTCCATGCTATTTGTCATCCAAGTATGAAGTTTCATATTCATTGATTCTTCACCTCCAACTTTCCAGGAGAGAGAAGCAGTCCCTCATGGGTATTTGGATGCAAGTTCTATGGAAGATGATATTTTGTCTTTTTTATATATACAAGTTTCCCACTGAAAACCCCCTAGGTGATGATGCTAGGATAGAGGGCTATATGCATTGATTGCTGCTATTCGATAATTTATGAGGTGATGAACCTAAACCTAATAGTATGTATAGTCTTACGTGAAACTAATTCACTATTATTTGTACTTAACAGAAACTACTAAACCCTACTGGGTTTTAAGGTAAGAGTATGGATCTTCACCCATTTGGCAAGCTGAAACTCTTCTGTAAAACTGACCAGCAATGTTTATATCAGAATGAACATGTAAATGACTCCAGAAAATCTATATACCACCGTTACGATTCCAAAGTTCTATCTTGTCAGTGAGGAAACTTCCGAATTTCTTGCATCATTAATTTACTCTTCCTTGAACAATTTGTAAACTGCATCAGTGCAATCTGTGCCAATTGGACAACCAGTGGCTGAAGGTATATCAATGGCCATTGAAGGATGATCTTGGTGGTGGACTGTCTTCGATAATGATTGATGCTGTATCAGTAGAGAAGAAGAGTAGGAAAAATAGTAGACTTGTTAGAGGAGAAAAGATTAGGAACAGGTAGCTGGAAGGACGGAAATGCTCAAGTTATTTCAAGCACTGTTTCAATGTTTGGAAATTCCGGCTTAATTGCATTTGTGGGTTTTGAGTGTTTTTTATATGAATGGGTTTTGGCACCCCAGAAATTTGATTGTTTGGGGGCTTTGGGTGCTCTGGTTTTGGGTCTCAGATGGATGTTGACTGTTGTTGGATGTGTTTAGGTGCATCGAGGTGTTTATGGGTGCAATCTCTCTGAAAATTAATAATCAGTACTAGTTTGTAGTCAATTTCTGTACTCTTCATCCACTCAGAAATTCCATGTGTAAACTCAAATGTTTAATCATGCATAATGACCTTGGAAGCAACCATTTTGATAAAACATGTTATATTTTATATACACAAATGTGAATTGCATCGAGATTATTGCATCTAACATTTTGATTTTTATGATTTTTGGACCTTGATAATCATTCCCAATATTTGATTTTTATGGGTAATGCACTCTTGGCAACTTGTCACATAGTTTGCACGTATGAAAATAACTTATTGTTATTACTTTTTTTTTTTTTGGCAGAGGAAGAAGAAAAAAAGAACTTGGCTGAAGAAGGAAATGACGAAGATGGTTCAGAGAACTAGCAGGCTTACCTGTAGCCTGTAGGGAAAAACAGTTCTGACAGTAAACATTTATTCGCAAGTTGTAGTCAAATGTAGTATCCTAGCCTTTGTAAAGACGAAGTACATTTCTTCACTGATAGAATGCTTTTAGTCGGGTAAGTTTCTATCTCTTAGCAAAACATGTCTGGACGTATATTGTCAATCTTCATATTTGTTTGGGTTCAGAATCTTGGTAGAAATCAGAAAAAGACACAAGACTCGATATGAAGCTAAAAAAGACGCAAGACTCGATATGAAGCTAAAAATGATACTCTTCCTAACTCTAATTTAATCTTACATTATTACATACAATGGAAATAATTCTACAATTAGCTTCTACCCCAGAACAATAGCATAATTTAAACCAAAAACAATATACTTGATGAAACTTGTACAAAAGAGCTATCAGTGAAGCCTAAATAAGCATATATAGATACACACGTAGATATAAGGCTTGGTGGGAGCAAGGTCAAACTACCGGGAAGATGAATCCTTCAATTTAGGAACTTTAAACCTTGAAGTGAACAATTTTGGAGTCTCCGTGGTAGATGCAACTTCAGCTGCTTTTCTCTTTGATTGTCTAGATCCCTGTAAAGTACACAATTCGAGTTTATTAGCCACATACTTTGTGAAGAAATTACAGTCCATACTTAATCTGGTGACAGACACAGAATGTGAAACAATTAAAGCATTGGCAGCTATAAAATCAAGAACTACATGAGCAAGCAATCACATGGGGAACAAAGCAAGCAGTGATGTTTAGAAGACTAAGAAGAAAAATAATTTATAGAAAATGGCCCTCAAAGTACCAAACACAAAACACCTCACACCATTGTTCCAATCAAAGCAAACCAAACATTGTCACTCATTCAACTGAAATGATTCAACCACTGCAATGCGTTTGAGGTAGTTTAATCACACACTTTCAAGAAATTGCAGGGTATGTCAGGCATCAAACATTCTGCTCGAAATGTAATACTTAAAATCTAGCATGAAATCTACTGCAAGCCTGGAAATCAACTAACATATAAAACATCCACAGCCACTATTCCAAAGTCTGATAAATCAAGCATTATCTTTTTTTTTGATAGGTAAGTGTGACCCCTTGTTGGTATGGCATGGGGATTGGAACCAAGGGCCTCAAATCAAGCATTATCAGCAGACATTTCAATAAGTGGAATTTGTTACATTATCAGTTCCGGATAAAAAGGTGCACCAATCTTATAGAAAATGTGTGTGGATAATACCAGCTAGCTGTGCCAGATGCACAAAACTAATTACATAAACCAATGAAAATATACTTAATTAATGATTACCTTTTCAATTATTTGAGAACCATGCAAGTCTTTCTTCACAGTGACATTTGAACCATCCGCACCACCAATCTTGCCTCCAAGGCGAGACTGTCCTAATTCTACAGTACAGCGCCGTAATACAGGTGTAGCAGAATCACTTCTCGACTTTCTTAACAGCTCCAATTCTCTGGAAAGTCTAGCTATTTCGTCACTCTTTTTGATTGATTCCGATTCCAGCTTAGCTAAGTCACCTTTCAATGTTAATATTGTATTATCCTTTTCTACGTTCAAAGATTCTAATTGCTCCATACCAGTAAGAAGATTTTGTATCTTCTCTTCTGCAGTTGCAACTTCATTACATTTCCTCCTTATCTGCTCATTCAAGTCCATGTCTATCTTAGTTAACTGATTCCAGACAAAATTATTCTCTGTCGATAGAGCAGACACTCTATCATTTTCGCCAAATTTAAGTTTCTTATTTTCATACTTTAACCTCCTCAGTTCACTTTCTAATGCCTCGTACTGCTTCTCTTCGCCCTTGCTACTACTTCGTGTTATGCGCTGCAACAAATTGAAAACTCTTTTAACTCCTGAAAATAAAATCCACAAGAAAATTTCAAAAGCAAAACAAATTAACCTACTTTGGGCTCACAGCAGATGCGAGAGAGATCGTCAAATAATGTTTTCAAGTCCGCCCGTTCCTCAACTACATCTTCTGCATTTGAATTACACAAAGGAGAACATCACGTCCACAAAACTCTTTCACTAGCACCAATATAAGAAAATACAAATGGAATACACATTGGAACATTTATGGTCACAGAATAGACCCTAAGAGGTGGGAGAGATAGCAAGGGAACTCAGGCAAAGATCTTGAAGTCCTTGGTTCCAATCCACATATCAACAAGGTCATACTTACCTATCAAAAAAAAAAAAAAAAAGGTCACATAGTTGTTTAACCACAGTCGATGAATATTTCCGCCCCCCAACACTTACAGTCACAGAGTAGAATACTAAAGAAGAAAGTTAAATAACAGTCAGCATTCAGTTCTTTTTTCCTTTTTCTTTTTTGCAAGTAACCATAATTCTTAAGGAGAAAAACTAACCAAATTTAAGTTTGAACATAAATGCCTCCCTTTGCTTCAGACCCAAAAGAAGATCCGACTTGGCCGCGTCAGCCAACCGCGCCATGTCCTGAATAGTAATGTCCCTCTTCATCTAAACAATAACGAAACCCTAGAACTTATCAGAACCCCCCAAAATTAACAAAGCACACAAACCCCAAAAGACCGAAATTCAAAAAGGGTTTAGCGAAGAATTTGGTATTGGAACAATTTAACATCAGAAACCCCGAAAAATTCTATAAATACTGAAGAACCCTAAATTTAAATCAAAACCCCGGAAATCACAATTCTCTATATTGAGGGGTGTTACCTGAGAGATTCGATCTTGAAATAGTTTAACATCAGAAACCCATCGCTCGTATTGCAACTTAATTCTTTTTTCGAGGAGTTTCCGCTCTTTGGCTAAAGACTCGAGCTGTGTTTGTTGGGTTTGCGTCATTTGAACCAGAGCTTTGAAAATCTTTTGCCATGCTAAACGATCGGATGTGGCTTTAGAGCCTTTGGGTGTTCCCATTGGTGAAGACGATATCAAGAAGTAATAGAAAGATGCAATCTTTTTTGCAGTTGGAAAGAGAGCAAAGAGGTGGGGGGATGTGACCGTTTGGTTTAGAAATTGGCTATGCTGTAGTATGCTTCTGGGTTTTAAATCTAATTCAAAGGGAGCGGACCTTGATTCTATTCGCACCCTTTTGTTGCACCGGATTCCAAACAGACCTTGATTTATTTTACTGTTCTTTTTGGACTATTTTTTTTTTTTGGGGAAGGGGGTGGTAAAATTGGGATCGGTTCCTTTTACAAATTTATTATAACCGCTCAGTTATCATGTTTTTTTAATGGAAAAAAGAAAAAAAAAACACTTTTGACGATGAAAGATTGTAATATCCTTAATGAATCGAAGTCACGTTTGAATCACTCACTTCGTGCATTACGTTACATAAATGTTTACATCGTGATGAATCAACTCAAGCACTCAATTGATGTATCGTACTACAAAATTATAGTGAACCACAACTTCATGTCCTCCGCGTTCTTCTTTATCTTCCACCATCGTAAACCTTTTTTTTTCTCTTCCTCCGCATTTGTCCCTACGGAAAAATCTTTCCTTCTATTCCAATATTGTACTTTATTAATCAAAAAACTCATTTACCTTTCGAGAGTGCTTCCCTCGAATCTCCACGAAGGATCGTTGCCCCCTCGACCTCTGCGACGTGATTAGGCATGACAATCTACATTTCGTTGCGCAACAATCATAATTTTTGAAGACAAAACACACATTTGGGCCACTATACTTTTTTAAAAAAAGTGCAATTAGGCCACTGAGACATCAAAATTTTCAGAGTGGCCACTATACCTGAGTTATCTTGCAATTTAACATATTTTTTTGGATGGATGTTAAGTTCAGACGCTAACTTATGTTAAATACTCATTTTGCCCTCATCGTCTTCATCTTCATCTTCATCTTCTCTGATTCTTCTGACATTTTGATTTCAGATCTGCAATTTTTTAGATCTTTGTTTCACCTAAAATCAAATTGAAACCCATATCGAATTTGGTAAATGGATTAAGTCGGGGTATAACAAGTGAGCCAAATTTAGAAATCCATTGTTAGCTTTGTCATCAAAGCAAAAGAAGATTACAAACTGCTACTGGATTTTATGGTATGGCTGTAGAAAAAAAAAGAAAGAATTTTCTTTTTAAGCTACTCAAACAATATGTCAATTTTATTTAATAATTTATTATTACAACCACTGTAATTACGTTGTCATCTCCTTAGTGTTTTCGCCATTGACGTAATGAAATCAAGAATATACAGAGACTAGAAAACTAAACCCATCAAAACTTTTAATCAAAGAATATCAGCAATCACAAAATAAATAACAATGATATATCATCACTGGTAGCGTAGGTGAGGGATCTGGAGGAAAATGAATTTGGATTTTGAAGATGAGTAAAGATGGACTGGAGCATAAATGAGGGATCTGGAGGAGGTGGCTGTGGAAATGAGGATGCCTCTAGAACTTCCAGACTCAAGTAGCTTCGCCTTTGGCAAAAATCCTTGTAGATCCGCTGGAAGAATTAGATCTAGAAATATCCTCCACATATCTTGAGATCCGTTGGAAAAATCAAAGCTAGAAATATCTTCCACAGATCTTGCATATCCGCAGGAAAAATCCTTCTATGACACCATGCGAAGCAAAATAACTAGCTCTATTTTCTTTGACCTAACTCCATTCGCTAGCCAAGGGCTGGCCGGACCTGAAGATGACGGCAGATATGGCTGGGGATGGGGTTAGTTCACTTGCTTGTCTGGATTTGGGGGAGGAAGATAGAGAAGAAAATGGTTGCGCCTGGTTTCAACAATGGTGGGGAGAGAGAGAAAGGGGGAGAGGAAAGATCTTTGTCAATTAATGGGGGTATTTGTTAATTTAAAACCCACATCTGGGTTACTTGATCTACTCAACGGTGCAAATTTGAGAATTTTTTTCCTAATTGTTCATCAAAAAACTCGTTAAATATTGCATTTTCATACTGGAAGTGAAGCGTGCGACATGACGAGAAAGATAAAGGGTGGAGCGCTATACCAAATCACCATCTGACCAGCATAGAACGTCCTCATTAGAAAACAAAACTCGTCTATACCCCAGACCGTATATATACATCAATTTAAACATCCTCAATCCCTCAAGAGCGTACTTAAACCTCAACATGTTTGTGTATCAATATCAATCTCTTGAACCGTTTGTTCAATATGATCGCCATGACATTGAAACACAAAAATAAAGATGTATATCATACTATCTTCCTTAGACACTCATATCAATCACTTTTGATTAACTACTTTCCCAGTAATGCTGCGTAAGGTTGTATGTGCATAGCCCGTTGGTCGGCATGCCAAAGTAGCATCATCATCGTCTAAGTTCATGATATAGTTCTAAGTCACATAGGGTATAATTGTGACCTGGATTTGATCACTAGAACTCACACAATGATGAAGCAGGGATTATTCAATCACTTTCTTAGGTCACATTATAATCACATACAGTATGATGTGTATGCTATGGCGGAACTCCCACACAAAGTAGGCATGCCATGCTCAAACGCCATATGAACCTTAGTCTAGCCGCTCTTCTGGCGTCTAACCCGAGTACTACTAAAAAACAGTCACTCTTTTAGTGTCTCTTTTAAGATCTCACATTCGGACTTTTCCTTGGGATATAAAGTAGATCGACCTTTATAAAAGGTCTCATTTTGGTCGTATGCCAAGACGATAAATGTAATGTCATTTGCGTATCCCCCTTCATAGGTGCCAAAGACTTTTACGATCTCAACTTGCCTGCCCACCTAGCGACAAGGTGAATTACCCGTGTGAGAGGGCCAATTCAATATCCACAACATCTTTTTAATCAAAATATATATGCTACACAATTTCATATTGAAACACCCAATTAACATATAAAAGGAATAAAATGAAACTGTAATTTATTCAAACGATAATGAAAATAATAATCAAATGTCAACAAAAGTGTTGTCAGAATAAATATTAAATCCTATGAAGCCCTAGACCCAACATATGATCCTGAAAGATCTTTCTAGCTAGAGGTTTAGTCATAGGATCAACCAGCATGCTTCTAGTAGGAATATATTCTAGAACAACTTTCTTTTCTGCAACCATGTCTCTAGTGAAATGATACTTGATATTAATGTGTTTCGTCTTCCCATGTTACTTGGGGTCTTTAGTATAACCTAAAGTAGCCATGCTATTACAAGCAATGACTACAGGACGATCCACATGCGTTGTAACATCAAGATGTTGAAGAAAACTCCCCAACCACACAGCTTCTTGAACTGCAGCTGAGCAAGCCATGTACTCTGACTCCATCGTAGATAGGGCGGTGCTAGTCTGTTGCTTGTTACTCTAAGAGATAGCTCCACCACTAATGAGGAAAGCGTAGCCCGAAGTAGATTTATAACCATCTATATCTCCAGCTCAATCTACGTCAGTGAAACCTTTCAAGCTCAAATCCCCACCTTGGTAACATAAGGTTAAATTTGTGGTTCCCACTAAGTAACACAGAACCCTTTTCACTGCCATCCAATGTGGAGGTTCATGATTACTTTGGAATCGACTCAACATCCCAACTACAAAGCATAGGTCAGGCCGAGTACACACTATACATCAGGCTTCCTACCGCATTCGCATATGGAGTCATAGACATTCTTTTCTTCTCTTCTTCATTCTTAAGGCATTGGTTTGTGCTAAGGACACATCCTTTTTCCATTGGTGTGACAATGAGTTTTGAGTTAATCATGCCAAAACGTTCGATGACTTTCTTAATGTAAGTCTCTTGAGACAAACCGAGAAATCTTTTCAAACGATCCCTAATGACTTTTACTCCAAGCACATAGCTTGCTTCACCCAAGTCTGTCATATCGAAAAGCGCAGACAGCCACTCTTTAGTGGCATTTATCATCCCCATATCATTCCCAGCTAGTAGGATGTCATCAACATATAATGACAGAATCAAGATCTTTTTCTTGGATCGTTTAACATACACACAATGGTCTTCCTTAATCATCACAAAGCCAATTGAGGTTATCGCTTGATGAAAGTGAATGTACCACTGTCTAGATGATTGTTTGAGACCATAGATGGAACGTCTTAGCCGACACACTTTGCGTTCTTGTCTATTGACTTCAAAACCCTCAGGTTGAATCATATAGATCTCTTCATCTAGTTCTCCATTGAGAAAAGCCGTTTTAACATCCATCTGATAAAGTTCTAGATCCATGTGCGCTAAGAAGTAGTTAGGAAAGATTCCTATTCGATCGCGAATCAATGACGAGGTATATTTACACGTTTACTTCTTCGCTCTAGTATCAGACTCCCACTAGAATCCGTACTCCCACTCGGATGAAGATCACCTTGACTCTCATTGGCAACTTCTATAGGCTCAACCTCATGTTATATTGTAGGAGTAGGTTGAGGCAATTCCCCACCTTCGCCAAAAGATGTCATATGTTCTTCTTCCATCTCAAAAAGTTCAAAGTCTTTCCTAACTTCACCTATTTGTGAGAAATCATTCTCAATGAAATCAACGTTGTGCGACTCTGTTTCGGTCATTCCTACGTCAGGTTTTCCACCGTACATAACATAACCCTTTGAGGTATCTGAATACCTTATGAAAACACACTTGTTTCCTATAGGGCTTAGTTTTCCAAACTTATTGGTGGTACTATGGACATAACCTGCACAACCCCAAGGATGAAGATGCCCCAATTTAGGCTTCTCACCTTTCCAAAGTTCATAAAGGGTTGTGGGAACTGACTTAGAAGGCACTCGGTTAAGTATGTAAGTGGCAGTCATTAGCGCATCCCCCCAAAACGAAATTGGAAGGTTGGCCTGTGCCATCATCGACCTAACCATTTCCAACAATGTTCGATTCCTTCGTTCTGCAACACTATTTTGTTGCGGAATTCTAGGAATTGTCAACTGTCGGCGTGTGCCTTTTTTCTCACATAATTCTTTAAATTGATCAGATAAATATTCACGGCCCCGGTTAGTTCTAAAAGTTTTTAAGCTTTTATCCTTTTGATTCTCAACCTCTGCGAGAAAATGCTCAAAACACTTAAGAGCTTCATCGTGGTGAGAAATAAGGTAAACATAACCATAGCGTGTGTAGTCATCGATAAAAGCGAGAAAGTAAGAAGCTCCATGACGCGCCTTAACATTCATTGGTCTGCAAATATCTGAATGGACTAACTCTAATGGATGTGTAGCTCTTTTTGCCTTACCAAAAGGCTTTCGGCAAGCTTTTCCTGCCAAACAAGATTCACATCATGGTAGGTTGACTTTGGTGAGAGACCCCAATAGGCCTTCTCTACCCAATCTAGTCATCCTATCTTTTCATATATGTACAAGTCTAGCATGCCATAACTCGGAATTAGAATCATCATAAATCATACAAGAAGAAGAATTAACTGAAAAATTATGAGAATCCAACAAATCTAATTTAAAGAAATTATCTGACAAAAAACCATGTCCTAAAATCTCATCAACAAAACAAATATCCAAGTGATCATCACTAAAATTAAAAGAATATCCATGTCTTAGCAATTGTACTACTGATAATAGATTATGTCGAATTTCATGTGCATAAAGAACTTCATGAAGAGTTAATGTGTGTCCATTCCGAAATTGAAGTTGGTACGAGACAACTCATTTGACTTCAACAGGTGAACTGTTTCCCATGAAAATTCTTCTTATACCTGCAGGAACTTTTCGATAATCTACAAATCCTCCTCGATCCCTCGTCACATGTTTGGTTGAGCCTGAGTCTACAATCCACACATGGAGAGATTCAGCTAATAAAACATAAGAGCAAAAATAACTTTGCAAGGAGATAGGATTAATGGATACCTTCTGGGGCTCAGGACAAGTCCGAGCAAAATGACCCAAGGTACCACAGTTGTAGCACTTCTGCTTAGCAATATTCTTTTTGCCTCTTCGGCGTTTAGCAATCTTGTCACTTTTGGGGCCCAAATTATGAGTTTTCTTGACTTTAGTTTGTTTCTTGAGTTGCCCATATGACTTACGCGGACCCTTAAGGGAAACAAGAGCAAGATCACGAGTCGCAACACTTATCGTTTCATGACACTCAGCCTCAAGCTCAACATGGCGAGATACATCTGCAAAAGTTTGAATGGAGTCTCTATAAGTCAGAATACGCCTCAAACTACTCCAAGAGTCAGGCAGTTAACAAATCACTACTTGAACTTACTGTTCATTAGATAAGATAGAACCAATAGCCTTAAGCTCACGAATCATTCCAGACATCTCGCGTAGTTGTTCAAGAATGTTACGTTTCTGATCAATCTTATAGCTTTCAAACTTGTAAGTCAAAGTCCGCAACTTTGTAGCAGAAATATTCTCATAAATAAGCTTAATGTCGTCCCACATTTGTTTTGCAGTTAGGCAATCCTCAAACTCGCCAATCAGATCATTACGCATGCTACTCAACATAGTAAAGTGTGCACATCGATCTTTCTTTTTTCCATTTAAGGAATTCTTGTATTTTATGGTGATGATGGGTGATGGTCAAATTACCCATCTCTGGTTCTTTCATCACAGTATCTAAGTTGTCAAGAACCTCTTGCTCATTTAGCAAATACGTGATTTTTTCTTTGCCAAACACTATAGTTTGAGCAACACAATTTCTTATCCTTGTTAAGGTCAACGGTTACATTCTTAGAAGTCATTTCACTACAATTTGATGCAAGAAAAAGACATAAGCATATATATTTCGATTCACTTTCGTTCTAAAAAATTAATTACTAAATATAACCACATCATACACGTAAGAAGGGAAAATCTGCGAGGCTCGTAATCACAATCAAAGTATGCACAACGTGAAAATATTCATAAATTGATAATTTAAACAAAAGAAATAAGATAGAACAAATCCATCAAGCAAAAATCATGTACATAAATATTTTTACTATTGAAAATAAAATTATTGAGTCTCGTATAGTCCTAATTGCAATTTTAGAGCCCAAAACGATAATTAATTATGCAAAAAATGACTTAAAAATAGTTTAAAATTCACAAATAATTTTAAAAAATTATTAAACAGTCCCAAATAGCCCTAAATAGTCACAGAATGACAAAACAACCCTGGATACTTTTTTTGAATTTTTAATAAATCAAACAACATGTTTTTAAACACTGAAAAAACAAAAACAAATATTTCCAGGCTGAATTGATCAAAACAGAGAGCACCAATGGACTCATAAGGCCAAAACACATCCATACGTGCCAGTCGTTTCAAAAGCGGAGCTCCATAGAAGCTGCACGCACTCACACGCGCCACCTGCGCATGTGGGCTTCCTGGGACAACCAGACTGAACATAGGGCTGATATCACCGATGACGTCACTGATGACGTGGCAGGGTTGGCGTCATGATGATGTCACTGATGACATCATCATTACAAATATGAATAAGGTGGGTCACACTCGATGACTTGGCAGATGATGTCATCAGTCAACTGTTTGACTGTTGACCAACAATAGTGGACTGGTTGACTGTGTAGCTCGCCTCCATGCGCCCAATCGGAATGTGGGCTCCACGCGCCGCCTTCCCGAGCTCCGATGAGGTCGTGGACGGTGGCGGTGATTCGTATGGTTGAGTACTTTACAATCGTGTACTTTTTACACCGAAAAGAGTTCCACAAGAGGCATGTACATCGAGGCCGAGAGTGGGGATCATAGGACGCCTATTTTTCAACCCGAAAAATCAATTCTCGAACGTGATCCGCGAGCCAACTTCTCGAGGCCGTAAAACGTTCATTTTAAATCCAAATTAAGCATATAATATGTCGTTGGAAAGCCCTCGCAGAGTACTACAATTACATACCTTAAAACCACATTTTTACAGAATACAAATAGGTCAAAACAACATGCAAAGTTTTGGAAAAATCAATTTTGAACAAAACTATACGATATTTTGAAAAATACCCAACGGATTTCAACGAGAATTTAGTATGTTATTCGCCTCGTCATAGGGAACTCAGACATATAAAATTTTCTCAAAAATAATATTGTTTTACACGTGAAATAATAAAACATATTTGGTTCGTTATCGGATAAAACTTTTAAACAAACCAAAAAACAAAAGCATGCAATTCATGACATAACGATATGAACAATCAAACATATAGGCTCTGATACCAATGAAGGTTTATATCTCAATATATACCAATCAAGTTTGTTATCTAAGAGTAATCATGAGTTACCTCGTCTAAACTTAAACTTTGAGTGAAGCGGAAGACTTTCTCGCTTGAGCTATGATCTTCGTATGTCACTATCAACAATCCTACAAGCCTCTCATGTCGGATTGATATCACGTAGCATAAATATCAATACTGGTTCACACCGCAAATCCAAGTCTTTTGATGGTTAGGCTAGAGGGAGTATTTGGTGAGATAAAATATAGGAGAAGAGAGAGAGAGGGTGGCTTATAGAAGACATATTCTTGTTGGCTTGTAAATCACTATTAGGGTTTTATCCCTTTAGTTGCCCTATTTATATTATTGTACAAGAAACCCTATTTCTTGTAGGTTAAGTTAAATCAATCTCGAACCCTTTTGGATTAGGAAACTAATTAACCTTTAATAATATAAATATATTCCATGTAAGTGGAAGTAAATAATCGGGCCACAAGCCCAATTGCTAACATACCTTTTTGAGGTTCTTGATACTCTATGGGATGATTACTTCAGCGATAAGGCTACTGCTTATTGCAGTATCATTGGAGAAAGCATACCTTTCAAGTCTTCACTAGTAAACATCCTCAATGCTGTTCAGTGGGTTGCTTCAAGTATGGATGATGAGCTTCACTATCTTGGAGATTTATTCCATGGTTGTGAAGCAATGCGCTCTGTTTTGGGTGCTTATGCTCCATATGCTGTTCCAAAGGTTAGTTCGATTATCATATCCAAATTTCTTTCCTTGAGTGTAACCTTTTCTGTTTTGCCGAGTCAGGAAGTTAATTTATAATGAGGCTTTTGTTTCTAATTGTTCAACCTTTGTTATAAGTGTACAGAAATAACTTGTATTTTCTATTTGCGACATCAACTATCAACAATGATATGATCAAATTTGGTACCACCAAAATCTTTGTTTATGGTTCTTGTTATCTTCATTACTCTTAAGAAAGTTCCATATCTTGATTTTCTTGCATGAATTGAACTATTCAAGTAATATTTAGGTGATTTGTTGATACCAGAAGTTTCCACTTTTTGTTTCAAATTTTTACTGGGGCATGGAGTATCATTGGATAATAACTTTATGAAGTAAATGTATTGCCACTTGTCCAATCACAATAGAAGTTTTCAAGACAGTTTAGCTAACACTATGGTTAGCTTAAAAGATTTTTTTTTCCAGAATGTGTTCATTTTTTTTTCTTGCCTTTTCTAGACACTGTCATATCATGTTGATTATCACATTAACTAGAAGTTTATTGTCGATTGTGATTCATAATCTTGATATGATGTTAATTATTAATATTATTCTGGGTACATCAGTTTTTTTTTCTCATCATGTTTACAAAATGCTGCCTTTTGTAATTATTTATTACTCTGATTAAGGTGATATTTTCTTTAGTTGTTGGAGTAATTTTCATCTTTTCTTCTGATTGAGACAGTTGCAAAATGAGATGCTGCCAACTCATATTGGTTTTAAGACTTGTGTTACATTTGGCGCCATTTTATCAATTCTGAAGTTTGGAGAAAAGTTAGGCCCCCTTTCAAGGCTAGGTATGCTTCTCCAAGTATTTCATCTGAATTGAAATAATTAATGACAGTTTAAACTTTAAATGTCGCCCTTTGCATTTAATCATCCTCGTGGGGCAACATCATGGTGATCTGCATAATGATCTCAATATCAGGTGATCTGCATAATGTGTTTTTCACTTTATCAGTTCTCGTTATGCTTGTGTCTCTGAGATCTCAATATCAGGTGATTTGCATAATGTGTTTTTCATTTTATTGTTCCATCACGTTTTCTTGATAACTATGTCCACTGAGTCCTTTACTGTTGAGAATTTCTCTGATTTTAACGATATATAGTTATTTGAAATTTGAATGGTTTATAACATACATGACAGCATATCTCAAATGTCCAAGTTCTATTTCATTGATCTGGAACGAAATGGCAATTGATATTCTGAACTTTACTATATTACATGGTGTGAGAACCACAAAGCTTTTGAGCTAGTCCTTGCGAGCAACCTATTACAGTCAAGTGTCACCAACCTATTTTCCTGGGAACAGGAAAGCCTAGATTTTGGCCTGGGTTTGATTTACTTGATGATAAGGTGTTGGCCACTCATTTATAGTACTTAATAGAGACTTGGTAAATGAATGACCAATAAACCCCAAAAGTTGAATAAAGAAAATGTTTTAGAAAATCCAAGAAGGTGCTCTCAGAAGATTAGTACTAAGCCAAGCAGTCATAGGAGCCTCAATGGTGCTTGCCGGACTATGGTTAACCAGAGTCGCATGGCTTTGAACCTCAATACTTTAGAAACTCTTGTGGAGCCGAAATCCAACACCTTAAGAATAGGAAGTTGAAGACCTTGTAAAGATGAGTGGAATGATCCTTGTGAGTGGGGAGAAACGAGTGAATCCTAAGGTCTTTCCATTATTGATCAAAATAATATACATGGTGCAGTCCACCTATGACCTAAATGATTTGAAATTCTTGTTGGAAAACATGAACCCAAGCTCTTAGGGCTCGTTTGTTGCGGCTGGTGGCTTATAGCTGATAGATTAGGCTGTTGGCTAAATAGCTTATGATGGTGATAAACTGTTTATTACAGCTAATGAAAAACAGCTTATGAGTATATTTGTCAAATAAGCTAAAAAATATTTATTTACTATAAATTGACCATCCTAAATTTTCAAATCAACTAGTATATTAAGGAATAAAGTCTCACATTTATCTTTAAAAACTTAACATGAGATAATATTTAATTAATATTTTTTTACTTAATCTTACTTAAAACAATAAATAAATATGTAGCTATTTTCTACACCATTAAGTATATGTAGTCTTTTACGTATAATTTTTATTATTTTCTAGTCAATTTTTAATGTGAGTAGTCAAATATGCGGAGATTGAAAATATTTACCCTATAACAAAATGAATAAATAATTTGTAATATTTTTTATCCCATATTAAATGTTTATTTTTTAAAAAATCTCAAAATTAATATTTCTAGCTCTTTTTATATATTTATGAGAAAATGGTAAGATTGTAATAATCAAAATTTTATTAATGAAGTATAATTGTCTTTGTGTTTTAAAAAAACTAAAAAAAGCTTAAAATGTAGATGAACCAAATAATTCAAAAGAAAAACAAAAGTAAGAAGACAAAATTGGAAGACACTGGACACCTGCATGTTAGGGCTGGGATTGGACATTCCTGACAATGTTCTAGGTGTTCTGTTGTCTCTCCCTTCAATGCCACTTATATGAATAGAACTATGTAGGGGTGGAATCATCCACCGTCCCGATACCCTTCATTTCGATTCCATCTCTATAAATTTCGGGATTTTAATTTCCTTTCTGATCCGGTTCTTGATAAGTATCGGGACCCTACGAATCGGGATCCTAAAAATCGGGATCCCGACAGTTCGAGATATAAAAATCTCGTAATCCCGATTATAATATTTATGAACAATATTTTCTAATACTAAAATATTTTTAAAATGTCTCCATCATAATTACGATTTCAAATTGTATATTTACAAAGTATGCTTGAATATTTACTTAATGGTGAATATTGTTGAATTTATCATTATCAACAAAATGCACCTCTCACTCGTAGGAGAAGAGCTACACTAAGTGTTGAAACATGATAGGCAAAAAACCACAATATTAATTGCGAAAATAAATTTAACAAATATCATTAAGTAATTTTAGCAAACAAAAAATAGATATTGCTAACACTCACAATATTTATAAAAAAAATAAAAAAATAAAAAAAAAAAAATAAAAAATAAAAAATAAAAATAAAAAAATAAAAAAATAAAAAAATAAAAAAATAAAAAATAAAAAAAAAAAAAAAAAATAAAAAATAAAAAATAAAAAATAAAAAATAAAAAAATAAAAAATAAAAAATAAAAAATAAAAAAAAAAATAAAAAATAAAAAAAATAAAAAAAAAAAATAAAAAATAAAAAATAAAAAAATAGTGGGATTCATGAATCCCGATCGGATTGATGGGATCGGCCTGAATCCGACGGGATTGATAATTATCTCGAATATCGTCCCGAAATATATCGGGACGGGAAAAATCCCGACAAAATTGAGATCGGGATTTTTCGGGATCGAGAAATATCGGGACGGAATCGGATCGGACGTCGGGACGGATCAGAAAAAACGAGATTTTTGCCAGCCCTAGAACTATGGACAATGTAGCTAAATAGTGAAGTATGGCCTCTGCACTTGCTATATTATGTGCTGCCACTTCCTGGCGGCCTTATACACATAGATCATATGATTGATATCTCATAAATATGCCAAGTTTTAGACATCTTGCATTTTGAACGGTATGGTAAGTGGGATTATCCATTTTTTTACTATGTTTTAGATGCTTTGCTATATCCATTATCTATGCATGCCACTTAAAAGAATAGAGATTTAGACAAGCTAGATTTGGGGGAGTGAATCCTTATTTGTGTGGATGTTCACATCCATTTTTCTAGTCAAATGGTAAATGCTTAGGCTGACAAGCATGAGAGGTTTCAATGCTGCCTATTCTTGAATGTTGGATGTCGTGTGAGTTTCCAGCTGCTCCTTATTTCGGGAGTGTTTAGTTGTAAGAAATTCTGTCATCAAGACAACTACTGATTGATGCATATGAGATTTCTTGTTGTGTACAAGGACGAAGCTGCTTTATTAATCTCATGTTGGTTTTGCAAACGCTCAAGAGATTATTGTCATTCATAAAGTAGTAGATCCCTTCTAAGTTTTCGGCATGAAATCTCTACATGTTTTGTTTTTTATTAACTTAAGTTTGCATCTAAGACCTAGGTAGAAATGTGTATCTTTCTTTTTGTGACATTGGTACAATATGTCCTTCCTTGTTTATCTTTTTCCCCTATATGTATGGAAGATTTGAACTTTTAGCTCAATTGTAAAGGACAATTGAGAGTTCAATGATTAAATTAATGAAGATATAATTTTCTTGTTGTACATGAGCTTATAAGAAATTTTCTTATATTTCCTTTGAAAATGAAAATTATGTGATTATTTAAATTGATTGTCTTATTTCATTTATTTTTCTAGGTTGCTTTTGGAAATAGCACAAGATGTCGTTCGATGCATATTGGTCAAAAGTTATATTAAGCCTTTGTTTTTTTTTTATCTACTAGTTTGGAGTTTAAACTAGTTGAGACGTTATTTTTATATTTCAAGAAGTTGTTTGTAGGTTGGTTAATTAATCTTAGAATCTAGTAGATTGATTCTTTTGGTAAAAAATCAACTTATTAGCAGAGTGATGTAGTGATTATATTTTATTATTAATGATATCTTCTTTTATTAAAACATTTGTTTGTTGTATTAATGAAAATGTTAAATTTATAATTCGTTAATAGAATGCATATATCAATATAAGAAATTATTGTTTTATAATTAGGACGAAGAGATCCTGACTCTAATGTTTTGTACATCTTTTGGGACGGTGGAACTCGACCTTAATAAGTTTCCCACCAATATTTCCAACATTACCCACCACTATTTTCAATAATTTCCCACCAAAAGGTTTGGTGCCAAAACATTTAGAACGACAACAATCTATCTCTTTTGTTTTCCCACCAATAATTTAGAACCAAAAGTATTGGCACTAAAACATTTAGGACGACAACAATCCATCCTTTTTGTTTTTCCGTCAATAATTTAAAACGTTTTGAAACGTATTAGGGTTGACAAAAATCCCGTCCTTAAAAACCTTTAGTGAAGACTCTTTGTATCCCTAAAACATTTAGGACTCATGTTATTTAAGCCCCAATTTTGATGTCCATATGGTCGTTCTAAATACTATTAGGGACGGTAAATGGATTTTTAGGGACGAACAATGAGCGTCACAAATACTCTCTTTTCTTGTAGTGTCATTTGTTGATATGAAGATTGAAGCCAAGAAGCTCAAGGTCTTTGCCTGAGGGCCCTTGTCATATCTCCCACCCCTTTGGTCCAATAATGATTATCAATTAAAAGAAAGTAAACACCAAAAAAATCATTGAGACATACTATTATTTTCACATGGACCAATTAATTCAAAAGACTTCAATACATATATGTAATTTCTAGATATTTTTTTTATCAGATATGTAGTTTGAAATATCATATATGTGATTTTTACATCTTTTTTTAAAAATTCGGTGAAAATACCCGATAAATTTTTTAAGAACATGAGTCAATTATTCCATTTTGAGATGTTTCACTTACAAAATCTATTTTAAAAAATTAAGGCATAAAAATGTCATTTTATTACTAATGGATTAGTAAAAGTGTCATTTTCTTTTAAAAAAATTAACTTTCAAACTGGAACTCTTTGCCCGAAATAAAATAAGTATTTTTTTAACATGACCCAAAATTCTCAATATTTTTACTTATTAGTAATGAGCTACAAATATGATAAGTTAAATTCAAACCGACAAATCCAAAAAACAAACAAACAAAGTCAGCCCCAAAAAGAACCTAGCATTTATCATTGTCATATAATAGAGATATTCTCACTCTTTAACCTAATTACAATGCCGTCTTTAAAACCTAAAAAGTAAAAACACTACTGGTTTCTCTTTAACCTAGCTACAACGCCGCTCTCTAGTACATATATTTTTCAATTAAACTATATATAAGCAAAATAAAGAGGAAAAATAAAATAAAATAATGAGAACTACTTAAATAAAAATATATAATTGTAAGACTAATCATTATATATGCTAAAACATTTTCATATATACAATATTTGTTGTTTTATTTGTTGACTTTTCATTTTTATCGCATATCAATATTGTCATACCCAAAAGGTTTGTTATTTTAGAAACTGCAATATACAACTGTTCATATCTGAACACGGTATCTTCAAAAAGAGTCATACACGTGACAGTGATTGACCTTGACTCATATTAATTGTCATTGCATACGATACTACCAATGAAAATTATCTATTTTTGAACTTGAAAGACAACCACACATCTATTTGATGGAGTCAATGACATTCTTGATATAAAAATTTAGATGAATTTATTTAATTGTTATGACCCAAATAATTCAAATTGCAAAAGCTATAGCTAATTATTTATGTGCTAATAAAAAATAACCTAAATCAATACCAAGTACGGACCAATTAAAATTGGACGGTCATCTGTCGTCTAAAAGATGAAACCTACCTCTTCAACGCCTCCCTTCATTCCAAAATTATCACTCAGACACTCAACCTAGATTATTCAACACGGCGTTTCTCATTAGCAGGTACAAAATTTATTTAACCTTCAATTTAAACATAACTTCAACTCTTTCAAATTTTTAGAAGTTGTCTTAGTATTTTAACGTCATCTTTATTTTCCGAATATTATTACAACTATTATTTCAAAATTTGTCCTAGATTATTCAAAGTTGTCTTTATTTTTAATTTTTTTTTTGTTTAAATCTAAGTTGATTACTTGATCTTCGTACTTGGGAAAAACAAACGACTTTTAAAAGTCGAATTTCTCTAGACGACGATTGATTTAAACGTGAGGTTTTTTTAGTTAGATTTCAAAAAAAAATATTTTTACTAATGCTTTTTCTGATTTTTTTTTACTAATTAGCATAATACTCCGAGAATGGCACCTATTTCGTCATTTAATTTTTTAAAATTTATTTGAAATAAAAACAGATCAATAATGAACTTTTATCTATCAAAACTGATTAGTTAAAGTCTAATTTATTTATAAAATTATGTTTTAAAAGAAAAACCATATTTTCTCGTCCCATATTTGATAAATTTCTAGTTCGCTAAAAAGCGTATTATTCTAGTTCATAATCAGTATTTCTAAACAATTTATTTGTTGAGTGAAATATTATGCGTGTATGTAAATATGTATAATTATGGAAGAGAACGGAGGGGTGCTCGAATATTTGGAAAATGATTTACGGAAAATAAATTAGTAATTCATTTTTTGGAAAAGAAGACTTCATTTTCTGTTGACTCAAAAAAACTTTTACGTTGACTACATGTTCCTAAGGTTACCAAATATTGAAAAATGAGGAAAACGTTTTTCAAAAGTCATTTTCCTTGAAACAAACAGAGCCTAAATGAAAAGATGGGAGGTATATATAAAATAAAAATAGATCAACTAAGTGATTCACGGTCAAAAAATGTTTCAGCCAGGCTCATTTACTATATATCAAACATATAATTAATTTGTTTCCAAGAAATGAAGAGTAATATAAAGAGATTTCGTGAATTCCAATAGTTTTTGACTGATGAATAAATTAATGTTTTATGTTTTTTTATTAATATGTTAAATGTTATCTAAATTTTGAAGACGTAGAAAGTCGTGTACATTTTCATATTCTTACATGGTAAATAAGATAAAAATGATGTTTTGATTTTGACAAGTGATTTTATATAGAGTTCAGATCTCCTGTACCACCTTTGTGTACCCCAACATGTGCCATTAATAAGACTAGGTCACGTACTCACGTGGCCTTTTTTTAAAAACCCCGTTAGTTAACGAATTTGGAAAAAAAAAATGTATTACGATCTAATGATGCAATTAGAAACAGATGGGCAGAAAAAAACGGCAAAAGAGAAGCAACCATAGACGATTAAGCTACCTTCCTGGAATCTTTTTCAATCTCAAAGAACAATCTGAACACCTTCGACTTCAGCTTCTTTCAGGTATGATTTTTTTCAATTTATTACTTTTTGTAGTATTCCTTAATTGAGTTTTGATATATCACCATGAGAGTATATGAATCTCCTTATGGAATTGAACTTGTGACAATTAAAGATACATAGATTGGAAGTTTCTGATACATATTTGATATTTGGTCCTCCAAGTGTTTGATATTTTGTCCAAGAGAAAGCAACTTATTGGTATTCTTGTTTTGTTTACAGTTTATTTCTAATTCTTTCATTTTATATATAGTTTCAACTTAAATATGGAATTTTAACAATAATTTCAATGTTCCTGCAAAATCTTAGGCTCATTGCCATCTTTTCAGTATCATGCTGTAGACATGTATGTGAACCCAGGATTTTGCATGATATGAGCCCAAGATTTTGTAGGAACATTGAAATTATTGTTACAATTCTAGATTTAAGTTGAAACTATATATAAAAAGAAAGAATTATGAATTGAATAAACTGTAAACAAAACAAGAATACCAATAGATTACTTTCGCTTGAACAAAATATCAAACACTTGGAGGACCAAATATCAAATATGTATCAGAAACTTCCAATCTCTGTATCTTTAATTTCCACAAGTTCAATTCCGTAAAGAGACTCATATATATACTCTCATGGTGATATATCAAAACCCAATTAAAGAATACTACAAAAGGTAATAAATTGGAAAAAAAAAACGTATCGGAAAGAAGCTGAAGTCGAAGGTGTTCAGGTTGTTCTTTTGAGAGATTGAAAAAGGATTCCACAATTGCCGAAGATTGACGGAGGTAGCTTTGTGTCGTTGTCTATAGTTGCCTCTATTTTGCCCCTTTTTTTCTACCAATCTATTTCTAATTACATCATCAGATCGTAATACCTATTTTTTTCCCAAATCCGTTAACTAACGGGGTTAAAAAAATAGGTCACGTGACCTAGTCTGATTAGTGGCACATGTTAGGATACACAAGGGTGGTACAGAAGATCTGGACGCAATCTAAATATATATATTTGCACATATTCTAGAAAACAATATCGACAGTTTAATTTGTGATATCGTCGTCTTTGACTCTTTGCTTCCATTATACCTAAGCTTCAATTAATTGTATTTTAGAGAAACTTAAAATGAACTCAACTTAATTAAAAAGTGAAATCTAATTTGCTAAAAGTTGTCGTATAGAAAACGACACGTTAATTTCGTTAATTAAACCAAGTAAAGGGGGGCATGGATGGTTCACGTCACGAGGGTGGGAGAACGTTGCTGCCTTCCACAAGTCTAATTTCTCTTTAATTCATCCCAACAAGCTACTAAAGAAATAAAAAACTAATGCCCCAATCATCCTGTTTGATTGGTCACACAAATTAAAAAAATTAATTGATATTAATATGATGTATGAGTTTTTATTAAAACTCTTATACATATGGTCATCATTAAAATAAGAAGAAACATATAAGTGTGTAATAGTAAATGTGTTATCCTCACAAGAAAAATTAAGAAGCATGATAATTATTTTAAAACAGGTAAAAAAAACATGATAATTACTCTCTCAGTCTCTAAATTATCGTTTTGGTGGACTTGACGTACGGTTTAAGAAAACACATTTGATTGAACTATTAATATTGGTTTGATGTGTAGTTTACTTTAAAGTCTATGTGTATGTGATTCATAATTAAATTATGATGGAAAAATAAGAATTATATGATAAAAATGTTATTCTAAACAAAATTTCAAACAAAACAATTATTTTGAAACAAACAAAAAAAGAAAACAAAACGATAATTTGGTGACGAATTGAGTATTTAAGAATAGGGAGAGTAATCAGTTTCCCAGGCGTTGGGAATTGTGTTAAACAAGTCATAAGTGCACCTTTTGAAATTTTTTTTAGTGAGGAGATAAATAGTATTCCCTCCGTCGCAAAATATATGATATTTTGATTTTTTGTTTCAAAATAGATAATATTTTATAGTTTTTTAGGAATATTTTTTTTCAATTCTATCCATATTTATGGATTCCGTAACCCGCATTTGACTCTTTGGACAAGAATATCAAGACATCTGACTTCATTAATATTTGGATAGAGACAATTTAGTCTTTGCAATATGTTTCCTTATCATGTGTAAAAAATCTCAAAACATCATATATTTTAAGATAGAAGGATTATAGTACAATAATATCTTTGGAGTTATTGACTTCATTTGTCCCCTCCAAGAAAAAAGTATATATTGATTTTTTAATATCAAATGAACCATTTTTAGATTATTACTACATTTGTCCCAAAAATATTATCTTGGTTGACCTGGTTCACGGGTTAAGAAAAACCAATAGGTAATAATTGGGTCAGTCCATTTTCATCAATTTCCAACAACTACAGTTTTTAACCGATAAATAACATTTTTGGGAGTAAAAAGACGAGTATATCCTTAATGAAATTGGATTAGGGACGCATTGCATCGCAATTCGAAGTCGATGCATCACAATTCCAGTTTGTGCATAAAAAATCAATATTGTGCATTGGGATTTACTAAATCCAAATTGTGCATCAAGGTTTTTTGCCTGACTAATCCAGCTTGTGCATAGGAAATCAAAATTGTGCATCAGGATTTACTAAATCCAAATTGCACATCGTGAATCCAAAATTGTGTATCGGGATTTTCGCCTGGGTAATCTAGTTTGTGCATCGAAAAATCAAAATTATGCATCAGGATTTACCTTTGTATTCTAATTCTAAATTGTGCATTGCAATTTAAAATAGTTGCATTACGAATCCAATATATGCATCGCGATTCCAAATCGATGTATCGTGATTCTAAACCAATGAATCGTAATTCAAAATCGATGCATCATGAAATTGTGCAAAGACAATGCAATTCAATGGTCAAAAGGGAGGAAATATTAGGACTACAAACTTATCTCAGCTCCTCCATTCAACCTGAGATGGAAAGCATCTCTATGAAAGGCCCATCTATCTTTTATTCTTATCTATCTTAGAGCATCAACATTGCGTAAATTATTTATTTAAAATTTTTAGATAGATCCCACTGTCATATACATACTTTTTTTATTCTTACTCATTTAAAAAATTTATTTTTCCATTGTATAATATTTTTACACATCTTCTTAAAAAAAATTAACAGATTCCAATAAAAAAATATTTGCATTTGCATTTGCCCCTCCCCCCAAAACCACTCACACATGCATGCTTGTTAGTGGGGTTAAGAATAAAGGGTTATTTTATTCCTTACTAAAAATATCAATCATTCTCTTTCCTAGGTGGATGTATTAAGAATACTTGCTCCATTGTTGGTTTTGGTATTCTTAGCTAAAAATAATACTAAAAATACCAAAATAACAACAATGGTGATGCCATTCTAAGAAATATTTAGGAAGAAGTATTGAGATGACATTCTTTTTCGATTGAGGAATGGTGAGGTGATGTCGATGGAGCTAAGGGTTGGAAGGTATGAAATGAGTGGGTAAATTCTAAGTCTACCTTAATTCAAATGATACTATGTCAATCAAACATCAAACACACAGAGTGAAACTGAACGAAGGCTGCACAAGGTGAGTACGGAGAGTGCTATAAGAGGGAGTATATATGTGGGTTTTATTACAAGTGGGGCACTGACCTTTGGCAAAAAATTAATGAACTTACTTCATAGAATTGATGCCTCAACAACAAGGAAGAAAAGAGGGAACGAGAGAGGGAACATTTAAGGAAAAAATTAACAAAAATAGACTTGTGTGATTGGAAAAAAAAAGGGTATAAGAGCGATTGAAAATCTCTAAAAAGGGACTTGCCCGTAATTTATTCAAAAATAATTGATTGATTATTAATATTAATTTGATGTATAGTTTTTCTTTGTGTATGTGCCCTATAATTATAATAAAATGAAAAAATAAGGGTAAAGTGTTAAAAATATTGTTGTAAAAAGAAAAGTTTCAAAAAATAATAATTATTTGGAATAAATGAAAAAGAAAAACATGAAAAATAATTTTGGGGCGAAGGGAGTATTTTAATGGTAGGAAATAAGATTATAATATTTGTAAACTAAGCTAGATGTACAATGATTGTCATGCTCTGTGATTCTAAAAAAGCAAGTAAATACACGTCAAATTTGTATTAAAAAATATTCAAGTTGTTTAGGAAAATCAAAATGCGAGATCTCTTTTTTAAGCACACTTGAAGTAATTGAAAACAAAATAGAGAGTAACCAAGGTGCTTATATCATATGTTAAAAAAATTCTAAAAAAAATTCTTAAGTTTTTGAATAAATTATTTTAAACTAAGATAATAAACTCTTTATTTAGAAGGGGAAATATTTGTTTATTATAATTTATAATATATATATAGAGAGAGAGAGAGAGAGAGATTAGACTAGAGAGATGTTGCATGTCATGGGAAGGCGGTCCACCTAATTAGAAAATATTGTGCTGACTAGACGCCACATATTCGGTCCCCGCAAATATCCAAAAATAGCATTTTGACCAACTTTACTCGTACGTCACATTCATTAGAGCACGTATTAAAGCAACTCCAACCCAACCCCCAAATTTTCAAATTGGGTCCAAGTTTACCCCAAATCCATTTCAACCCAATCCCCAAATCTTACCCTAATTTGAGACCATGAATAGTATCACCCAAATTTGGGGCAACATTATTCATCTAACCCCAAATTGGGGTTGATGGGACCCACATCTTTTTAAAATAAAAAATTGATTTTTAAATACAACAAATTGATTTTTAAAAAGAAAAAAATATTCATAATTTATATTATGAATTTAAAAATATTTTAATTGATTAATAACTAATAATAGCAACGTAATAAATATTAATAATGTAATTTTAAAAAAAATGACTTACAACTTGAAAATAAAAAATGACATACAACTTAAAAATAAAAAATGACATACAATTAACTTGAAAATAAGATATGACATACAATTTGAAATTAAAAATGACATACAACTTGAAAATAAAAATTACATACAACTTAAAAATAAAAATAACATACAACTTGAAAATAAAATATGATGTATTGCTTGTTTTATCATAATGTATGTGTTTGTATTTATCAAATGGTTTGTAATTTAAAATATATTAAATTACTAATTTTAATATATAATTAATTATATAAATAATATTATAAAAATAAACTTATTAAATATAATAATTATTAATTGTATAATCTTAATAATTACAATTTTAAATGTTATAGTAGAAAATCAAAATAGAATATGTTAAGGAACATTCTTTTTGGTTTAAGATTTGGTGTGAAGGATTGGAGTTGAAATAGTGAATAATACTAAAACTGCCCCAACTTGAGGTAAGTTTGAACCCAAATTAAGGTTTTTGGGTTGGAGATGATCTTAGAGTGTTCGGCTAAACAATTGATATGTTTATCTAAAACCTCTCTCATCCCTTAGTTTATTCATTTCCTTTCTTCTTTTTTTTCGTTCGTTAAAAAGAAATCTTATTTCTTATGTTTACATTTTATGAAGATATCTTTCTCATTTTCTACTTAACTTTTTTTTTTAATTTATGCATTGGATCAAACAAAAAAATAATTTTAGCTCTACAAATTAATTGATTCCTACAACTTTGTGCACATGTGTATCATCGTGACAACGTTATTATCAAATTGCTCTTTCTTGAAATAATACATTCCATTGACAATTTTGGGCTTAAAAATAGAAAAAAACTTTGCTACCCATTGTCGAAATTATGTTGAAGTGGTTTGAATTACAACACGCAAATGACTTTCCTAGACACTGCAGCAATGAATAAATAATTTATTTTGTCACTGTAATTTGAACAATTTTAAAAAGTTAGTGAAAATGGTTGCAAGTTAAAATGTTGTTCTTTATACTATGACTAATGACGACTCATGCCATCAACAGTTGATGGCCGGTAGAATGATCATTTTTTTCTCTAAGTTTGGGTGAGAACAAAATAATGATTTGTTTCAATGCTTTTAATAAAGGTCTAATGGTTGGTGGGTGGCGACGGGAAGCATGCCCGGTGCTGGAGTTGTGTAAAGTGAGGTTGGTGGCGTGGTAGTTATGAATATTGAATATTGAAAATTGAATATTTAATCTCGTCTTATTAAGATTATATTATGCCTCGATTATCACAATTTCACAATTTTCAATCCTACTAGTGTAATTATCGATGAAAAATATTCTATAATTAAATATTCTCCTCGTTTCGGGTAAAGAGTGAATTATTTTATTTTGAAATGTTTCACTTAAAAAATCAACTTTTAAAAATTAAAGTATAAAAATATCATTTTATTGCTAATGAGCTACTAATGACAAGTCCAATGGTGGTATTTGCTTATAGTTATCAAAACCAAATTTTGATATCTATTGATTATTATTCATGAATATCAAATAATAATATCCAATTATAGGTATCAAAATGAATGATATTAAAATTATGTGAGGTACTAAAGTGTATCAAATTTTATATATTTCCTAATAGTACACCTAATTTTGATATTTTTTACTTTAACCATTGAAGAAGCATAATACTCTTATATAAATATTAAAATTTGGTTTTGACCTCTACCATTTGACTTGTCATAACAATATTATTTTCTTAAAACATTAAACTTTTAAACGATACTTTTTGCACACGGAGGGAGTAGTTAACGTAACTTTTATGTATTTATCTAAAAGTTTCTATTATAGATATGAAAATGTCCAAGAACTGGGGAGGGGATAGGCAGCAAAAGGAAAGAATATCCATTCCAACGCAAAAGCATTATCCCAATTGAAATGGCAAGCTCCGTATCCCCAACTCGTACCCATCTGTCTTATCAGTTATCACAACCCCAAAAGAGCTCTTCCCACTAAATTACTCCCCCCCATCCCCATCCCCATCTCAAAAAGAATAAACTATTTTTAATTTTGTTATAGTCTTAAAATATATTTATGATACAATTTTAAAAGTTACAAGCAACTAAAGTAACAATTTAAATAAAATTACATATAAAATAAGACCGACCATAATATATCTTTTAGATCGGAAAGAGTAAAGCATGCTTAAAAAAGCTTAGTTACTTGTAAAATATATATTTTAAGTGTAATTAAGAGAAGATACAAATAAATAAAATTTAAATATTAATAAATTTTACTTGTCAATAAGACTTTTAAAAAAAGGTGAAAAAGGTAACACTCGCGTGCTTTTCTAGGCCCGCTTGGGCGTGTCACTTTAGTGTTATTTTGAGAAGTGTCAAAATAAAATGATACATTTGAATGCATTATTTTGTATTATTATATTTTATGTTATTATATACACAATTAATGATCAATATGCTAAATGTCAAAAATTTGTTGGGTTCAAAAGTTTTCCAATGCCCAATTTTTACATATAAATTTGGGGGCAATATTCAATTTATTCATTCCGACACCAATTTTGTTCATTTTGATACCCACCTTTGTTGATATTTGGTGAAAGTGTTTAAGTTATTAATTATGACACCGATTTTATCCATTACGATGCCCAACTATGTTGATATTTGGCGGCAGTGTTCAATATATTCATTTCAATGCCCTATTTTCTATTGCGATGCCCAAATTTGGTTACAGATTTTTACAATGCGATGTCTAAAATTGGACTGACTTCAAATGTGTTTTGCGATGCCCAATGTTTTCATTCCGATGCCCGAATTTGGTTAAAGATTTTACAATGCAATGCCTTAAATTGGACAGACTTTAAATGTGTCTTGCGATGCCTAGTGTTTTCATTACGATGTACAAATTTGGGCAGTAACTTTTTGAATTTCGATACCCAAATTTTGACAGATTTCGATTGTGCATTGCGAGCCCAATGTTTTCATTCCGATGCCCAAATTCAGGCAGTGGATTTTTGAATTTCGATGCCCAAATTTTGACAAATTTCAATTGTGTATTACGATGCCCAATGTTTTCATTCTGATGCTCAAATTAGGACAGTGACTTTGTGTGCGCGTTTGTTGTTCATTAATTGCATCTTTATCATTTTATCCCTAAAAGTATATTTTAACGATTGAAAATAAATATAAAAGACTTTTTCGATTATAATATTATCACAAAGGACCGACCCGATTATCATCCTATATAATAACATAATTAATAACAAAAGTGTTAATAATATCAGAATTAATAATACTCTCTCTCGTCCTTAAATAATTGTCCTGGTTGACCCGGCGCACAATTTAAGAAAAAACAATTGACTTAATTATTTATATTTGTTTAATGTTTAGTTTTCTTTAAAGCCCATGTGTATGTGGTCCGTAATTAAAATAGGGTGAAAAAGTAAGGGTAAAGTGATAAAAATGTTGTTCTAAAAAGGTAAATTTCAAACTGGACAATTATTTTGAGACGAACGAAAAAGAAAAAGATGACGATAATTTAGGAACGAAGAGGTATTCTTATCTAAGTACCAAACAAGCGTAAAGGAAGCAACAAATAGCCCAAAAATATCGAGTGATTTGCAAGAACAAAATGCCCAAAATGGAGCGTCCAAACGCGACAGTTTTCCTTATTACAACCTAAAACCCCACCCAAAATCCCTTTCGTGGGGGATATTTCTAATTTCTCCCGAATAACGTTAAAAAAATGACAAGTTGGTCGGAGATTTCCCCAAACAAATCATCGGATCTCCCGAGATATCCTATGTGTCGGTCACATTTTGCCGTCTTAAACCCATATCTTAACTGGGTTATCCAGTGGGTCATTCTCCTTGACTGTCTTTATCCGGTTTCTTTACAGCTTGGCAACCCAACGTCTAATGTATATATATAGAGCTATATTTGGCAACGAAGTCTTCTTTCTTTCGTTTTGTTCAACTCTTCTTCTTGATCTTCTAGGTTTTATCCATTGCCCTCCCACCAACCTCAGGTTTGCTTCTTGTTATCCTATTTTCTCACTTTTCCAATTTATGGGTTTTATTCAATTAACTGCTTTCTCTTCCGGTGTGATTTTTCTTGTTGGGGTTAGTGAGCGATCTTGATCTCTAATGGGTGTTTTGTAAATTTTTAGTTAATTTGTGGGCATTATGTGGTATTTAGAAAGAAAGATTGTTTTTTTACTTGTTTGGCTTACTGAGTGATCTTGATTTATTCTGGGTTTTATGTAATTTTTACTTGGTGTAGACATTATGTGGTATCTGCAAAGACAGACTTGGTATTTTTGATGTTTATGTTTGTTTGGTTTAATATGGAGTCTTAATTTATTCTTTGTATCATGTTATGATTAATTTCTGGGTATCACATGGTATTTTTGAAAGGAAGATTTGTTTTGCTTGCTTGGCTTGATGAGTATCTTGATTTTTTCTGGGTTTGATGTAACTTTTAGTTAATTTTTGGGCATTATGTTGTATTTGAATGAACGATTAGCTGCTTTTGTTTGTTTTTTCTAGTTATTTGATATATTTAGTGAGCTTTTTCATGATGGGTTTTCAATTAATTAGCATCTTGTTGCTTGAATGGATTATTGCTTTGGAAATACATTATGCCTTGTTTTTGATTAGTTGTCGAAAAGATTTGTCAGTTTTACCTAGATTTATGGCTATTTGGTTGACTATGTTATATTCGATTGTATTAATGTTGAAAAGCTTCTTCTCTTTGAAGATATGTTCTGCAGACCTTAAATGAAAACTAAAATTAAAAGATCACGTATATATTTTTGATCGAATGCAGAATTAAAGTTATTCTTGGATTTTTTCCATCATCTTTTTAGAGTTTGAAGGTGATCTTAGACTGCTAAGGATTCAAATCCCCTTGAAAATGTTAGTGCAACATCTTGAGGGATGTTTGACATGCTATTTGGAATTTGAGATCCAATTTTGTTGCATCATTCAATGTTTAGATGTTTATGAGTTTTTTATGGTGGTGCACAAATAAACTGGATTGGTTAAGGTAGTTGACTTGAGGGAATTTTGTATGTAGAGTAAAGCAACCTACAACCTTTCAATACATTGTCACACAGTTGTAAGTTGACTTTTATTTTAAGACAACCAAGTTCGGTTGGTCTATGTTTATAAAACTGATTATTTTGTTTGATTAATTGCAGGTATTTGAAACCATCAACCATCGCCCATCGCTAAACCTATCCAGAAAATACCTAAAGTATCTCAAAAATGTCTCCCACCACCTCCGTGGACATACCTCCCAACGGAACTGTAAAACATACAGAGTCGGGATCCTCATTGTTTGAAATAGACGACTCTGATTTGTCAAGGTTATTGGACAAACCCCGGCCTGTGAATATCGAGAGGAAAAGATCCTTTGATGAGAGGTCCTTCAGTGAGATGTCTTTATCGCCTCCACGCAACCTTTACAGAAATCCTGAGAACAGCTCTCGCGTATTTGAGCATCTTGAAAGTATATATTCTCCAGGGAGATGGACTGGCACTCCTAGGAGCAGTTACTTTGAGCCACATCCTATTGTAGGAGAAGCATGGGATGCCCTGAGGCGATCATTAGTGTTTTTCCGTGATCAGCCAGTTGGGACTATTGCTGCTTTGGACAATTCTTCCGATGAGCTTAACTATGATCAGGTGAATTTGTTCATCTACTTTATATTATTGTATTTTGTTAATTTATGTACACCTTTTTACTCATTTTTTTTTCCTATTAAATTTCAACATAGCATCACTTGCGGGTCATCAGTCATCACTATACCACCGTGAACACTTTGCCATTATGACAATAAGTGGGAGATGCACACATGCCTATTTTTTGGAAAATAAATAAATAATTAGAGTATTTGAAGACACTATGAAATTATTAAATATTTTCAGGCAATGCGGCCTCAAAGAATGCTTTTATAGTCTATTTTCTCGTATTATTGCATGCTTTACTATGTAAAAAGATGTTTAATTTCCTTTCAACGTATTGCACCTTTATATTAATTTATAATATTTTTTCTTAATAGTTTGCATGCTTTAATAAATAAATATTTTTAATAGAAAAGCAATAGGGGACTCTAATTGCACTATGTTGAATATATCTCATAATCTCAATACTAAATCAGTACTAATGAATCATTTTCCACAGGTTTTTCTGAGAGACTTTATCCCGAGTGCCTTGGCCTTCTTGATGAATGGGGAACCCGAAGTAGTCAAGAATTTTCTTTTGAAGACACTTCGCCTCCAATCGTGGGAGAAGAAGGTAGACAATTTCAAGTTAGGGGAGGGGGTAATGCCAGCAAGTTTTAAAGTACTCCATGACCCCATTAGAAACTCGGAGACTATTATTGCAGATTTTGGTGCAAGTGCAATAGGGAGAGTGGCTCCTGTTGATTCTGGTTTCTGGTGGATTATATTGCTTCGTGCATACACAAAGTCCACAGGAGACTCTACTTTAGCCGAACTGCCTGAATGCCAAAGGGGTATACGCCTTATTTTGACATTATGTCTCTCCGAAGGGTTTGATACATTCCCAACCTTGCTTTGTGCTGATGGATGTTGTATGATTGATCGTAGAATGGTTAGTATCTTGAGATACTGTCTCTTTGTACTTATCAGCATAACAATGATTGATTGTGACCTCTACACAATTCAACTCCAGTTGTTTTTTATAATCAATTCACTCATTGCTAATTTGTATTGAGCTAAAAATAACTTTACGCATATGAAACAAAGAGAGGAGAATGGCTTTTAAAAGAGATAAGTAGATACAAGAGTGGGAGAAAAGAGAGCTTTGTTTCTTGGGGAATGGGGCACTTTGACTGGCATGATATTTTACTGTGGATACATTTTTTCTGAAACTCCTATACACCAGATAATCCGGAAAATGTGTTCTACAACTCGTTTCCATGAAACACAGAGAGAAATGGCCATACAATTTGCATGATGTAAATGCTATAAAAAACAACGCTCTAACAGTGTTTTTCTTTTACGACTACAGGGTGTTTATGGGTATCCAATTGAAATACAAGCACTGTTCTTTATGGCCTTAAGATGTGCTTTGCTTCTTCTTAAGCACGATGAGGAGGGTGGTGAATGTATTGATCGAATAGTGAAACGCCTCCATGCTTTAAGCTTTCACATGCGCAGTTACTTTTGGCTCGACATAAAGCAGCTCAATGACATATACCGGTATAAGACGGAGGAGTACTCTCACACTGCAGTCAACAAGTTTAATGTAATTCCTGACTCACTTCCTGATTGGGTTTTTGATTTCATGCCAAGTCGTGGTGGTTACTTTATCGGGAATGTGAGTCCTGCCAAAATGGATTTCCGTTGGTTTTGCTTGGGCAACTGTGTGGCTATCTTGTCATCTTTAGCAACCCCTGAGCAAACTTCAGCGATAATGGATCTGATTGAATCACGCTGGCATGAGCTGGTTGGTGAGATGCCGCTAAAGATTTGTTATCCCGCCATGGAAAGCCATGAATGGAGGATTGTTACTGGTTGTGATCCAAAAAATACCAGCTGGAGCTATCATAATGGCGGATCTTGGCCAGGTGAGTCTCCTTCGTTTCGTCATGCTTTCCAATATTATCAAAGTTAGATTTGAATCAAGAATCAGGATAGCTTGTGGCAGTTTTTTTTTAAATTGATTTAGGGTCTAATGAGCTTGTGACATTCACATGGGTACTATTACGGGACAATGGAGTTGCTAATATTTGTCCAAGATCCAAAATATTGAAGCTAAAAGATCTGTTGAAGATTAAATGTGCTACTAGTTTCATTATATTTCCTTTTTTTTTAATTGATGAAAGCTAGATAGTAAACAACTAGGAAAGGATTTTATTTTGTGTTTCTTTCCCCAAAGTAAATTCATCGCCTCTTAAGTCACGAGAAAGTTCATGAAATTTACTTTCCTTAATGTAAACTTAAGGTCCCTATGACTTTCGTAGAGAAATTATGCATTCATATTCTTTCAACTAAACTCAGCCTTTGTTCTTTGTCCCAGTTACGCACATGATTCATTTTTCACCACATTCTATTCATATTCTTTCCCTCCAATAATAAAATAAGGTGGAAGTAGCACTTATCAAAAAAAAAAAAAAAAGAACCAATTTTCTCAATTGTTCAGAAATCTGAAAGCACAGTATACCCTCGTAGATTCAACATGAATAGTGAACTTTGAATTTAACACCTTTGGTACATTAAGGCTGTGTTTGCTTTGTCGGCACGAAGATGGTTGGAATGGAATTGAATGGCATTCCAACAATATTGAAATTCGGAAAGAAAACAGCGTATGTACTCGGGAACTGTGCCAGAACAGAATGATGATTCTATTGCTTGATGATTCGTTTGGTAAGTGGTAACGGGTGGAATGGAATGAAAATGGGGAGGATTTGTGAGAAATGAAGGGATGAGTCATTAAGGTTAGGAGTTTAGTATAGGAACGGTCGCACAAAAATTATGTAGAACGTGGGTGAGGGCATTTTCATTTAAAGAACCTTCCTGAAGGAATGATTTTGATGGAATTTTATGAATTAAGCCAACCAAGGAATCATCATTTTATGAATTAAGCCAACCAAACACGGTATTCTGCCGAAATCCCCCCTTTAAAATCTGCCTGATTCTGACATACCAAACACAACCTAAGAAGCTTTCCTTATAACTTTTCAGAGCATTGAAGAATCCATTAACAGAATTAATAGCTTTATAGCTATAGAATGTTCATTCCATTTCTTCTTCTTCTCTCTCTCTCACTGTTGCCATTCCAACTCTTTCTACCCAATATCTGCCTTTGTGGTCTATGAAATTTTAAGTAGGTTGGCAGCTACCTAAAGCAACCTTCATTTGTTGTAATAAATGTATCAGTTCAAAAGTTATGATAAACTTCATTAACTCTTCAAACTTGTATCATATTATTTACAAGAGGTTTGCTTTGGATGTGTGGGTGCAGTGCTTCTATGGCTCCTCACCGCGGCGTGCGTGAAGGCAGGACGGCCTCAAATTGCAAAGCGTGCCATTGAACTTGCTGAATCCCGTTTACTGAAAGACCAGTGGCCTGAATATTACGATGGAAAGCATGGTCGATTTGTTGGAAAGCAGGCTCGTAAAAACCAGACATGGTCCATTGCCGGTTACTTGGTGGCCAAGATGTTGCTGGAGGATCCATCTCATTTGGGCATGATATCACTAGAGGAAGACAAGCAGTTGAAGCCCCAAGTCAAAAGATCTGCTTCATGGGTTTGTTGACAAAAACCATATTTATTTACTCTGGTTTGTCCTTGCAAGCAATATATTTTTACCACGTGATTTGGTTTGAACTTTTTTGGTTCGAGGAAACAATGCAAATTGATGAAAATTTTGAAGTTATATATATATATATATATATATATATATATATTTATATTTAAAGTTGATGAAGAGCACTATGGTTGTGCCATCTCACCACTTTTTGATATCTTATTCATCCAAAACTCGATTTGAATAAATAAATATATCATTTCGATGCTCTCATTGAGTAGAACACATTTGCGTAATTGCATTCGCCAACAAACAAATGACAAGTAAAGAAATTTGTGTCTTAAGTTGTACAATTTTTATTTATTAAAAACACTAATTTTTCAACAATAGAAGAGATGTATCCCTTCAATTAAAAAAAAAAGGAAATATTGGTGAAGAAATTATTTATCTAATTTTTCAATAATGAAGCTAAAAGATCTGTTTCATTAAAAAGATCTGTTAAAGATCTGTTGAAGAAATTAATGTTGGTTTTAAAAATACTATTATTAAGTACCAATAGAAAGATGTATCATATATTGGTTGGAAAGTGATGTTGGTTTTCAAAGTTATTTGATAAAAGACTTCCACCATTATTACCAATAGAAGATTAAAATCTTACATTGGTTAGAAGATGATGTTGATTTAAAATTATTTTATATTATTACCAATAAAAAATGTATAATACATTGTTTAAAAAGAAAATATTAGATTTTAAAGTTTTTAGACTAATTTTTTTTACTTTTACAAGAGATGTATCCCACTTTGGTTACAAAATATTCTATTATTATTATCAATAGAAGAGATGTATTCCACATTGGTTAGAAAGTGATGTTGGTTTTCAAAATCTTTTAATAAAAGATTTTTACCATTATTACCAATAAAAAATGTATATATGACATTTGTTAAAAAATGATGTTGATTTTTAATTATTTTAGATTATATAAAAAAAACTTTTACTATTATTAGCAATAGAAAATATATATCACACATTTGTTATAAATTGATATTGGTTTTAAATTATTATTATTACTAATAAAAGAGACAAATCTTATATTGGTTAAAAAGTGATGTTGATTTTAAAAGTCTTTAAATAAAAAAATTTATACTTTTGTCATCAATTAAAGAAAAAAGATGTATCACATTATATAGAAAGAGATGTTGGTTTTAGATTTTTTTTAGATAAAAAACTTTTACTACTATTACCAAATGATGAGATGTATTCCACATTGGTTAGAGGGTGATTTATGTATTAAAAGTATTTTTATAAAAGACTTAATACCAATAGAAAAAATATGTATTTCACATTGTTTAGAAAAATGATATTGGTTTAAAATGTTTTTAGAAAGTGCATCTCACATTGGTTACAAAGAGATCCACATTATTTATAAACAAATATTGATTATAAAATTTAGAGATAAAATAATTTTTTTATTATCATTACAAGAGATGTATCACACATTTTACAAAGAAATGTTAGTTTCAAAACTCTTTAGATAAAATAGTAATATTTTTTTATGTTATAACCAATTGAAGAGATGTATTCCATATTATTTAGAAATAGATGTTGATTTCAAAAGTTTTTATATAAAATACTATTATTATTACTATAAAATAATGTATCTCACATTTGTTAGAAACTAGTCTTAGTTTTAAAAATACTACTCCCTCATTTTTCTAATTATCGTCTATGTTTCATTTTTCGTTCGTTTTTAAATAATTATATTTTTTCAAAACTTTCTCCTTTAAGAAAACACTTTTACTATTTCACCTTTATTTGTGCTACCTACTTTAATTATGGTCACATACTCAAGGACATTAAAGAAAATAACACATTTCACTAATATTTATAATACAGTCAATTACGTTTTTCTTAAACGATGTGCTGGGTCAAAGTAGACAATATTTTGAAAATGGAGGGAGTATTATTACGAATAGAAAATATGTATACCACGTGGTTAGAAAGAGATGTTTGTTTTAAAAGTCTTTAGATAAAAGTTTTAAACTTTAATTACTAATAGAAATAGAAAAGAAATATCTCACATTGTTATAATATGAATAATGATTTTAAAAGTATTAAAATAAATATTTTAATACCATAAAGTCCAAAATTTAAGATGTCTACTAATGCATATATGCTAAAAAAACTTTCATTTGGACGAAAAATTATTATTATTTTTATTTATGACAATGATGATAAGAATTGTACAATATTCTTTTTATTATTATTATTACTATTGCTATTATTTTTTTATAACAATAATACTATTATTATTCTCAAGCATTCATGTGTGACCAGTGGCGGATCCAAGAATTATGTTCACCGGCGTCCAAAATTTTAACTATTACATTAAAAAATTAGACATTACAATTATCCTTTACGCGTTTTCATACATTGAAAACGCGCAAAATTTTTTTTAAACACAAAACCCCTAATTTCATATATAAGCTTAAAAAAATTCTCAAGAAACCCAACAAAACAACAAATAATTCTAACAATCAAATTTTACTTTTAAATTGCCAAAATTCTCCAATCAATATAAGCTCAACCAAAGTTTCAAAGGCACCAAAACTTGTTTTCTTATACAAAATTATCAATCAATTAATCAAATCAATAATTTTACATTTTAACCCAAAAACCCTCAAATTCAAAAACCCTAATTTCAGATAAATAGATATGATTTGTGAATTGACTAGTTGAGAAAGATTAAAAATATATAATAAAATGAAATAAAACTATGATCAATGAAAAACAAAAAAAAAAGTACTCTCTCCGTCCCTAAATAATCGTCCTAGTTGACCCGACGTACAGTTTAAGAAAAAACAATTTACTTGATTATTTATATTGGTTTAATGTGTAGTTTCCTTTAAAGCCTATGTGTATGTGGTCCATAATTAAAGTAGAGTGAAAAAGTAAAGGTAAAGTGGTAAAAGTGATGTTCTAAAAAAGTAAGTTTCAAACTGGACAATTATTTTGGTGACGGACGAAAAAAGAAAGGAGGACGATAATTTAGGGACGGAGGGAGTAGTAAAATATTGTACCAAGTAATGAAGGCGGCAACACTTGGCTTGGGCTATTGAGCACTTGGTTGTTGACTCCGTCTCTCTCTTGGTTCTCTAATTTCTTCATTTCTTGTGCAGTTGGGCAGGAAAGTAGGGTTACAACCGAAAGGACTTGGAAAGTTGGGAGAATTCGAAAATAGGAGGGACTGAGGGAAGTACTTGGTGGAAGACAGCTGGATAGGGGGAGAGAGAGTGGGTGAGATAGACCAGATAGTGACAGTTTAGTAGTTGACTTAAGAGGTTTAGTGGGGCTGCAGGGGTTTAATAGAAAATTTAGGAGGTCCATTAGCAAATTTGGGAGTGGTCCAACTGTAAAAAAACTACAAACTTACTCCCTTTTCTATTTTTTTCAGTGGTGTACTTGGACACAGGTCCGGTACACGTCCATCCGCCACTGTGTGTGACTCATTGTTTCTCAATCATTACATATTAATAATATGTATTAATAATTAATACAATAATGAGTTATTAATCTCTACTGTTAATCTATTATATTGTTAATAGTTAAAGTCTTATATATAAACTACTAAAATTATTATTTTCTTAAAAAAATTGACTTTCGAACATGACCTCTTTACCCATAACGGAGGGATTAATTAATAATTTGTATACGAAATTGTGAGCCGAACAAAAAAACGCCGGACAAAAATTAAATTGATTAAGTTAATTACGATAACAGTTAAAAAGAAAAAAAATAAATATATCAAATTAAAACATTTACGATTTTTTTCATTTTTTTAAATTTGTATACGAAATTACAGACCAAAAAAATTAAATTGATTAAGTTAATTACGATAACAATAACGGTAAATGAAACAGATAATATGGAAATTAATTAACTGTAAAACAATAACGGTTATAGATACAAACGGTTGTAGATTTGTGAAATTAAATCCTGGCCAGTGATTGTGTTTGGTAAAAACAAATCCTGACCGGTAAATAACTTTTTGTAACTATCTGAGCTCTTTTATATAATAGATTTATTAGTTTATATATATATATATATATATATATATATATATATATATATATATATATATATATATATATTCATTTATTTTTATTCTATTTTAAAATTACAATGGGCCAAACCCAAATTAAAAATGAATTTCTTTAATATAACCAAAGTAGCCCAAAATCCAGTCACATAGGCCCGATGACAACTTTTTTTTTTGTTATTAATACTAATGTCATTTAAAATAAATATTTTTGAAATTTTGGTATTTTACAAATAGAAAATATGTATAACGCATGGTTAGAATGTGGTGTTGATTTTAAAATTTTTTAGATAAAAAAATTTAAACTTTCATTACCAATAAAAATATAAAATAAGTACCCCACATTGTTTAAAAATGAATTATGATTTTAAAAGTTTTTAATAAAAAGACTTCTAATATTATTATCAAGTTAGATGTTAATTTTAAAAGTCTTTGGATCAAAGATTTTTACTATTATTACTAATACAAAATATGTATCTCATGTTAGTTAGAAACTTATGTTAATTTAAAAAGTATTTAGGTAAAAAAAATCGTTTAATATTAGTAACAATAGAAAAAAATTATAATCATGGAAGAAATTAACAATCTAATTATAATGTCCAAAAGTTATATTCTTATTAAAAAAATAAAGTATCCCAGATTGTACGGCTAAATAACTAGTATCTATATATATAAAACAACTAGATAATTGACTAGGGCTATTAAGAGGTTGAGATTAAATTATCTTAAAAAATTTAACGGTTGTGATTCACCCTCACCCTCACATTCACATATGTGAGTAGTTATCTACTTTTAACTCCCTATATTTTCTTTCCCTATTACAAGTCACCCCCTACAATTAATATTATGAGCAGTCACTCATTTTTTTTTCTCTTTATGTTTTATCTTCATATTATAAAATCACACTCTGCGATTAATCTTCTGAACAATTACCTATTATAAAACATTATTCCCTCAACTATCACTTGAAGCAATGCACCTCTCAACTATAACATTTTTTTTTAAATCAAACATTCTATTTAGATAATGTCATTTCAATTGACGAATTAGATATACTGGCACCGTGCCTAGCTAGTCTATATTATAAAATAACTAGATAATTGACTAGGGCTATTCAGAGGTTGAGATTAAATTATTTTAAAAAAATTAACGATTGAGATTCACCCTTACATTCACATGTGTGAGTAGTTATCCATTTTTAACTCCCTATTTTTTCTTTCCCTATTACAAGTCATCCCCTACAATTAATATTAAAAACAGTCACCCTTTTTTCTTTTCCCTATGTTTTATTTTGATATTACAAAATCACACAATGCGATTAATCTTCTGAACAGTCATCACTTATAAAATATCAATTCTTCAACTATCACTTGAAGCAATATACACCTCAACGGTAACATTTTTTTAAATAGGGCATCTTTTATTTATGTATTGTCATTTCAATTGACGAAATCAGATATATTGACACCGTAGCATACGCACGGGCATGAAGTTCTAGTTAGAGCTGTCAAGGTGGGTTGGCGGAGCGGGCCAACCCATGAAATGTGGTGGGCCGGGAAATTGCCAACCCAACCCATCTTGGGTTGTGGGTTAGGCGGGCCAACTCACCAACTTTTTCCCAATTAATCTAAATAATAAAAATAATCATAAATAATACAAAAAAATGTTACAATTCATTAAAAATATATATTTTTTCTACTATTATATTTTTAATAGTGTTTTCTAACAACTTTCTTTAATATTTATAGTATAAAATGAGAAAAAAATAGAAGTACGAAACAATTTTATCATTACTCTTTTTGTATGTTCTTATAATCATTTTTTCTATAAATATTGCGGTTAATTTACCTTATTCTGACATCTTTAATTGTTATAAGTGCCATTTTTTGAACGAATTCAAATCATTTACTAATATTTCAGATATAAAAAATAATCTTACATTTTGAGCGAAAAATGATTTAAACTAATTATTTCAAACTTATGACTTAGTTATTTGAAATTAGTATATGGCGGGCCAACCCGCCTCAACCCGCAATCCGTCGTGGGCTCAACCCATTTGACCCACCTCCTAATGTGTTCATATTTCCCAACCCAACTCACATTTTTTAAGTGGTGGGGCGGACCAACCCAACGGACCCAACCCATTTTGACGGCTCTAGTTCTAGTATATATATATTTAGTCTTCCGGGTAATTGTTGACATAATTTGCATCTGTTCTGTTGTTTGGAGAAGTTGTAAGAACTAAGGGCATCCACAGTCATTGACCTCTGAAAATGTTTATTCCCACTGCCACGTCATCAGCTTATAAACCTTTTCTCTATAAACCTATTATCCACTATACATAAACCCATAAAAGCTTTATAGCATGGACTCACAACTAAATATTTTATTATTTCTCAATATACATTTATTTTTAAAAATAAATATATCGTTTTAAAACATAAATATTTATAAAACAAATATAATACGTCTAAAAAATAATTTATATATTTTTAAATTTTATCTTTGAAAAAAACATTTTTATTCATAAATATTTATCAATAATTCAAAATATCGATGTAACAATATAAATTTTATTGAACTAATTCAACATAAAATCATAAAAATTATAATCAAAATTGCATTATACAATGAGAAAACAAAGTAATTAAATGCATTTTCTTTTTAGGGAAAACAATTATTAATATTTAGCAATGTTACATTAAATGCTAAAATATTATAATCTTTAAACAAAAAAAAAAAGCAAAAAAAAAAAAGATGGAAAGTCCAGTCAGCTCACCATAAACCGGTCCATAAACATGGAGTGGTTGAAATATTCCACCTATGATTTGGAGGCCTCCAATGGTATAAAGCTTTTCATAAAGCTTTATCAAATTTTATAAACCTCCTATTGGAGGTGCTCTAAGAAGCATGGGATCAGTTCGTCAACCTGATATTGTGTACAGAAATGTTGATTCCCTCACATTTGTCATAACTCATACTGCCACGTTTAGGTTTAGTAGGGGGATAAAAGATGGGATGATCGATTTTCTACCAACAAGTCTTGTTCAATTTTGATAGTCAATATAGAGGAATTGGGGAGACTGAAAATTGGATCCACCAAATGAAAAGTTGGAGATGGTATGACCATTATATTGAGGAATGTAATGATATCTTAAGTTATTATTGTTGCACTCTAAAGACGAAGACCAAACACCATTCCTAGCTAAAAATAACTTGCTCATCTGACCTTTTCTTTTTCTGCTATTATTCTTTTTATCATTTTATTTTTGATATGATTGCTATTTGATTTGATAAATCCCACAAAACATGGACTCCATCCAATAATACTCCCTTTTGTCCCAATAAATTAGTCTTCCTTTTTTTTCTTTTTTTTTTAATCAAAAACATAAAAAAATGACTGTCTCATTAGTATCTATAATACAATATACCGATACGCATTACGCAATCGACTAAATCTATTTGGTCGAGATGGATTCTTTTCGAGATCCTACGGTCATTATCACTCGAGAGTTCACGCGAAGCGGTTGGCAGCCTATTCCCTTTCTCTCTCCAACTCCCCCCACTATTCACGGTTGGTAGCCGCTAATCCTTTCTCCACCAAACTCACGTCCCTTTTTTTTTCGATATTTTAATTAATTAATCAATTTTATGCAAAAAAATTCGTAAGTTTTGTAATTTGAAATATTTTTTTTTCTTTTTAACTGTTATCATAATTAACTTAGACAAATTATAAGTAAATATTAATTTATTTACACATTATCTGCTTCATTTATTGATAAATTCACAAACTGACGCCGTGCCATCGACACGAACAAGAGAACTAGTTTTCTCTAAAATGGTCAAATGGATCCCCTGACCCAATTAATAACGGTTGTTTTCTCTAAAATGGTCAAATGGATCCCCTGACCCAATTAATAACGGTTGTTGGTGGTTGAGTTGAGTAAAAAAGTAAGAAATTAAAATTGGTAAGGCGAGTCTCAAATGAGACATAGTCTCTTTTTTAATCAACTTGATTAAACTTTTATCAAACATTAGTAAAAATTGCTTGTCCTTGTAAATTCTAAAAAATGTTACTTACTCGTAGTAATCTAAATATTACATCAATCATTGAAATTTTACTAACTAAAATATAATAAATGTGCTCTAAATAATAATTTGATATTATCTTAGGCTTTTCAATATGAAAGTAAGATTTTTTTTAAGAACGAAAAATAATAAAATACTTTAATTTTAGTAATAAAATCAATTAACTTTTGAAGAATTTATTTCCACTACAAATTTTACTTATTCACTACAGTAATTTATAATTAATTAAATTCAGCATTGTCGTGACACAAATGCCCTTCAAAATTTGTCATGTTTAATAATGATGCGATTGCCTAATGTCAACTACTTTTTTTTTACCTCTCTTGAATGAATTTGTATTTTCTTTTACTATTATCTCTCAAAATAAATTTGTTTCAGTACTAAAAAACAATTATTTTTCGATCATCTATAACTTTCATTCAATTTCTTCAAGTGAGAGAAAACTTGAAGAAAAAAAATATGTCACCCCCTTTTCTATTTTATTTTCTCTATTAAAATTTTCTACTTCGTAAGTTAAAAGAAATCAAACCTACTATTGTACTATATACTGTATTACTTTCATTTTAGTAATTTACATTAATTTTTTTGATTTGTTGCATACATCTTAACTATCCTAGCATGATTAAATATTTTATTTGGAAAGTCAAAAAAATACTTTAATTTTTTTTTCATATTTAAATAAGAGATTGTTGAAGTGCATTTGACATTACATAATTTAAATAAATATTAACGAATAGATAAGCAAAAACACATATGTGCAACAAATTAAATATAAGGGAGATGTTATTTTCACTACATTGATCGATTATCCACTACATTTATTAATAATCCTTCAAATTAGTTTATGTTAGGACATAAATACCCATTAAATAGTCATTTACTTGAATTATATACAATTTATTTTACCTTCCTTTTCCTTGAATAAACTTAAAATCATATACTATTTTTATTTTTGGGAGTCTATTTCTCTATTATAAATTTATAATTATTTATCCACTATATTTATATAAGATAATGTTATGTAGACAATAATAACCCTTATCTTTTAAGATTTTAATGTCATGAATTATATTTTTATTAAAAATTAACTAAAAAATTATAAAAATGAAGTATTCGCTATTGTATTATTGAGTAATATAGAAAAGACTAAACTTTCTATTTTTACGCGAAAGAAAAAGAAGAGAAAAAAATACAAAAAATAAAAAATCGTAAATTACAAAGCTTGATTTGAGAGAAAAATGCACAAATGTTAGAGGGCGCAAAACTAATCGAAGCAGGAGCATCAACTATAGAATTAGTGTGCCGGGGCAGCTATTGGGATTGGAAACGTTTTTAGTTCTTTGATTCATGCCGTCGCAAGAAATCTCTTCCTCGTCAAGCGGGCTTCTTATCGTCAGGTGAGATCCAATGTAGAATAATATGTTTTGAATATAATCTACACTTTTTAGCAATAAGAGTTACGTACAATTTTAACATAGTTAGGCTCTGTTTGTTTCACGGAAAATGATTTTCGAAAAACGTTTTCCTTATTTTCTAGTGTTTGATAACATTAAGAAAATGTAGACAATGTAAAATATTTTCTGAGTCAACGAAAAATCAAGTCAATCTTTTTCGGAAAATGACTTATGGATTTATTTTTCGTGAGTCATTTCCCAAATGTCGAAAACCCCTCCGCCGCCTTCCACAATTACACATATTTACATACACACATAATGTTTCACACAATAAATAAATTATTTAGAAATATAAATGGAGTTTTCGTACACTATTTATAAATTATAATTTTAATAAATACTCACTACGTCATAAAATTTGTGTCAATTATATTATTTAGGAATGTCCCAAATATTATTCATTTTCTATTTTTTATATCAATTATCAAAAAAAAATTATTTGTATTTATGATATTTAAAAAAAAGATGGACCTTATTGATTTGAAACCACTAATAATAAATTGATGGTTACTAAAAGAAAACTACTTAAACTTCAACACTATTCATTTTTAAATAATCGTTCTCTTTGACCCGACACACTGTTAATTTTTTTAAAATTGTATTACAAATATTGGTGTAATGTGTGATTTTCTTCAATGCTCTTGAAGATGTATTTATAATTAAAGTGGTAGTAAAAGTAATGATAAAGTGGTAAAAGTGTTTTCTTAGAAATAAAAGTTTTGAAAGATGACAATTATTTAGAAACGGATGGAATATTCAATATGTTCATTAATATTATAATTTTTTTTGTATTTATTCATATATTGTTTTCTGAACATTTTTCGTGTGTTTGCCAAACACCCGAAAATGTTTTCGGCATATTTTCAAAAAAATTACCAAACACCTGAAAATAAAATCTCTTTATTTTCCGAAAATCATTTTCTGGAAATCATTTTTCGTGAAACAAACGGAGCCTTATTGTGGGTTTTATACATGATTACGCCAAAAATGTGGTGATCTTGTCGTGTGGTGTCCGAGGTGCCGAAAGTGGCGTCGTGTTAGTGTCGCCGACGTCGTTGTCCGACGGTCTTCGTTTGGTGGGATATCTGACATGTTTTTATCTGCAAAATAAAGCACCGTGAGTGGGTGGGGGTGCCCCCCAAAACCCTCCGGTGTGATAATCAGTATCGGTTGTGTATGCCATAGATAATAAATAAAAATGGAATGTGTATATGTGTCTGTATAAACCGGCCGTCGAGAGAGATGAAGGAGAGTTGCTTGTTCATTTTGTGGAGGGAAAAATAGTCACCGCCTTTTCAGGAGGAAGTCTCCTCATATTTATAGAAAATATGGTCTTTCCATACTGGGCTTTAGTATGTGATTGGGCTTGGGCCCTTCTTCCGGGTACGAGCTTGGCCCAATCTTCTAAGTATAATTTCGGAGTACACTTTTGGGTTACCTGTTCGGGCTTGATATTTTGGTGCACTTTAGTAGCCCCCTACTCCTTATCCGTTGAGGCTGATATCGAGGGTAAGGAGTATAATCTGCTTGTAGTTTTTTCTTGTGATGCTGAGGGTTTTGAGATTTTGCTTTGAATTCCAAAAGAGTTTATGTAGCTGACTTTTGAGCCTTGGCGGGTGAACTTTGTGTATAATTGATCCTTGATTGGTGAATTTAGACCTCGACCGGCAAGTATAGGTATGAAAATAAGATATGTAGTCTTCAGCATAAGGCCATAATAAAATTTATCATCAGCGTGGCGAGGACCTTCAAGAGAATTGAGCCATAAGGCCATAATAAGATTTATCCTCGGCGTGGCGAGGACCTTCAAGAGAATCGAGCCATAAGGCCATAATAAGATTTATCCTCGGGGAGACGAGGACCTTCAAGAGAATCGAGCCATAAGGCCATAATAAGATTTATCCTCGGGGAGACGAGGACTTTCAAGAAAGCGAGCCATAAGGCCAAAAACCGCAAGGCACTGTAAGAAAGTGTTCTTGAACCGCAAGGTACTGAGAGAGGCAATAGGAGCATGTTTTTATGTTTATGTAATGATGAATGGAGGATGCAAGTATTAAGTAACTTGTATATGCGTATGAAATGCTCATGTAGATGCAGTATGTATTTAGAGGCATTAGAGCCTGGCCTCTCCTCGGCTTAGCGAGGAGGCAAATATGCATGAGGCGCTAGGAGACTGGTCTCTCCTCGGCGTCCCGAGGAGGCAAATAGGTATGAGGCATTAGAGCCTGGCCTCTCCTCGGCTTGGCGAGGAGGATAGGTATGAGGCAGTAGAGACCTCAAATAAAGTGACCTTGAACCGCAAGGTACCAAGAGAAATGTATGTGCCCTGCTGGAGCGAGATATATAGCTCATGTCGAGCGTAGCCGCAAATGCTGATGAAAGCATGATGGACGCTAGTGGAGCGTAACGTGCTAAACACTCGTAGAAGCTCCTGCCGAGAGTAACTCTGATGCCGAGCTGGAGCGCAATATGAAGCCCATGCCGAGTGTAGCCGCAAATGCTGATGAAAGCATGATGGACGCTAGTGGAGCGTAACGTGCTAAACACTCGTAGAAGCTCGTGCCGAGAGTAACTGTGATGCTAAGCTGGAGCACAATATGAAGCTCATGTCGAGTGTAGCCGCAAATGCCGATGAAAGTATGATGGACGCTAGTGGAGCGTAACGTGCTAAACACTCGCAAAAGCTCGTGTCGAGAGTAACTGTGATGCCGAGCTGGAGCACAATATGAAGGTCATGCCGAGCGTAAACTGGAGCAGGGAGCATAAGCGCAGGTAGGCGTGGTGTACAACTCGACCGCGAGTAGACTCGAGCGGGAGGACAAGGTAGAGCTCAGCCCTGAGTAAACTCGAGTGGGGAGCATAATGTAAAGCTCGACGTGCACATGTATGAAATATAATCCGCAGCTCAGGCATAGGCGCGAGTAAAGTGTGCTCGGACGCAAGAAATAATAATCTGAGGCTCAGGCTTTAGCACGAGCATAATCTGAAGCTCGAGCTTTGTCGCGAGCGTGGTGTGCATGGGCACGTGAATAATAGTCTGAGGCTCGGGCTTTGGCGCGAGCATAATCTGAAGGTCGAGCTCTGGTGCGAGCGTGGCGTGCACAGACACATGAATGATAATAATATGAAGCTCGGCATTGGCGCGAGCATAATCTGAAGGTCGAGCTCTGGTGCGAGCGTGGCGTGCACGGGCACGTGAATGATAATAATATGAAGCTCGGCATTGGCGCGAGCATAATCTGAAGGTCGAGCTCTGGTGCGAGCGTGGCGTGCACGGGCACGTGAATGATAATAATATGAAGCTCGGCATTGGCGCGAGCATAATCTGAAGTTCGAGCTCTGGCGCGAGCGTGACGTGCACGGGCACGTGAATAATAATGATCTGAAGCTCGGCAGCGCGAGCATAATCTGAGGCGCGAGCTCTGGCGCAAGCATGGCGTGCACGGGCACGTGAATAATAATAATATGAAGCTCAGCCTAAAATGTGATCTCGGTGAGGCGAGGTAGGTATGTAACCTTGTAAATAAGCGTGTGATAGTTTGTAGATGAACAACTTGTGTTATTGATCGTGGTTGCCGAGGCTATGCCCGTTTGTATTTTGTACCTGAAAGTTTTTAGGAGCATCTTTGTATAGGCAAAAATCACGTTTTCGTCATTCATATTTTCGCCATACAATGTTTGTCATAGTCCAAACATATTGATCATATAAGATAAAATTATTTAAATATGGGCCTATTGTGCGAGAATAGTAAATTAATCATTGCGGCGACACGTCGCGCTATTAGAAGATACAATGAATTTATAAGATGCAAATATTTGAGTGTGAAGCTTTAGAGAATGCATGCGTCATACTAACATATGATAGGTAGACTAAACATGCTATTTCGAGCTAGTAACATTGAAACTAGCGATTTGCGAGCTCTAAGCGAGGAATTTTTTATAACTGTTTGGTATGGTGGGCAAGTAGTTAGCTCGGCATAAATCTATTTAAATTTGCATGTTTATGTTTCTCATAAGTAGGGGAGCTCGAATCACATTTAATTATCATGCTATGCCGACAAAAGTTAAATAATATAATATTTAAATTGATAGGGCTAACGAGCCCGTGTACATTTAATCAGAGTTTGTCAAATTTATAAGAAAATATTTTTACTTGCTACGGGGAGAGTTAAAGCATATTGTCAAATAGTTGCGTATAATAAATCATACCCGACGAGGTAATATATATTTCATCTAATCGATTAAGTTATGTTATTGCTCCGCATATGATTTCAGCTCGTTAAAGAATTTCAGCTCGTCAAATAATTTCAGTTCGGCATATAATTTCATTTCGTCAAATAATTTTAGCCCGGCATATGATTACAGTTCGTTAAATAATTTAAGCTCGGTAAATAATTTAAGCTCGACAAATAAATTCAGTTCGGCATATAATTTCATTTTCGTTAAATAATTTCAGCCCGGCATATAATTTCAGCTCGGCAAATAATATATAAATTGTATACAGTTTTAATAATATATAAATTGTTCTCGTGTCTGTGTCGATCGTTATCACCCCTGCTTTTTTATACGGATCGTTGCAATAAATAAGCACGTGCGGTGTATTACTAGATTAAAACATGTAATAATAATATTAACCCATGCATTGAGTGAATAATAACCAATGTACTCTTAAAATGTCAAAATGTACACACGGTCACAATAATCAATTTAGAAATATTATGTGCAAGGTAGATATACCGTGGGCCAATATGAATAAAGGAATATGACTTTTTGTCTAATTTGAGTAAGAGTAGTAATAATAAACAGTGGATAATCATGGAAAGAACCCACCTGACATTGGCCTAGTGGTAGGGGAGTGGTGTACTGTTGATATATCATTGGTAACATAACATCATCATTCACCAAGTGGAGGTGACATAATAACCAAGCTATGCACGTCAAACAGAGAGTAAGCTATGCACATCATCACGCATCAATTCCAGTGGGCTGACAGACATAGAGCAGTTCGTTCAAGACCCTCAAACACGTTAAGCCTGAGTGATCGGAAGGAGGCCGGCGAGTGGATCAAAAGGAGGCCGACGAGTGGATGGACGGTGAAGCTTTCAGCCGCTTTTGGCAGTGCGCGGAGGAGCGTGGTTGCTCCGTTTACAGCGATTTTGGCGGCGTTAAACTCTCTTGGGCTATGCGAGAGAATTACGGAGGGGGGTCAACACTGAAGACGGGATGGAGATCTGGAGGTTTTGTGGAGGCTTTGGACGAACGGGGTGAGAGAAGATGGAGCAGAGGCCGGCTGGAGTGGGTGAGATGGATGGCAGCTGGGCTGTTTGGGGATCGATCTCGTTCGCTTGGCCGGAGTGAAGATGGCGGAGATTGTTAGAGATGAAGATTGATGGCGAAGGGGAAGAGCACGACCTGAGGGCTGTCAGGTTTTATATAGGCCGGAATCTGAGGAAAAATCACTCACCGAGAAGTTTCTGGGGTTGGGTCAGCGTCGGTGATTGAGAAATAAAGGGGGAGATTACGGTTGTGGGTGGTTGTGGATGAAGATTCCAGTTGCAGATTCGCCAGATAAGGAGACGGTGATTGCGATTAGGGAGGACAGATTTGAAGATGAGGGAGATGGCGATCTCTGGTTTGGAGGTGGCCGATGGAGAATGAGGATATGGGCGGGGGTCAAGAGGCGGTGGAGCAATTAAAGAGAAGGTGTGGCCCGTGAAGATGGCGAGATTGTTGGGCCGGAATCTTTGGGTTCAGAATAAAGCAGACGGCTATGAAGACGGCGGAATTGGTGGATTGGGCGAAGACGGCAGAGATAAGGGCTGGATTAGGGGGCAAAGGTGTGGGTCTCGTACGAAGAAGATGAAGATGGATAGGTGGACGCCGGCCTTTGAAGATTCGCCGGGTGAGACGTCAGAAAGGTCTGGTTGCCGGATCGCTGCCCGCGTAGTTCTTGTGTTTGTGTTTTTCGATGGTATTCCAGCACCCTTGGAATGGAGCTCCGTCAAAGTTGACGGAGATAGTGACTAGAGAGGAACGAAGTAGTCGTTTCCCGGCAACGGAACCAAATTGATCACGCCAAAAATGTGGTGATCTTGTCGTGTGGTGTCCGGGGTGCCGAAAGTGGCGTCATGTTAGTGTCGCCGGCGTCGTTGTCCGACGGTCTTCGTTTGGTGGGATATCTGGCATGCTTTTATCTCAAGAAAATAAAGCAAATAAAGCACCGTGAGTGGGGGGGGTGCCCCAAAACCCTCCGGTGTGATAATCAGTATCGGTTGTGTATGCCATAGATAATAAATAAAAATGGAATGTGTATATGTGTCTGTATAAACCGACCGTCGAAAGAGATGAAGGAGAGTTGCTTGTTCATTTTGTGGAGGGAAAAATAGTCACCGCCTTTTCAGGAGGAAGTCTCCTCCTATTTATAGAAAATGTGGTCTTTCCATACTGGGCTTTAGTATGTGATTGGGCTTGGGGCCTTCTTCCGGGTACGGGCTTGGCCCAATCTTCTAAGTATAATTTCGGAGTACACTTTTGGGTTACATGTTCGGGCCTGATATTTTGGTGCACTTCAATACATTTATAGACAAATAATTATCATGAAAATATTTACTTTAAATTCTTGAACACATCTCATGTAAAAACCATATTGATTAATTTTTTTCTAGAAATTACGAATGAAAATAAAACAATAATTATCTTTTAATATGTTATATCAAAAATAAAAAGATAACTCAAATTTGATTATATCATTTCAATAGGTAACTAGTTAAGGGTAGTTTTGTCTTATCATAAACAAGTTCAATAAAAGGAAATAGTGGGTAACTAATTTTTGTACTGGAAATAATTTGTCTTTATATACTGTATAATTATATTTTTAGAAACAAAGACATATATATATATATATATATATATATATATATATATATATATATAATGGCAAGGGAAGATTTCTCTCTCAAAAATCGCAATTTTGAATTATTAACTTTTGATTTACCATTTCACTCTTTCTCTCTCATATGTTCTTTGGTTGTATTTCTCTTTCTCTCTCTCGTCTCCACCATATTTTTTCTCTCATCACCACCATCTCTTCTCTTTTAATTATATTTAAAAAAATTTCTCTCTTTAAATATAAAAAATAGTAATTAAAACAAAAATAATAGTTCCGGAGTCAAGAAAACAAAAATATAAGAGGTTAGTAAAATAAAAATAATTTATTGAACAAGTCACTATAAAGATAAAAGTTACATAATCAATAAAACAAAAATAATTTAATGCGGAGGTTAGTAAAAAAATAATTTACGAAAAAAAAGTTTAAAACAAATTCTTGAAAATATATATGTAAAGGAAAAATACGTTAGTAAAATAAAAATATTTGATGGAATAAAAATAATAGTTACAAAGTCAATAAAAACAAAAACAATTTAAACTGAGGTTACTAAAATAATAAAAATAATTTACGGAACAAAATTTTTTAAAAAAATTCTTAAAAATAGCTATGTAAGCAAGTCACAGGGTTGTGCCCAGTGTGCATTCACGACTAGGACCACGAGTGGGGGATGATTCAGCACAGTCTCGTCGTCAACGACGATCACCTTCTCCGCGAAGGTCCCATCATCGCAGACCTCGCTCCCCCTCTCCTCGAAGGTCACATGCACACAGTCACCGCTCACCGTCTCCTAGAAAATCCCATGCTCGTCGTCACAGAACGCCTTCCCCCAGGCGGTCTCAAGGATATTTGTCTCATCACTCCAAGGAAAAAAGGGAGTTGCATCAATCAGATGCTCAAAGAAATTTAGTGGCCAATGAGCCAGTTGCTCAGCTCGCTGGGATGGCCCAGGCACAGGTGGCGCAGGCCGTGGGGGTTACTCAAGCCTTTGGAGTTATGGGTCCCCCACAGATCCCTCCTATGCCCGTGGTACAGCCTCAGCCCGTGGCTGGTTTGCCTTCAACCATAAATATGCAGGATTTTGAGGATTTGAAACGCCGTATAGAGGCGTGGGAGCAAGGCAAAGCTCTGGATGGAAATTTTCTGGGTACTTCAGCCAGTCCGTTGGCACCATGGATTGAGAATGCACCGCCAGCACAGGGACTCATTTTCCCAAACATTAAGGAGTATACAGGGAAGACGAAAGCGAGAGACTGGCTGATGTCATTCGAGTCTCAAATTGGCCTGGTGACTTCAGATGAGGCATTAAAGATTCGAACTTTTGTGGGAGCTTTGCAAGAAAAGGCATTGGCATGGATGGGAGCTCTGTCGCGCAGATCGATTAACAATTGGGCTGATCTGCGAACAAAGTTTCTAGCAGATTTTGGGACCTCGGGCACATTGGCAAAGACAAGGGCTGACTTGTCAAAGGTCAAGCAAGGAGCAAACGAGTCAACCGCTAGCTACTTGGAGTGATTTACCAAAGTGTTGGAGCAAGTTCCAGGGTTGACCGAGCAGGAAGTAACCTTATGTTTTGAAACAAGGTTACTCGAGGGAGAAGGTGGTTTAAGGTCGGAATTAGCATGCGCGAGCCCAAAACGCAGGCAGAGATGTTAATGCGGGCTCAGAAATGGTGCGCGGGAAAGACAACAAAGAAAGAGAATAAGAAGGAAAACAATGAAGTTGGGGGAAATCCCAAAAGTAATGGCCAGGCCATGGGCGGAGGATACAATAAAGGCAAGTCAAGATATGATCGCCCAAGAGAATTTCTTCGGGAAGCTGATCTTACCCCGCTCAATACGTTGCGCGAGGATATCATGTATGATATTCGAGATGAGTTTCCTCGCCCACCTCGTATGAATCCTGAGACAGCAGATACCCGGGATCGGACGAAAAGATGTGCTTATCATGATGATTACGGGCACACAACAGAGGAGTGTTGGCCGTTAAAAAAGGCCATTCAAAAGTTGCTTAATGAAGGCCGGTTGGACCGGTTTAAAAGGGATGGTGGAAATAGGGAGAATGTTCCCCGAAGAGATGCACCACCGATCAGAGGGGTAATAAATGTTATAATGGACGAGGAGCCGACTCCAACTCAGCTCGGCAAACAAATCTATTCCTTGTCAAAGGTAGTAGATCGTCCTACTACTTTGCAAGCTGGAGAGGAAGCTATACAGTTCACTCGTAGCGAGCTGGCGAGCAATGTGGCAGGAGAACAGTCCTTAATTGTCTTGGCCCTAGTGGACGGTTGGGTTGTGCATCGAATCTTGGTTGATACTGGAGCCTGCAGGGACGTGATGTATTATTCATGTTTTCAGGGTTTAGACTTAAGTGACGATCGCCTCAAACCGTATGTTGGGACGCTGGAGGGCTTCACTAACCATAAAGTACCGGTTAAAGGCACGGTCGAGTTGGAGGTTTTCATTGGTGAAGGGAGCCACACGCGAGTTGAGAAAATCACTTTCATGGTGATTGACTTAAAGTCTCCTTATAACATTATCTTGGGGGTGCCGAGCATGACCAAGTTTCAAATGGTCGCGTCCATTCCCCACCAACGCGCTAAATTCTACACCGATCAAGGAGTAGGAGTATTGAGGAGTCAGCCCCGGGCAGTGCTAGAATATGTGCGTGACAGTCAGAGGAAAAAACAAAAGTTGACTTTGGAGGACGGCGAGCAGAAAATCACTGTTAGCGCCAAGGAGACATCTCATGTGACTGTGGGGCCATCAACAGTTGCTGTGGTGAGTGAAGAAGATTATGGGGCAGACATTTGCTCTTTGCCGACACTGAAGTCGGGGGGCAAGCCGAGCATGATGTTGATACAAGCTCGACACTGAGTAATGATTGCGAGGAGAACACTTGTCCTTTGCCGACATTGGGGTCGGGGGGACAAGCTGAACAAGCAGAGGATATGGATGTGGATCAGCTTGATCTGGTTGAGACTAAGGCTGAGGAAGAAGAGAAGGTGGAGTGTGATACACTCCAAATGCGGGATGAGCCAGAATTTACGGCTCAGGACGAGCTCGAGGAGGTGATTGTCAATTCTGCTTACCTTGAGCAAAAGATAAAAATTGGCAAGGCATTGTCAGCTGAAGCTCGGGCCAGCTTGATCAAGCAGCTTTAGGACAGTTTGGATGTTTTTGCATGGAGACCGGAGGATATGCAAGGCGTGAGTGAGGTTGTGGCTTTGCATAGTCTCAACGTGAATCCAGCTTTCAGGCCAATTCAGCAGCGGCCTAGAATCTATTCTGCCGAAAAAGATCAAGCTATTAAGGAGGAAGTTGAGAAGCTACTCAGCGCGGGCATCATTGAAGAAATACATTATCTAACTTGGTTGGCTAATGTTGTTATGGTCAAAAAGTCTAATGGCAAATGGCGAATGTGCATAGACTTCACTGATTTGAATAAGTCCTACCCGAAGGATTGTTATCCTCTACCTCTAATTGACAAGCTGGTGGATGCTATAGCGGGGTTCGAAGCTTCTAAGCTTCATTGATGCATATTCTGGATATCACCAAGTCAAAATGAATGAGCAGGATAAGGCTCTGACAGCTTTCCGAGCAGCAGGAGGGCTATATTGCTATAAGATGATGTCATTTGGATTGAAGAATGCATGAGCTACATATCAAAGGATGGTGAATAAGGTCTTCAGTTCGCAGATTGGCAGAAATGTAGAGGCCTACATTGACGACATGGTGGTAAAGACCAAAGGGCACGAGCATACAGTTGATTTGGGAGAAACTTTTGCCAACCTTAGAAAGAATAACATGAAGCTTAACCCGAGTAAGTGTGTGTTCGGGGTGAAGGCGGGCAAGTTTCTGGGGTTCATGGTAACTGAGAGGAGTATAGAGGCCAATCCAGAAAAAATTAAGGCATTGGTCACTATGAAGCTTCCTCGGTGTATCAAAGATGTTCAAAAGTTCAATGGTAGGCTGATAGCCCTTGGTCGTTTCATTTTTAAGTCGGCAGAAAGATGCTTACCGTTCTTCAAGGTTCTCCATGGAAACAAGGGGTTCGAGTGGACAGCTGAATGTCAGAAGGCTTTCGAGCAGCTAGTGGAATATCTGGGAAGTCCTCCTTTGTTGAGCAGCCCAGTTTTTGGTGAGACATTGTTTGTGTACTTAACGGCCACATAGCAGGCTGTAGCCGGTGTGTTAATTAGGTAAGAATGTAATGTGCAAAAGCCTATTTATTATGTTCCAAAGGCCCTCACTGCTGTAGAGGGACGATATTTTAATGCAGAGAAATTGGCTTATTCGCTTGTTGTTGCTGCTCGGAAACTTCGAGCTTATTTTTCTGCACATTCGATCATTGTGTACACGGACACGCCTCTCAGGAAAATTTTGCACAAGCCAGATTCTTCTGGTCGTCTACTCACCTGGTCCATTGAGTTAACTGAGTTTGATATTGACTATCAACCTCGACGAGCAATTAAGGCACAGGCTTTGACGGATTTTGTAACTGAGACTAGCTTCAAGGATTCGTGCGAAGAGGAGGTTTCTTCCAAGAAAGTATTAACAAGTACATCAATTTCAAAGCCCCGACCAGAGTATTGCTGCGAGTTGCACGTGGATGGTTCGGCTAGTAGATTTGGAAGTGGATCAGGTCTGGTGTTAGTCCCGCCCGAGCAGGATGTGGAATTTAAAAAGGCATTGTGTTTCAAATTTCCAGCATCTAACAACCAGGCAGAATATGAAGCCTTGATCGCAGGGCTTGAACTAGCGCAAGATGTGGGAGTTCGAGAGGTGATTATTTATTGTGATTCGCAGTTGGTCGTGAACCAAGTAAGGGGCGATTACGCTGTTCATCATCCGGTGTTGGTTCATTATTGCGCAATGGTGAATGAGATTTTGAAGGATTTCGATTATTGGGAATTGGTGCGAATTGCTCGTGACGATAATATGCGAGCAGATTACTTATCAAAGATGGCCTAAGATGAAATTCAATCTCTCTGCATCCAGGGGTTATGATTGAATATGTAGAGGTTCCAGTAATAGAAAAGGAAGTGATCATGGATATCGAGCCAGCTGTAAAGTGTTGGATAGATGATTTGACGGCTTATATCGAGCAGGGGGTCTTGCCCGAAGACAAGACGGAGGCTCGGACTATACAGAAGCAAGCATGCCGATACATCATTTTGGATAAGATACTTTATAGGCGGTCATATTCTAGACCTTTACTTAGATGTGTACGACCAGAGATGATCGAGGGCATTTTGGGAGAAATACACGAAGGAAAATGTGGAGGTCATCCTGGTCAAAGGTCTTTGGCAGAAAAGGTTTTAGCTGCAGGTTTCTACTGGATCACTTTGAGGCGAGACGCAGAAATGTATGTTCGGCGTTGCGATAAATGCCAACGCTTTGCTGACATACCTCGGTTACCTTCTACCGAGCAGACCCCTGTGGTAGCGTCGTGGCCATTTGACATGTGGGGTATAGACCTTATTGGCCCTTTTCCTTTGGCCCGTTCGAAGTTCAAATGTGTGGTGGTCGTTGTCGATTATTTTACTAAAGTGGGTGGAAGCTAAGCCTTTAGCAACAATTAGCGAAGTCAATGTGATTGACTTCGTCCATGAACACATATGGTGTCGTTTTAGAGTTCCGCGAGCAATAGTATCTGACCATGGGACTCAGTTCTCAGAGAAATTCACAAAAGCATGCGAGCAGATGCGTGTGAAGCATTGGCAGTCTTCGATGGCATATCCACAGGGTAACGGGCAAGCTGAGGCCCCTAACAAACAAGTCTTATATGTCCTCAAGCGAAATCTTGAAGATAAGGATGAAAGATGGGTGGATGAGTTACCTTCAGCCTTGTGGGCGGTCAGAACGACAGTTAGGGGTTCTACTGGGGAAACATCTTTTTATATGGCTTATGGGTCTGAGGCCATGTCACCAGTGGAAATGTACTTGCCCAATCATAGGGTATCACACTATAATGTTGAGTCCAATTGTGTAGCTCGGGTAGCCGATCTTGATTTGTTAGAAGAGAAACGGTTGGAGTCCAAATTGCGAATGGCTAATTACAAACAGCGAGCAAAGGCCCACCATGATAAAAGGGTTCGTGGTCGGTCATTTACTGTGGGCGATTGAGTTCTCCGCAAAATTAAAGCAACATGCCATCGAGCAGAGTGGGGGAAACTTTCGCCAAATCGGGAAGGTCCTTTTCAGATTGCCAGAATTGTTAAGGAAGGGACTTATATGTTACGAACAGAGGATGGAAGCGAGCTGAAACATCCATGGCATGCAAACCATCTGAAGAAATACTATCGGTGATTGGTAGTGTGTAATCCATTTATCTCCCTCTCTTACTTTGTAAGTTGTGATGGAGTGAATAAACATATGTTTTCAGCTTATAGCATTTAATGTAAAGCTCAATTATACTTTTGGCGGGCAGGGAAGTTCCCTGGCCTGACGTGAAAGTTGTTGTTTGAATAAGATAATGTATTCTCGATTATTCTCTTTCTCACGAGCATAAACTATAAGCTATCCTTGCTCGTGAAAAAGAGTTGGTGTTCGAGTTAGTTGTTTGTTTATACTTGGTTATTCTCTCTTTCGCGAGCATAAGCTATCTTTGCTCGTGAAAAAAAAGTTGGTGTTCGAGTTAGTTGTTTGTTTATACTCGGTTATTCTCTCTTTCGCGAGCATAAGCTATCTTTGCTCGTGAAAAAGAGTTGGTGTTCGAGTTGGTGGTTTTGTTTGTACTCGATTATTTTCTCTTTCACGAGCATAACTATTTTTGCTCGTGTAACAGAATTGGTGTTCGAGTTAGTTATTTTGATTGTTCTCAATCATTCGAGGGACTTGTTTTCTTTCATGTTGGCAGGCATGGAATGAGTTGTTTTAATTCAAGAAACTTATTTGTTCAAAGATGAACGATTAAAATATTTTGAAGACACCGACATATAGAATATTGGCAGACATTAAAGGCGTCAGAAGTAGCAAATATTACATGACAAAAAAAGTAAATTGTTTGGAGAACCAGAAAGATAAATTGTTCAAGTAACCAGAGACATTGTTTTTGAAGTGCTGTGGCACACAGGCCAAAAAAGGCTTCGGGGGGAATGGTTGTGGAAGCTGCTCGATCGGTGTTAGTTGTTTCGTCAGGGTTGGCCTCGAGGATGACTACGTCTTCTTCATCGTCAGGGTCGGTAGTGCCTTCATCTTCTTTTGGTCGTGCCTGAGCTGTCCAGATTTGGGTCATGAGCTCGCTAATGGTGACTTCGGCAGCTGGAGGAGGGGTCCAAGGAGATAACCCTTTTTCTGCATCAGCCTCAGCAAGAGATTCTAGCTCGTCCTCGGTATATGGAACAAGAGCATGGCCTGGGCGGGCTGAAGGACAGAAAGGCGGGTTGGTACCCCACTCAGCGAGTAGTTCTGGTCGGATTCTAGCCCGCTGCATGAGATTTGCCTCAGCACATGGTTCACTCCCTGGAGGAAAAAAAGATAAGCTTCATTCTCTACACAAGCAGCAAAATAATCAGAATTTTTATAATCTTCAATAATATTTTGTTTCCGCTCTCTACTCGGGTGAGATTGTTCTTCCTTAAGTTTTTTCTCTAGTTCGGCAGCCGCGGCCTTGGCTTCTTCCAATTGCGTTTGGGTGGCTCGGAGCTCTTTTCGGACAGCGGAGATATTGTTTAGGGTCGTTTCTTCAGATTTCTTGGAGAAATCCAAGTGGGATTCCAAGCTTTTCTTCTCCTCCTCGATTTTGGAAAGCTTGGTCACTTTGTTGGTGAGAGTCTCCTCGGTTGTTTTCAGCTCGGCACGAAGGATATTGACTGTTTCCTCCAGTTGGTTCTTATCATTTAGCATAACGGCATTGGAATTGATGTTATCAATAAGTCGGTCGTACATCAGCTCCGTTTTGGTGGCAATCTGCAAATAAGGGTGTAGTCGGTGATTGTGGAATGTTAAAGAGAAAATGGATCGTGAGAAGAGAGAGTGTTTACCTCAGTCAAGCACATTTCGACTTCCCCGACCAGAACCGAGCTCACTTGCTCTGCACTTTTCTTTCGAACTCCACCGTGTCGCAGTCTTCTCACTAGACCAAGTCCCACAGTTGCTGGGTAGCCACTGTGTTTAAAAATGTTAATCTTGTCCAGATCGGGTACATTGGCAATCTCGGCGATGAGGGCCCCAGCCTTTTCCCGATCATCGGGCATAAAGAAGTTGTCTTTATGCCAAGAAAGAATGGATGGGTTAGTATCCTCGAGCACAGCCTTGTCTGCTCGGTGTCTGCTTATTTTTTCTTTTGGAGAACTTTGGCTCGGGGTGGCGGTAGTAGTTGCAGGTTGGGTACTTAGGGAGGTTGGATCAACCCTTTGAACGGCAGGTTTTGGGGCTGCGAGCATGGCTGGTTGGCTCGGTTCTGGTAGATTTTGTTTGGTACCACGCCCAGTGGCAGTGGTTGGAATAGTTGGAAGGGCAACAACAGCTTGGGTAGACAGATGTTTATTTCTTTTGGTCGCTCTTTTCTTAGCGGCTTGGAGGAATTTGTTCACGTCAGTTAACTGCCTCATGTCTGCAAAAGTTAGAACAAGAGTATAAGGAAAATGAGAGACAATAAGTTTACAAGTTTGACATAGAGAGCAGAGTTAAAGAGCAGACCAGTAATTGAAAAAGGGGGTGTGCAGTTGGTGCCAGTTCGCGCACAGTCAGGGCACTCACTGGGGAATTTGTTTCCATGACATTGTCCCCAATATGGATGTGGTAGTTCAGGCTCAATGATAACTCGTGGTTCGACTCCCTCCACGGGCCAATTTATGATCCCGGCTAGACGAAGAAGGGTTAAGTCGGATGTGAGGGCTCGCTAGTCAAGTACCCAGTCTTGTCCAGCTTGACCATCCCGTCCCTCTTTAACCCCGAGCATCGATCTGAAGGCCCTGACTAGTTTGGGTTCGCCAGCTCGGAAAGCAGTCTTGTCGTATTCAGGGAGCCCATAATCGTGAAGGTAAGGAGCAAATGGCCAGCCGACACTTGACTCAATTAGTAGGGCTTTCCCATCCCAGCCATCTACCTTATTTGGGCCGTCACTCAGGAGCTTAAAATAATTTGGATTTGAGCGTCCTGTGATACGCCCGGATTTTTTGTCTAAGGAGAATACGAAGAACTTCCTAAACAAGGTCATCTCGGGTTCGAACCCGAGCAGCCTGCAGACAACTATGTGTGCCACCAGAAACCTTACTGTTGTAAGGGTTAGGTCGTAGGGGAGGGAGTTGGTTACGTTTAAGAATTCTACGACAAATGGGTCAAGGGGGAGGCGAAGCCCTACCACGAAAAAATCGAAATAGAAGACCATTTTGTCTCCTTGGTAATTGTGCCCGTTCTCATTAATGTCCAGGTCGAAGGCTCGTACCCGGTAGTTCTTGGGATCCATGCCTAAGGAATAAAACCAGGCACCGACCTCATTTTCACAAGTCAATTCGTCCCATTTGATCGAGGGAGGGATGTTGGTAACGATTTGTTTGGAGGAGTTTTGATTTTGTTCAAGTTGGGAATTACTCGAGCAGGGAAGGTTTCCAGTTCCTTCATTTTCGGAAAAGCTTTGTTGGTTTTTGCTCATTTCCGGTTCAGTGAAGTGTTGGGGTTTTCATCTTCGCGGAATCAAAGTAATTTCTTCTTGCTTGCTTTCCTCGGAGCTGGAACTTGTAGACATCGGGCTTTTTTCAGGAGCACCATGGTCGTAGCCACGGCCTTCAATTTCTGATTGGGTTTCGTCACTGGACATCCTACAGGAAACAGGAATCGAGGAACACATGTTAAATCTTGCTCGGGTAGTCTGACAAAAGTAAATCAAGTAAAAACCCATGGCAAGAGCCTGTCCTAAGATCGGCGAGCAGGGCATCGATCATGTATTCCTCGATTCCCTTCTTTGGACTGGAATGGTTGGGTGATAGAAGGGGGATCAAGATGAATTGAAGGAATCGGAACCTAAAAGTCTACGTTTTGATAGTCTACACTTTGAATTCAAGTCTTCAACATATTAATTATAGAAGAGATTGAATATGAAAGAATAATGCTGAGGAACCCTAATTTAGGGTTAAAGCAGTAAAAGCATGGTGAAGAGATAGAAATAGAAATTTAAGAAAGTACATGTTTTGTATCGTCGAGGAATGCGGGTTTTAGATCTTGGAGGATTGCTGTGGATCGAATGCTGGTGTGGGCAAGATTGGTGTTAAAATAACCTTCAAATATAGAGATGAGTTTCTCTCGGCTTTGATATCTTTTGAAAACGGTAAAAGTTGGAATGAGGGGAGGCTCCCGCTTTTATACATGGCGAAACCGTCGTTTGGGGGTCACCCATCATTAGGGCTCGGGTATCGAGGCTCGACGATCGAGGCAACATTAATGACTTGTTGGAAAACGGGCCTGTCCCTTCAAAGAGGCGGCGACTGACGACTTTTTTCTTTAAAAACCCTTTTGGGTTGCCATCTGCTTAAAAGCTTTGATTATGGGTAATTTGATGCACGCATTAAAGGATTTGATTATGTTTTAAAGGCGATTTGATCTATGAATTCAAGATCCTTCTCCTCCCTTCGAGCATGAATACTCAGTAGACAAGGAGTAGGGGGATATTGAGCTGCCCAGCCCAATAAGCCCAAGACATGGGTCACGTGTTTGGCACATCATCATCATTCACAGGCAATGCACGTGTATCCTGGGGTTAAAGGCACGAGGGGAAGATCAATGGTTTTTAATACACTGCGAGCTGGGGTTTTAACCTTCAGCGGGCAAGAGTATAAGCGAGCTGGGGGCTTAACCAGCGAGCAGGAACATGTAGCGAGCAGGAAAAGTTATGCTCGTTCATTAAAGAGTTATGGTTAATTGGGGACGGTTATGCCCAGAAAATTCTCCATGTTACCGTTGTGGTAAAGGGGACAATTAATGGGGAGTTAATATGCCCGCCATTTATGTCATGAACATTTATGAGCAGTTATGATCAATTATTCTCTCCGACAACAACTATAAAAGCCCCTCAAAATGAAGGAGGGATGTATGTGATTTTTCTAGCTTGCCTAAACTCTACCGAATTATACTTTCACTTAAAGTGCTTGTGATAATTCTCACACCGGAGGGCTTTTGCAGGGAGTGCCCCTGCCTAGTTCACAACTTTCTTGATTTATTTGCAGAGTTGGGCCTTGAAGATAGATGATACATTGAAAGCCAGGTATCCAATTAAAAGAGTCCAGTGTGTTTTAGAAGATTTTGGACGCATCAAGTTAAATAAAAATATTTGATGGAACAAAAATAATAGTTTCGTAGTCAATAAAACAAAAATAATTAATTTAAACAGAGGTTAGGAAAATTATAAAAATAATTTACTGAACAAAAGTTTAAAACAAATTCTTAAAAATAGTTATGTAAAACAAAAATACGTTAGTAAAATAAAAATATTTGATGGAACAAAAGTAATAGTTATAGAGTCAATAAAATAAAACAATTTAAACCGAGGTTAGCAAAATAATAATAAAAAATTATGGAACAAATTTTTTAGGTAAAACTAATTCTTAAAAATAAAACAAAAATAATAGTTACGAATTCAATAAAACAAAAAAATATAATTGAAGTTATTAAAATCAAAATAATTTACAAAACCAAAATAATAGTTAACAGAAAAAATAATTTAGTTATTAAAATCAAAATAATTTACAAAACAAAAATAATAGTTAACGGTAAAAATAATTTAGTTATTTTGATTTTAGCATATTTTCTTCTCAGAAATTTCTTTATTCATAAAATACAAATATAATTTAATAAAAGGAAGAACTTATTTGAGTTTAGATTCTATTTGCAGGGCGAAAAAGATTCAAGTTTATTCGAAGACATTCATTATACAGAGTTGTTGAATAGTATAAAGTGTTCGGGATTGTCAGGTCATGAATTGACACTTAAAATTAATGCTCCAGTAATGCTATTGAGAAACATTGACCATACTGCAGAGTTGTGTAATGGAACAAAACTAATATCATAAATCTTGGGGATCACTTTGTTGAAACAATTTTTTTTAAAAGGAAGCAATGATTGAGAAAATGTTTTTATCCCAAGATTGTCATTAACTCTATCCGGTGTAAGATTGTCTTTCAAGTTCCAGAGAAGACAATTTACATTGTTGGTATCATATGCAATAACAATTAACAAATGTCAAAGTCAATAATTGCACGTAAGTCTCTTTTTGAAAAAAAAAATCAGTATTTAGCCATGGACAATTATATGTCGCAGTTTTTAGAGTAACAAATTATTTTGGTTTGAAGATATTGATATGCGGTGAAAATGAAAAATCAACTAATAAGACAACAAATATTATTTATAAAGATTTTTATTTAGAATCTATAATGATTAGTGATATACTTATGTGTGACTGTTAATAAACCGATCCTCCTTATTTTATTTATGTACGATTTAGTTGACGCGCGTTTAACGCACGGGTTAAAAAAACTAGTTACTAATAAGGCTAAGGGTAGTTCGCTTATAAGACCGTCTTATGAATCTTAATTTGTAAGATAGAGCTTCATTATTTCACAGTTAAATATATGAATATACAGTGAATCGAGTACTAGTACTCTTGCCCATGCTGATGACACGACGCTAGTTTGAGAATTTATCAATAAATGAAGCAGATACTGTGGAAATAAACTACTAAAAATATTATTTTATTTAAAAAATTAACTTTCAAACAGGGCCTATTTACCCTGAATGGGGGAATTAATTAATAATTTGTATACGAAATTACGGGCCAGAAAAAACGGGTCGAACAAAAATTAAATTGATTAAGTTAATTACCATAATAGTTAAAAAGAAAAAAATCAAATATTTCAAATTACAAAAATTACGATTTTTTTTAATTTTTTAAAATTTATATATGAAATTACGTGTCGAAAAAAATTAAATTGACTAAGTTAATTACGATAACAATTGAAAAGAAAAAAATACAAATACAAATTTTCGCAACCATAAAACTGTTAAATTGTAAAACTGTAAAATATTAATTGTAAAACCGTAATATGTCAGTAAAAGATTAACTAATTTTCGCAAATTTAAAATAATAAATGTAAAACGTCTTGTAGACCGTAATATCTCAATAATTTTCACAGTGATAAAATATGGATGAAAAAAAATATGATAAAAATGGTTGAGATTGTGAGATTAAACGTGATAGAGAGACATTCTTTATATTTCATATATATCAATATTACATTGAAATAAATACCCGCACATAATTATTCTTTTGAAAATTTGACATTCATTAATAAATATAGCTTATACTTCCTAATTTAAACATGTGCTACCATTTATTAAGAATATTTCCAACCTATTTATAAAACTTTAGGAAAGATTATTGAAATTACTTGGACAAAATTATACTATTTTTAAAAACTACAATGAAAATTCTTTTAAAAAAATAGAGAGACATTATTTAGAAATTGGTGTTGCAAAATAGTTTTTTATTCGATAACCGTAGAATCTTGGTAAAACAGTAAATTAATTAATTTGTATACAAAATTACGGGCCAGAAAAAACGGATCAGATAAAAATTAAATTGATTAAGTTAATTACGATAACAGTTAAAAAAAAAAAACTATAAATCATAAACTTGATAAACCGTCTTATAAATTTGGTAAAACATTAAACTTGGTAAATCGTTCTTTATCTTTATTATCTTTTATTAATTATAAACGTATCGCACGAACCTTATTTTGTGTTATAGATATCTGTAATGCGGTCAAACATTTTTATATTTGGCTAAATGATTACCAGTAAAAGCGTAGTAGTTACGCCATTTTATTTCTTAAACTGCGCACCCTCTCATTTCAGGAAAACAACCAAACCAGCAGGAAGCACCGCAGCAGCACCCCTATCTTAAGAGAGAGAATGAAGGGATCGAAGAGGCCGATACAGGTTGTGCAGACATGGGTACGGCGACAACCACCGAAAATCAAGGCATTCCTCGCGGTGGTCTCTGTTATGACCGCCTTGGTTTTTATACGAATGGTGGTCCACGATCACGATAGTCTCTTCATTGCCGCTGAGGCCGTTCACGCCGTCGGCATCTCTGTTCTCATTTACAAGCTCTCCAAAGAAAAAACTTGTGCCGGTCTGCGCCTTTACCCGTTTTCTCTCCTAGGCCTACCTCCCTACCTTTCATTTCATTTTAGAAATCAATCTTTTTTCTCTTTAGTTACTCGTATGTGTTTGGCATATTTGGAGATTAATTAGATTACGATGAATATACAATGCATATGACGCCTTTAATTCTTTCAATTTTCCCGCTGGAAAAAGGAAATAAAATTGCACCCTACTTTCTGCGATTTCTTGCTTTTACAGGAAAGGGCATTCATTTGGGGACAAATGTTTTATTTATTCTAAGTTGAAATAATTTAGTAAATAACATAAAAATGAGAACCATTTTATCAATAAAATTGTTTGTACAAATTACCTTTGTAGGTTAAAAAATTCACTTAAATCACTGGCTATTATAAATTTATAATTTGTGACACTCATTTTGGAAGGAAGGTAGTGTTTCCTTGATAGGCAAAATTATCTACTCCTTTTTTTTGCAAAAAAACCAAGAGTACAAATTTTATTTGTGCCTCTCTTTTGAGCACCTCCCTCCATTTTTTTTTTTGGTCCCTTATATGAACATTAATTTCCGTTTTTTTAATAAAGAAAACTCTTGATAAGTAAACTAAGTTCATAATGTAGGATTGTTATTGTGGGACTGAGGGTGCAGTATACTGATTCCCCATTAATGTATGTTATGTTGGTTTTCTGCAGGTCTTTCGCTCAAATCACAGGAGCTAACAGCGATGTTTTTAGCTGCTAGACTCTACTGCAGTTTCGTTATGGAATATGATGTGCACACTTTACTTGATTTAGCTACGTTAGGGACGACCATTTGGGTCATCTATATGATTCGTTTCAAATTAAATTCCTCTTACATGCATGAGAAAGACACAGTCCCAATTTATTATGTGGTGAGCTACTGAGCTCTCTGTCATTCTAAGTTTCCATTTTGTCATTGCTTCCATTAAATTGACCATTAGTGGTTACGTGTTTTGTCCTCTCTTCTAGAAGCATCATGTGTTATTGCACTTTTGGGTATGTTGACACACGATATTTGCCAAAATTGTTGCCTATACTTAACATTTGAACATTTATTTTCATTTGAGATCCAAGTCTATTAACACGTGGACGTATGGTTATGTGAGTTGACAATACCGATAATCACATTCTTAATCTTTTCGCAAGGTCTTAAGAAGTCATTAGTTACGGTTAAAATTTTGGTAGCAAAGATCACTTTTTACCAGCTAGTTTCTTTCCTGCACTTAAGTTTTACTATTTGAATGTAGGTGATTCCTTGTGCCGTATTGTCATTAGCCATTCATCCTTCAACAGAACATCATATTATAAACAGGATTGTATGGGCATTCTGTGTTTATTTGGAAGCTGTTTCAGTACTCCCGCAGCTACATGTTATGCAGAACACTAAGGTAAAAAAATAGATCATCGTAAAATTGTGTAATGGAATTTTGATTGATAAGGTAATTTTCTTACATGAACTTCATGTCACTTGTTCTCTTTTATCTTGACTTTGTTTCCTAGATTGTTGAACCATTCACAGCACACTATGTTTTTGCGTTGGGGGTTGCAAGGTTTCTGAGCTGTGCGCATTGGATTCTCCAGGTATCAATATCATGGATAGGACTGGCATAGACCTAATCTATCATGATAGATAGCTCATTCGTATTTCATCTCTAACTAATATGGGTGATGGCTTCGTGGCGTCTTCGCGAGAACTGAGATCAATTGAGCAGAGCCCTGGTCTGTACCAATTCACCCAGAGATTCATGGCCCTTAAATTGTGGTTATGTTTCAAAAGGACCTTTATTCCTTAATTTTCATTTCTTACAAAGAGATCCGTGTATTTTATGTTGAGCCAGTGACACCTGTTGACTTTGTGACGTTTTAAAACTTTTTAGTAATGTTTTAAAATGTTTTAAAACACTTTAGCTCCCTCCTTCCCCCCAAAAAAAAAATTCCCATTTTATAAGTCAAACTTTTTAATATTGTACTTTTACTCTACATTTTCATTAAATTGCGCTAGTGTTATAGACTTATAGATTCTTTTGTATGACATTTAAGTGAAACAAAAGAATCGAAAAAGAAATTGAAGAATTGTACCTCAAATTAAATGAGACTATTGTTTTGGGAAAAAATTAAAAAGAAAGCGGACCAACTTTTTTGGATGGAGGAGGGAGTGTTAAATTAAGATATAATTTGGAAATAGTATGACAAATATTTGTTTGAGCTTTTAGTAATATTTCTATTCATGTATGTATATAAAAAAACATATATGCAACATATTTTTTCTCCTTTTTAGAATTTTATTTTTTAAACAAAGATTTCCCAACTGCAGTGGGAACTCTAGCTGATTACAAATATCTTACCAGATACCAAAGTATTCATTCTTATGAAATAATGATGAAGCTATCTTTCTAGAATTCATTTTTACCGACTTCATTTACCCCTTAACATAGCCCCCCCACACATAGTAAATGCTGTGCTATTCATTGATCTACTGCCTGGGGATTTACTCCCTCCTTTCTGCTCAAAGGGTCCTACTCTTTATTTTAGAATCCACTTAAACTTGAAATTAGCAAAAATATTTCAGTTCTTTAACCTATGGGTATAAACTGTAGAAACTGTGTTTAATCCTTAAAATGTTTTAACTTTTTAACGTGGATTCTTTTGGTAGAATGGAGTGATATTACGCAAGCGATCAGTGTGCTCATACAGTCTTCACTATTCTATGTTTCCTCTTTAGTTTTGCTCTCATCCTGAATTTCTAATAACAGTGACTCTTTATGTTATGATTATTAAGACCTCCCTAGGTCATCTGGCTAATATGAAGCATACCTTCTATTCTTTTCAAGATATTAACCCTGATAAGAGTTACTTTTTGCACTTTTTACAGATGATAGATACTAGAGGGGGCTTGTTGACAGCTTTAGGTTATGGCTTATGGCCGGCTATGGTCCTTCTTTCTGAAATTGTCCAAACATTTATTTTGGCCGACTTCTGCTATTATTATGTTCAAAGGTGCGCCTTATCTTTCCATGCAGAAGCTTCATTTCCACATACTAGTTTGTTCTCTGAACACTAATTTGAAGAAGATGCCGCTTCTTTTGTTTGCAGTGTTGTGGGTGGACAACTGGTGCTACGTCTCCCTTCAGGAGTTGTCTGACTGTTAAGATTTTCCATAGAATAAAAAACTTAGTGATAAGTAACTTACAACAGGATATAGAAAGAAAGCCGCATCAGCATCACATGGTCTCTCTCTCGTGTTGGTAAACATATGAGGACTTAGTATGCCCATGGTGTATCGGAAACACTTGAAGATTATGCTTACTCGTGCAACTTAGAAGACAATGGTATAAGCAGTTACATCTAGACCACATGATTCTAGTACTTTACCTTACCTAGGACTTTAACTTTGTAGTTCATTCAGTGTTACTTCAATCAAGACCAATTTTAGTGCAATCGGAGGTAATATTCATCACAGTTTTTAAGGAACTTTGTTGATAAATAGTTTATCAGTATAATCATCTTAATATCTGTTACTTTTGCTGTAATGTTACCGATTAGAGATTCCAACTTTTATCCCAACATCTCAATCTGTGGTTCATTTTCATATAGCTAGGATTGAAAATTGATATAAAAGGTTGATTAGCTATCATTTTCATATTGGTTATCATGTGAATGAGAGCTGTTAAGCTTTGGGCCTTAGTTGGGATTCATGGTCAAGGTTACTACCCTCTATGTGGAACTATGTCATGAATGAGTTTTGATCCGAAGATGCTTTGGGTAAATCTTTAGTGTTATTTGTTGGTTAAACTCTAGTATAATTTGGGTTTTCATTGCGTAAACAGGGTACATCAAACATTATTTGGAAGTGGAACATAATCATTCCCTACTTGTGGTATTGAATCCAATAAAGCCTAAAATGTTAAGTTAGTTACAAGATACAATTAGGAGCAAAAACTGTGAACCAAATTAATTTTGGGCCTTGGAGTTGGTGCTCTACGTAGCGATTTCTAATCTTGTCGAGCAATGTTTCAATTACTTCTTCTTAACTACTCTACCCAAGGCCTCTCTCATTTTCTTTCTAATTTACCAATATCAAAGATCAAAGAGCCTACAAATGTCCACGATATCAATACGCATTTTGCCATGAATTTTTAATTTCACTTTTATGTTATTGTTTGTTCATCAAAGCCTCCACTTTTGAAGGGTTGAGCTTCAGAAACATTATTGAGCGAGATTGTTTCATCATGTCATGTTGTTAACGTAGTTTTACATTTGGAATGATTAGCAAATTTATATAAACACGACCCCCTAGATAGGGTGGTTATGGGCCAACTCAAACCATCACAACTTGATTACTCCACGACGGCATGCACGGCATGAACTACGGAGCTACTTCCCTTTTTTTTTTTTTTTTTTTCCATTTAACAAATTTTAAGTTGTCTCGTATAAGTAGTACTCCTTCCGTTCCACTCATATAGTCATGATTTGAAAAATCTAATTATTAAGAGGATACATATATATATATTAATATTATTTGAGTTAGTCATAATTACAAAAATACTTAAACATAGACAACGTGTTTACAACACAAGTTAATGATAAAAATTAAATTTTATAGAAATTGTTTAAGCATAATTTTTTAAAATACACTCTTAAAATGAAATATTCTAAAGTAATATGATAAAGAAAAAATTACAAGTCGGTACATTTTTTAAAACATGTTTTCAAATAAATCCAGCTATTTTTTGGACATATCTTTTAGATACAATTTTGGGGCGAAAGTACGTCACTACCCTTTAAGGAAGAATTTGGTCCAATTCGCATCTATTTTCTGTCGTGATCTTCGATGATTGTCCGCTTTCATCAGCCCCATAACAATCCTTTCGGAGATTTTCTCTCTCATACATCCTCCCCTCTCTTCCATCTCATTTCATTCGCGGAGACGGCGGAGCTTGCTTTCTTCAATGGCCACTTCCGCCATGGACAGTGTCGCTGCGATGGCTTTCCGCTCTGTACTCCACCGGATCCAGCAAGCCGCCGAAAGGTCTGGCCGTCGCTCCAACCAGGTTAAAGTCACTGTCTGTATTACTTTCCTGGAAGGGAACAAATTGTCTTTGAAAGAACGCGATGCCACGAATTCTCGATATGGAACGATGTGATTGTCAATGTTGCAGTGAATGTTGCAACAATGACAATGACAATGTGAACAGAAAGTATGTCACAGAAAATAGCAGCGGAAGTTTTGTTTTCAGATTTTAAACCAAGCAGATTTAAGAAGACATGAATTAATCACAAACAATCTACAAGTATAAAACTTGTAGATCAAGCCTCAAGGCAACACAATATATATTAAAATCAACACTGTTTTTATGCTTAACAGTTAACAAAAATTCTCACAAGATATAGAATCTTGGAGAACCGAAAAACCCACATAAACTACTAGAACAAACGTGGGAAGAAAGAACCAAATAAGAAAAGCTTCCAAACAGCAAATCAAACGGAAGCACAAATCAGAACTTCAGGAAACACAAGGCTGTGTTCCCTGAAGTTTCAAGCAGCAGCAGCAGGTATGAAGATTACTGCCTGCAGAATGGTCTTCGTGTATGGGCTGTTGATCTCTTCTCTCAAGCTCGAGACACAAGACTTCAGAATTGTTTCTCTCTTACACCTACTGCTTTCTGAATAGGATCTGACTCTAAGCTCTTGGCGTGTGTTTAACTGCTCGACATCCGACTGTTTATATAGGCACCCAATCCTGCAAGCACACGGCAAAACAACCACTCCTACTAGGAAAGAGATTTAGCAAATAATCATGCAAGATTATGTTTCCTAATATGATACATTTAATAACCAAATAATTATGCAAAGATTTAGTTACCTAAAATGTATCACCTAAATCTAATAAGAGAATCCTAATCAAATCCTATCACCTAATTAATCTTTAACACAAATTAAATCCTACTATGACCAAGAGAGTGAAAACAAGACATTAGGCTATGCCTAATTTACCCTTACAGTCTTTTTTCTGGTGGAGAATATTCTTCAATGAGGATTCATGCCCACGAACCAAAAGTGAGAAGATATCTTCATTTCTCATTTCTTTCTATAACTCATCTTTCTTTTTTTGGGAGTATTACATTTCTGGAAGGGAACAAAAAGGATGGTTGCTTCAAATGCCATATATCCCCAAAGGTCCACTTGCTCAAATATGTTGCTTGTGCAGATGACCGATTTGACTTCCTCTTCTCCAAGTTGTGAACAGCTCAGGCAGCAACAAAGTCAACAAAGTCACTTGATGTCAAGATTATGTTTGACAGACATCAGCAATAGACATCAGCATTTCACCTGAAGCCAAGATTTGGCATCAGCAACAATTGTAGGCATCAGCATTTCACCTGATGCCAAGATTTGACATCAGCATTTTTGGCATCATCAACAATTGTAGGCATCAGCATTTTACCTGATGCCAAGATTTGACATCAGCATTTTTGGCATCAACAATATTTTTGGCATCAGAGTCCTGATGCCTGGAATTAATCATCCTGATGCCAAGGCTTGACATCAGAGTTTTCATTAATGACATTTTTGTCATTTGACAAGCAATTTGTAGTTTTATGAAATGTGCAAAAAATTAATGGTCCTAGATGAAAACATGTTTTCAAAATTGTACCAACTTGAAATTCTTCCTATGATAAACCATGAGGTCGATGACATGTAGAGCTGTCAAAATTGAGTCCGACCCACTAAAATTTCATGGGTCTGGGCCTGGACTTCAATTTTGGTGGCCCATAAAAAAGCAGGACTCTTTTTACACGGCCCGAATAGCTGAAAATTGAAAATTCGAATGTTACTGCTTACTAGTGATCCAGTGGCCGTGGTGACTGGTGAATGGTGATAATAAATCTAGTTTGACATTGTTAAAGATGGCGTGGGGCTTATTCTATATGGTTGACTAATTTATCACTTTTATGGAGTAGATGTTAGGAGGTGTTAAAATAGAAAATGTCCCTATCTTTTGGTCAAGTCTTTTTGGTTGTTTTAAGTCATATTTTGGAATTTGGCACAAAATGACAGTAAAGTATTCAGATTTGATACATCTTCATATTAAGTAACACTAAGTCAATGTATTCATATTTGATCATTTGATACTTGATACACCTTCTCCGCTTTATTGATCCTACAAAGCTAATGCAAATATGCTGTAAATGCTTTGTATTTTTGGCTAATTTGTAAATTTTTTGAATAAATTAAATATTGTTTTTGTCCCATATGCACAGAGGCCCGGAGATGGGTTGGGCTGGGCTTAAGTTTTCTTAGGCCCAGTGTAATATAAACCCATTCCATTGGTAAGTCAAACCCAGTGGACTTGGGTCGACCCAACCCGATTGACAACTCTAATAACTGAGGTCGCGTTCACGGTCTCTCCCCAAATGGAGTCCTTGAGAGAGAATGCATATTTGATGAATAGTGCTTTTTAAAAGGGGGATAAGTACGATAAGACCCTTATGCGATTTCTGTTCAGCCCTATTCTTTCATATAATTTGATTAGACCCGATTATTATTCTTTTATTCCGTATTTTACTGGCTCTCCATCCATTTTAGTTAATTTCTCCATCCAATGTTTTTTTTAATGTGCATGTCATATTGTCATGTGCCCAAAATACAAAGGAAAATTGCATCCACTTAACTAAGAATGTACATCACCGTGAAATTAATCGAACTAAATTTGAAGAAGAAACCAAAGGAAAAAAGAAGAAAAACAATGAAAATATAAGAACACGTTGATAGTTGTACTGTACAACAACTCAATGCTCTTTTTACTGGTCAATTTTGTAAAAAAGTTCTAGTTTTCGATTTTTAGTGGTGTAAACAACTAAATTTTACACGGAATCATTTCCAACTAGTGGCAGCATTAAATAAAATCAACAAGTTGCATTGGCTTTACTACCTATGCCCATTACTTGTGGGCAAAAACTTAGAAAATACAATCTTATGGTATTTTATGTAAAACGGATCTCATTGACCCGATCCACGGTGTGCATGATGGATTGAGTTGTGAAAGAGCAAGATTTCGTCTAACAAATTAAGATTCGTATACAAGAGAACTACTCTTACTTGTTAGCTGGACCTTTTGCCTTTTCCTATTTTATATCATGTTTCCCTATATTGTAAGAGACTTGCAATTTTTTCAAACTTACATCTAGCATTACTAGATATAGCCATAAGCCATATATATAATGTGTATGAGCTAATATGCAAATACATCACTTTTATCTTTCCTCACCAAAGATTGCACATATAGTAATGATTTGGTAACTGCATTTGCATTTTACAGCTTGTAACCACTTAAACATATAACCTATACAGCTACAAATAAATGTGGTAAAGGAAATTTAAGCCAAGTATAAAATTTCTCAACACGATGTACAATATCAATACTCGTTCTGATAAAATGAAATCAACGAAAGATTCGTTTTTCCTACCCGAGGAATTTTTCCTTTCAATTAGGGGTTTCCCAGTTCACATCTTGTTTGAGTGTATTTGGGTCTTTGATAGAGATCTCCAAACCCCTCAAATAACTTAATTTTTGATGGATGTGGATGATCAATTTAATGAACAATGCTGCAACTCCAAGTCATCCCAAATTCAAACCATTACCTCTATAAATACACATTTTGTGTGTGAGTTTAACTTGTAATTGAAATAAAGTAAGAAGTATTGTGAGCCGGCGCCATGGGAATATCCAAAGGTGTGATTGCTTCACTGGTCATATCTCTCCTTCTTGTTGACTTCATTCAAGCTGATGAAATGGTAATTAATTAACATTTTTCTTCTCTTTTACGTGCATGCATGATGATCATAAAAGAATTGATTAGTAATTTAGTAGTATTGTTTAATTTTTGATTTTCGATTGAATATATAGGTGAATACTCATGGCATTGGGCGCTCTCTCCTCCAAGCCATAGGTTTGCCCGCCTTGTCTAAATATATCATTATTTTACTTGGGGAAATTATCAATCATATTGTCAAAATGTAAAAAACATGTCTTACTGATGCATGCATGCAGATTGTGGAGGCAAATGCAATGCAAGGTGCAGCCAAAATTCAAGGCCGAAGACATGTCTAAGGGCATGTGGAAGTTGTTGTGCCCGCTGCAATTGTGTCCCCCCGGGAACTTACGGCAACTACGACGTCTGCCCTTGTTACGCCAACATGACTACTCATGATGGCAGGCGCAAGTGCCCTTAAATTTCATTTCTCTAAATCTCGATCGCTAACCCCTACAATACTTTTTACGGTTGATGATTGTGGAAATTGGGAGGGAAATCAGAGGCCGGTGCTTCAATCTCCTTTTTCTTCTTCTATCACAAGAAAATATGACAATAACAAATGCAGCATATGCTTATTAGTTTGCGTTTTGGTCTATGCTGGTGATTATTTAGAAAAAATAAATAAAAGAAATTCAATTAGGCAGTTTTTGTATTTCATATAAGCATTATCTTATTTCCTTTCCTCCGTTCCAAATAAATATCCCTTATTAACTCTTACACAAATTTTAATAAATTAATTGGCTCTACTTTTTTTTTTTAATATTCTCAAAATCGATCTTTAGATGTCAAATCAGTAAATCTTTTTCATTTCCTACTTGACAAGGATATTATAGTCTATAATTTTGAGACAAATAATAATCTCTTGGCTCTCTCTTATCAAATTTCGACACAGCTACATATTTATAGTAAAGACCAAAAAAATAACAAATATAATTTACATTAAAGATGTGTAGATAAATTTTGGGTCTCCCTAAACTGGGGGCCATGTCCATCACCCTTACTTAGGGCCGACCCCGATTATAGATAATTTGCTTAACTTAGTTTCCTAAAAATAGAAATGTAACACTTATTTACCACTCTCGGGGCGACCAAGATTATAATTATTTTTTTCTTTCTAAAAATAGAAATGAAACTTACTTATCTTGAAATGAAGAGAGTATATTTTAATATTTTATTAGATTATTCGCTATTCGTATATTTAGGGGTGGTAAAATGGGTATTATGGATAATTATGGGTTAGTCTATTATCCATATAGGCTAACCCATAATTATCCATAACACATATTTTATCACTCCGTATATTAGATCCTTTTAGGCCAAATGGGAATCCAATGGCGCCGGATAATGTTTGGGAAATGCAAGTAGTATTAATTAGACCAAGTTTTAATTAATTAATGTGAAGAAAAAGTGTGCATCCCACATGACATGGCAACAGGATCGTGAGAAATGTGAAGGCAAGCGGGCTTGGGGCTTATGAATGCCCATGAATGGCACGTGCACCACGGGCCTTTAACTTATATGGAGATGACATCAACTGAACTGCTTAAAGAGGATTAAATATTGTGAATACATGTTTCTATCAATGTGACGAAGAGTGAAAATTAAATTAACATTTTAGAAAATGATTTATACTGGAATGTCATTTTTGCCCTTGGTTTATAGATAATTTGATCCATTTTTAATGCATTATTATACCCTTCTAGCTCTCATACTTAATAGGAAGCCCTTGGTATAAAACCCCTGTACTTGCGTTGGTAACAACTCAATTTCTATCGCTAATCAATAGCTGATCAATATGTTAGCCTTATCCCCACCTCCTTTCTTTTCAACCTCTTCTTGGACCTTAGAGGATCTCATAACCCCAAAATTTCATGATGATACTATTAACTATCCTAATATATCTCCTGGAGAAACAGAATCAGATACGCTTCTTCCTTCCCCTACTTCATCTTGCCCGCGGAATAGTGGGGAATCCCCATTACATGCTCATAATCATCCCATCACCATCTCAAAGAAGATCAATCATAATGCTAATGAACGTGATCGTCGTAAGAAGGTTAACAACTTGTACTCCAATCTTCGCTCGTTACTTCCTGCAGCAGATCAAGCAGTAAGTATATATATTCATGCTACTGCACTTGCCATTTCCTTTATTATTAGTGACATGATCTCATTTGCTTTGCTTAATTGTTACAGAAGAAACTAAGCATCCCAGGAACAGTGTCACAAGTGCTGAAATACATACCACAGCTACAAAAGGAAGTGGAGGGACTGGTCAATAAAAAGGAAAAACTATTGTCAGCCGGCATTTCTAGGCAAGAAGACGTACATCTAAGTGTTAATAAGAAACGGAAATGCAGCGGCGTTACAAAGCAGCTCAATGATATCAAGTATTTCAGTTAGTCCATTAGGTGATAGAGAAGTTGTTATTCAGATATCGGCAGTCAAGGGGGTCAATAAGTACGCACTGATAGATGCTTTGGAACATTTAGAAGAGGAGAATGGCCTCCTTCTGCTAAATGCATCTTCTTTTAAATCCTGTGGGGAGCAAGTCTTCAACAGTTTCCATCTTCAGGTATTATAAATTACAAACCTTCTTGTTTATTATCTCCTACTTTCTTTGTAAGGCCCCTTTGGTAGACTATACACTTCAATCTGAATATTTTTTGTTTTGGTTGTTTGACATTTTGAATGAAATGATTCGTTAGTTAGCACTTAGCAGTACAAGTTCAATTATTAATTTTTATGATTATTTTTATGAAAGCATATGTTTATTCTTATTGTTTCCAACTGAAGGTGCAGGATAATCATAAAGCTGTTGAGTCGGAGATGCTAAGACAGAAGCTATTGTTATTCTATGAGAAAACAGAAGAGCAACTTCATTAGGATTATTTTGGCCATGTAAATCAAAATTGTCTAGCTAGGAGCAGAACCAGAACAAGAACCAAAACCAGATTTCTTTAGCATGAGATCGATCACTCGAATTGAAAGAATTGTAGCTCGGGTTCTCAGAATAAAACAGAAAAACAGTTAATATTGTACCAAATGTATCATAAAATGTAGTTCAGAATGTTGCAACATTCACAGACACATTCAACAAAGAACATCAGTAGAAATAAGAGAGAATAAGTCACAGAGAGAAAAGACAAAATGTTAGGTTCAGGTCTACAAGTAATGCTTGTAGACAAAGCCAACAAGGCCAAAAACTTTCACTATAAAAACAATTGTAGAGATTACGATTATGAAAACTATCACTATGTGAAAATCAAACGAAAATCTTCTAACAGAGTTTGGTATAATCAGTCTAACACAAGTGCTCACAGAAATAAAGATCTAATCAGAAGAGTGGGCAAAAACACAAAAGAAAGGAAACTGCAGGTCAATGTAGCTTGCAATGATGCAACATTCTAAAGTACATCTGCAGTTCAGGTAGCATAATCTCTCTCTCTTAAAATCTCTCTAAAGACGTCTCCAATTCTGAAGGCTAGACCCTCTCTTATATACTGCAGGTCAATGTTGCACGAGATGAGGGATCAGATGTTGCAACATTGAGAGTCACTCAGATTCAGGAACATCCAATGTTGTGGAGGAAAAACCATCTCCAAAGAAACATGTTAAATCATTTTCTGCAGTTTTAGATGTACCAACCGATGTTGCAAAATCGGGTACCACATCGAGTACCACATCGGCAGTTTGGCTGTTTCATAATTTGGCTCTCTGATTCCTGAATTAGAGGCTACTGGAACAGAAGAATCATGTTCAGAACCATCAGAATCTGGGGTATCAACATGAGGAGAGAAAAATCCATCACCAAGCAAAACTGTCATATCATATTCTATACATTTGTAAACAAGATAGTGTTATCACAATCTGATTTGTCATGTGGAACATCTTCAGTGTCAACAACTACTGAGGAGATGAGACCCTGAAGCTCCAATGAAAAATCTTTGAAAGTAGTACTTGATGGAGTACTGGATGAAGCACTGGATGGAGTGCTGGATGAAGTAACATTGGGAACTCCATCATGAGCATCATCATACACTACATCACGAGCATCATTATAAATAACATCATGAGCATCACCGTAAACAACATTACGAGCTTCATCGTAAACTACATCACGAACATCATTGTAAAAAACATCACAAGCATCATCGTAAACTACATCACTGAAAATCGATTTAGAATTGATTTCCTCAATAGCACAATGAGTAATTAAATCTCCACCGTCTTCTTCATCCTCATTATCTCCAATGGTGGAGACATTACTCAACAATTTCTTTTTCAAGGTATTTGCACATTGATTAGCATAGTGCCCATACCCTAATTAAACAAGCTCTATATTGAACAAACCTAATGTTCTCAACACCAAATTGAGAAGAAGAATTAAAATCATATTTTTCTAAATCTTTTGATTTGCCAAAATTGTCCTTTTGAAAAAAAAAATGTTTGGTTCAACAACAAAAGGATTACAGAAATTAAAATTTGTTTGATTTTGACTTTTGTTTTTCAGCAACGTGTTGAACCTTTTTGAGAGAAGAGCCAATAACTCATCTCAAAGATCAGAATATTCTATTTCCTCGAACAATTCTTGCATCTCACAAGATAGATCAGAAATATCAGGAAAATAAACACTTTTGACTTTGTTTTTGTTCTGCTGAGCCGAATTTAGCTCAAAAGTTTGAAGAATGTTGTCCAAATTTTCCAAAGACATCTTATCAGTGTCATGGGCTTCTTCAATAGCAGAAATTTTGATGTTGAAACACTCTGGAATGGAACACATCATTCTACTAACAAGTCTTGCATTGGAAATTGAATCTCCCAAAGCAATGGACTCATTAGAAATATCTACATGTTTATCATGATAAGACTTAATGTCCTCATTATCTTATATTTTAAGATTTTCAAACTTTGTAAGAAGCATCCTGAGCTTAGTTTGTCGCACACTTTCAGTTCCCTCACATTTTTCTTGGAGGGCACAATCCAAACTTCTATGGCCGATGGGAACTGAACAATATGTTTCATCATGTTTGGGTCCAAAGAGCCAAAGATAGCATGTAGTGCTTTAGAGTTGAAGTTTGACAGAGATCTCTCTTCCGTAGACCAATCTTTTTCATTAGAGAGAACAAAATCACCATCCGGATCGACAATCCCAGGAGGTGTCCATCCTACAATTACAGATAGCCATGCCCTTTCATCAATAGATTTGATGTAGACACATATCAAAACTTTCCAAAGAGAATAGTTTGTAATTGTTAGATTAGGAGGACGCTATAGTTTGTAATGGTTAGATTATAAGGACGTTGGGTTCCATTATTAAGAGTCTCCATCAAGGCTACAATCAGGACCAACACTTAGTAATGTCAAGTTGAGGCGCTAATACCAAATGAAAGAATTGTAGCTCGGGTTCTCAGAATAAAACAGTAAAACAGTTAATGTTGTACCAAATGTATTATAGAATGTAATTCAAAATGTTGCACATAATGTTGCAACATTCACAGACACATTCAACAAAGAACAACATCAGAAATAAAAGAGAATAAGTCACAGAGAGAAGAGACAAATTGTTAGGTTCAGGTCTACACGTAATACTTGTAGACAAAGTCAACAAGGCCAAATATTTCACTATAGAAAACAATTGTAAAGATTACAATTATGAAAACTATCACTATGTGAAAATCAAACGAAAATCTCCAAATAGAGTTTGATATAATCAGTCTAATACAAGTGCTCACAGAAACAAGTATCTAATCAGAAGAGTGAGCAAAAACACAAAAGAAAGGAAACTGCAGGTCAATGTAGCTTGCAATGATGCAACATTCCAAAGTACATCTGCAGTTCATGCATCGCAATCTTTCTCTCTCTTAAAATCTCTCTAAAGACGTCTCTAATTCTGAAGACTAGACCCTCTCTTATATACTGCAAGGAAGACGATCTAAACCTGTGAAGCAAAAAGGGTAGGAACTAAACATGGAAACACTAATATGTTAGTCAAAGAAGTCATTCCATAAATAATTAAAACTTAATTCCCAAGATTGTTTAAAAAGGCAACAACAATCAATTTAATCAATCAATAATCAGTCAAGTAAAAAAGGAAACAAAGCTAGGAAGTTTCCTACAAAGAGCATTTACACATGTATTAAACAAGTGTTAAAACTTGTTCTTACATGAATAATTATCATGACTTGACTTGGAGCTATTTTTTATGCACCAACGAATCTACGTCTTATAATTACAATATAACATGTAATCGTTACGAGTTTCATTTGAATTGCAAAGACTTTCTCAAAACAAAAATCTTGTCCTCTTTCATGAATATAACAAGTTTTAATGATGCGATGAAGCAGATTGTGGAGGCAAATACAAGATAGGTGATTCAAGGCCGAAGATATTGTAGAAACTCACAATAATTATGAATAACGGCATAAAATTTTCATTGATTGAATCACGTATTTATAGAGAGTTACAATTAGGGTTACACAAGGAGTAGAGTACAAGAAATTTATACAATATAGGAGTTATAATAAGGTAAGAATTATATAAGGAAAGGAACTATATACAGTAGTTATCACTAAGTAATAATTACAAATATTTATTCTCCAATATTCCCCCGCAAGATGGACGTTCGAGAGGAGAGACCAATCTTGTGAAATAACTGCTAGAACCATGCGATTTTGTAAGGGCATCAGCCAACTAATTAGCCGATGAGACATGAGAAACCCGTAAGAGCCCGTCTTGAACTTGTTGTCGAATGAAGTGAAAGTCAAGTGCTACATGCTTCATGTGAGTGTGGAAGACCGGGTTTGAGCAAAAACTAGTGGCACCCACATTGTCACAGTAGATGACGGGTTGAGTGGAGGAGGTGATACCCAGCTCGCCGAGGAGAGACACAATCGAGCAGACCTCGGCAGCAGTGGCAGCCACAACTCGATATTCAGCTTCAGTCGAGGAGTGAGTAACAGTGCGTTGTTCCTTGGAGCTCCAAGTGATCGGGTTGCTGCCAATATAGACAATGTAGGCACTAGTGGAAGTGTAGTCATCTTTGTTACCTGACTAGTAGGTATCGGTGAATGCATGGAGAGCTAAGGAAGAGTGGGGATGAAGGAGAATTCCAGCATCAATGGTCCCGCATAGATAACGAAGAACTCGTTTGGCCGCATTCCAGTGCTCGGTAGTCGACCTATGCATGAACTGAGAGAGTTTGTTGACTACATAGGCGACATCAGGGCTAGTGAGAGACAGATACTAAAGGCTCCCGACCACAGCCTGAAACTCCGTAGGGTCGATGAGAGCAGTACCTGATAGAAGTGTTAGAGTTGGCGAGGTGGCGAGGGGAGTAGCAACCAGGCGGGCATCATGCGAGCGAGGAGATCTATAATATAACCGCGCTGGGAGAGCAGGAGACCGTTTGGTCTCTTAACAACTTCAACACCAAGGAAATTGTGATTATCACCAAGGTCCTTAAGCAAGAAGCGAGTAGGGAGATGAAGGTCTGAACAGCAGTAAGCTGGTTCCCAGTGATGATAATGTCATCCACATAGACAATGAGATATATGATGGTGCCCTTGCATTAAGGATGAACAGTGAAGTGTCGGTCACAGAGTTGTTGAACCTGGAGGTAAGGAGAAACTGGCGCAACTTATTGTACCATGCTCGGGGAGCCTGTTTGAGACCATAGATAGCCTTGTGAAGTCAACATACATGCTGAGGGTTGTCTTTGTCAGTGAATCCCGGAGGTTAAGCCATGAATACCTCCTCGGAGAAAGTTCCTTGGAGAAAAACATTGTTCACATCGAGTTGCGGAAGAGCCCAACCTCGACGGACGACCAAAGAGAGAACTAGTCGTACTGTGGTGAATTTAACCACGGGCTGAAGGTCTCATGATAGTCGACGCCTGGTCGCTGGTGAAACCCCTTGACAACTAGGCGAGCTTTGTAGCAATCAATGAAGCCATCAGCATGACGTTTGATACAGAAGATCCATTTGCAGCCAACTATACAAAAGACACTACCAAGGTCTAAATCTGTTATGCATCGATCAGGCCAAAGCCGAACGAATCATGGACCAGCTTCATGGTGGTACTTGTGGGCCACACATGAATGGACATATGCTGTCAAAGAAAGTCATCCGACAAGGGTACTATTGGAGTACACTAGAAACTGATTGTATTTGGTGGGTTCGTCACTGCGACAAATGCCAACGCTTCGTAAATCTATAGCACGTGCCCCCGCATATATTATATAACTCCACAGCCCCTTGGCCCTTCTCAACATGGGGAATTGACGTTATAGGTCAAATTCACCCGAAATGATCTAACGGCCACGATTACGTCTTGATAGCTGTTGACTATTTCACATAGTGTTCCTACAAAGTACTGAATGCCCGAAAGGTGTCCGAATTCATCAGGGCCAACATCATATACCGATACGGGGTGCCTTTCGAAATCATCTCCGACAACGGCACACACTTCGAAGGGGATGTATGTCGTTTGCTCAACGAATTCAAAATCCAAAGGCATAAATCCTCCCCATATCGGCCACAAGCAAATAGTGTCGTTAAAGCAGCCAACAAAACACTAGAAAACATCATCAGAAAAATGGCTGACATAGGAAGAGACTGGCCAAAGAAATTGCCGCTAGCCCTCTGGAGTTATCGTACTTCAGTCCGTACACCCACTGGGGCTACCCCCTATTCTCTAGCCTATGGTATGGAGGCCGTGCTGCCCATTAAAATAGAAGTCCCATCGTTAAGGGTTATGATGGAATCAGACGTAGCTGAGATTGACTAGGTCAAACAGCGCTACGAAGAGTTAGCCCTGTTAGATGAACGACGGCTGTTAGCCCTAGAACATACTCGGGCATATCAAAAGAGAATAGCTCGGGCATTCAACAAGAAAGTCAAAGGCCGCAATATCCAAGTTAGGGATCTGGTACTTCGCGAGAAACCCCCTAGTTATGTCAACACTAGGGGAAAATGGAAATCTCCCTGGATGGGACCATACATTGTTGATCGATGTATTTTATACGTCGATTTTATATGCTTCTATGACTTAAATTATGCTATTTCACGAGGCTTTTGGCTACTGATATGTGTTTTCAATGAGTTTTGTGAGTTACAGGGTTTTTAGTGAAAATATGCAAAACACAAGGGTTTTATATGCAAATTCCAAGAAGGGCCCAAGATGAAAAATGAAGAAGAAACGAAGGAAGTCCAAGCTGGAGACCTTGCGGTCGCAAGGTGTTTCAGACCTTGCCCCTGCAATGTGGACAGTAGCTCAAGAAACCAAAGCCCGTAAAGCTGGAGACCTTACGGACGCAAGGTACCCCAGACCTTGCGACCGCAAGGTGGTCAGAATGCGAGAATTTCGTATTTTCACAAGAGATTCGATTGCAATACAACTCCATGGTATAAATAGGAACCGGTTGCCAAAGCCTAGGATATAGAAAAATGGCTAGAAACAGTTTTGTATAGCTTTAGAGTAGATTTTAGGTTGTATAACATATTTAGATTGTGTAATTACAAGTATTGAAGATCAAATCATGTTTCTGTTCATCTCCATGTGTTGTTCATTGTCTATGATGAACTAAATCATCCATAATCTAGGAGGTGGGAGGTAACTTGTATCGAATTTATGTTTTAATTCATATTTATGTTCATTCAATTCTTGTTGATTGTGGTGTTTATCAATCCCTCTATTATTTCACTTTGAACAAATGAATGTAATCGCAAATAATAAAGGCCTAGAGGTACGGATAACTGCATGACCAATGTGCATATGTCGCATTAATCGCTCACCATCACAATAAATTGGACCTATCGATGCACGAGAGTGATAAGTTAGGACCAGTTCATACATGATTTAGGTGACGATAAATCATATGTTTTTGTGCTTAGGATATAGAATGGATGAATGTTATGGATGGAGGTTGAACCAATAGTTCAACAGACTATATCTATCTTTTGTGAACGAACCCAAGAAATTGAATGATAATTATTGTGAATTAAGCATAAATGAGATACAAGTGAAACCCGAATCCTAGATTGTTATCCACCATAAGATCTTCATAACCTGTAATTATTGCTAATTAGTTAAACACCTAAATATTAATAGTAGATTAGAATAGAATAATTATAAAAACCCCCCCTTTAGATTAATAATTTGCTATCAATAAATTGCACTATTCGTGATCTCTTGTCTCTGTGGGTTCGACCCTTGCTTCCAATACTATTCTATAATAGTCTTGTCCACTTGCAAGGAAAAATTTAAAATAAGACATCGATCAATTGTCAAACTAATCCGGTCAGGAGGTGCGGTGCTCCTCACCAATCAAGATGGGGAAGACCTTGTTCGGCCCTTCAACCTCGACAAACTCAAAAGGTACTATGCGTGAATCGATAATATTTGGTCACTGCATCCCTCTCCAGCTCGCTAGGTTGAAAACCCGAAAGGACGACCTAGGCAAAAGTTAGAGCAAAGAAAAAAATATACAAAAGAAGAAATAAGGGCTCGCTGGGTTGAAAACCCGAAAGGGCGGCCTAGACAAAAGTTAGAGCAAGGAAAAAAAAGAACCATGAGGAAAAGAGAGAGAATACAGTCTCCAAAACCCCGGTATCTGATCTTCAGCCTGCCAGAGTCTTCAGCATATTCAGAAAAGATGGTCTTGACCGGCCAAAGAGAAAAACCACGACAGAGCTCATATAAAACATCAAAAGATAATATGGTACAATCCATAAGGTGCAACTTAGGGATAAGTGTCTAAGATGTATAGATTAGCATTTATTTATGTACACTTGCCTATACACATGCTACCTATATCCCCTATTCCTCCTAAACTATCCATTTATCATGCAGTTGTGGGTTCCCTGAATGCGCTCGCGCCCGCCTCTTGGATAGGGGTATGTCCAAGCGAATGCGGTGACATCCACGCTCCTGCTCCACCCTCCCTTGTCTGTGGGAGGACGAAATCAAAAGTGCGAGAGGAGGTCTTTGTCTAATAAGCGCTGATACGCCTCGGTTGCCTTTAGTGGATTTTTGGTCCAATATGGGAGCTTTGGAATTTCTATGTCAAGTTATCCCTTTTTTAGGAGATACCAGGATATAGGAATACATCACCTTTCCATTCCCATTCTCCCTTGTTTAGGGGAGAACGTGAAAGTGCAGAGAAAGATGTTGCAGCGCCCCTACTATGGATTTTATGAAAATAGCCTTATGGCCTATTTCGGATCATTATGGGTGCTTTGGGTTTTCTATGTCAAGTTATCCCTTGTTTGGGATACCAGACATAGGAATACATCACCTTTCCATTCACATTCTCCTTTTTAGGGGAGAAGCGTGAAAGTGCAAAGAAAGATGTTGCGAGGCCCCACCGATCCAAAATGTTGTAGAGTCGCCATCTTTATTTTAAGGCAAAAATAAAGCAAAACCGTAAAAAGAAAAAACCGTAGATGAAGAAAACGGGTTCGGAGGCTAAGTTACGAGTTGGGAAGGTGCTAGGCACCCAACTCACTTTCGGTCTCAAAACGGTTTTTGGCTAAAGTATGCTTTTTGTTATATTTATTCAACAGATAAATAAAGAATTAACTGCCTACAAATACATCCATTACATCTATATTATTTACGGACTTGCAACAATCTCTTTTACAAACAATTACAAATATACTTGAAAATATTTTGCCATTATAATGGCTACATTTAGTATTATTTCCTAACAAAATCCGGCAAAGATAATAACCGCTATATATTTACATTAGGCCGAATTGGAAATAATCTTGTTACAAACAAAGACTTTAATGAATAAATAATGCAAATAATTACAAATACATCTGAAAACATTTGGCCATAATAACGGCTACCTTTAGTACTATTTCCTAATTAAATCCGGGCAGCACAACTGCTTATATAACTACATTGGGCCGGATTGGAAATAATACTGTTACATACAAAGACTTTAAAATAAAAACTTACAGACAGCCTAGGGTGTGCTTGCTCTGTCCCTCGGAGAGAGAGAGAAAGAGTCTTTTTTGTTGTTGTTGTTGTTGTGCAGGTGTTTGTGTGTTGTGTGTTGTGTGAATTTGGGCAAAGGATCGCATGGATCGCTTCCTCGAAAGTTACTTTTTGCCTGGGATTCGGGTAGAGTAACCTGCTTGTGTTTCGGGTTGTTTGTCGCTTGAGGTAGGTTGAAATCAAAGTGTAATAACGACTTATTTCTTGTCTGTTTTGCCTTTTAAATCGGCAGAGCAACCCGCTCTTTCCACGATTTTGACCGAAAAGGGTGGATACCTAGCCGGGGGGCTAAGGTTCACTTCTACCTCCGTTGGTTTTGTGTTTGGCGGAGGTTTGGCAGGTTTCGAGGCTTTTTGAGGTGATCGCCACTATCTCACACCGCTTCTCTATTTCTCCACCGAACGAGAACGCGAGAAGCTTTACGCAAATTTTCTCGCTTCGAAATGAGGAGCCGAGCCTCTCAGATTTATAGGAGGAAACAGGGACATTGACGGAATTTAATTCTCTTCTCTCGCTCCGCTTGATTGTACATCGCGCGCTGAGAGAGTTGTATTTTACGGCAAATGTTTGTATATCACGTGCACTAGAGAAAGCATTTTGGGCGCCACCCCTCCATTTTGGGCGCCAAGCCCAATTTAATGGGTAGCCACGCCCATTTTCAAAATATGCCATTTTTGAACACTTTAGTCCCTGCAATTCATCCTTTTGCGCATCCTCGCTTTGTCCTTTTGCACTTTTGACCCCAGTAACTTGACATTTGTTAATGTTTTAACAGTCTTGATATTTTATGTCATGTCACATACCGGGTACGAAATTGGGGTGTCTAGCCCGCCTGAATGGTCTATCGCCGTCACGTCACCGCGACTGCATACTTTTTGCGAGGTGCGTAAGAAGCCCCGCCTCACTAGCGTGAGAACCTCCGTGAGGTGTCCTCCTCCTCGTCCCTCAGACGCCATTGTCCCCGGATAATGGGACGACTTGGGCCGCGACTATCACCTCTACGTACGCGCGGCGCTTGCTTCGCCCGGCCACGAGATGGATCGCTTCATCTTCTTACCGGGGGTTGCTCTACCGACTCGTATTACTCAAACGGGGAGGCGCGTTACTGGGTCCCGCCTCATCAGGATCAGGAGCCATCCGGGCACCAAGGCTATGCACTCACCGAAATTCCTCTTGCAGAGCCTGATGAACCACCAGTCCCGAACTTTCCATATCCTCGCCAATTTCCATCAAACGAGCATCTATGCCGCTGCTTACTCGCCGTCCGAGGATTCCGCCAAGATGCATGCCTAATGACACGGAGTAACTCCTCGCCAGCAGCCACCAAAGATCACATCCATGATATATACTCATGGGACAAAAGCATATACTTAGAAAAGGCGTAAGCTGATTCCCGCAAAGAAAAATTGAGCTCCCACATATCGCAGATGAGATTGCCCACTTCCCTATTCATCTGCAACTCCTCAGTCAGGGGATGGCTCACATCCGAAATGACCTACTCCCTGCCAAACTGGCGAAGGACTCGGTACGCCAGATAAAAAGTGGTTTGTTCGAGACTAGGCAGAATGACCTGGGCATAGACCTCGATAAACATAAAAAATGTATGGATCCGCCAATGGCTAACCACCCAGATAATCTCCATGGAACCGATGCGAAGAAAGTACTCTATCTAATCATGCTCAGAAAAATTAGTCTGGTGATAATAGCCGCGAGAGCCATAACACCCGGGATCATACGTTCCTCCCATAAGCATTGGACCCATCACCCAGTTAAGGTGCTCCTCCAGCCACATATGAATCAAGAGAGGGCTGCTAGAAGGGAACATTTCATCACCAGACAAAAAAACGTCCAGGCCAAACAAAGTTTCAGCCAAAATGACCAGGATAATATTTACCCGATGGTCTCGAGCCTGCAGCACCAGGTCCACGACCCACACATCTATAAATTCAGGTTGGCCCACCAGGAGGTACCTTCCCATAACACAAAGAAAGAGGGCAGCCAGCCGACGCCGTAGGTAGACTAGGTCGCCTTCCCTATATTCAGTATAAGCAGCGGGAAGAACGGTCAAATTAAAATTGACTCCGTTATAAAAACCTGAAGTAGCTTCACGGGTCGAGCCAAACAACTCTCATATTGCCATAAAAGGGTGCCTCCGCGCAGAAGGCACAACGATAGGCCCAATGGTCGGCATCCCCACCATACCACAAAACTCCTCAAAAGGTAGGACACATCTCGTTCAGGCAAAAATTAAAAAGATGGCTCTGCACTGACCAGAACCTGGACTCTCCCCTCAGCATATCCCAATTAATGCGAAGGGTTCACCATGACAACAGGCATCGATAGCCATAGATGTGGTCAAACCAATCTCGTTTCTCTTCTCGCAAAGAAAGTATCCAGAGATCCAGTGAGTTCTCATATATCTCCATTTCCAAAGCCGTGTGGACAAGTGCGGCCATCTCTGGAAAAAAAAACAAAAAATTTATATCGAACTAAATAAGAGAAAGACCGAGCAAAGAGGAAACTTAGCACTGATTATGGCTTAAGAAGAGAAAGAAAGTCGGATGACGGTGTGAAGATGGACGCTGCCTCGGCTTCCTTTTATACTGAAAATCGAAGAAACAGACGAATATTAAGCACAGTGCACAAATAGTGGTTGGAACAGGAATGCACAGGAGAACCATGAGCGCCTCCCATGGCCACTCTGGGAGCCGCGCCCACAGCCTCTATGGGCGGCACCGAGAGGTCCCACCTCTGCCTCCCAAAACTCCCTGGTATCCTTGTTTCGGACTTTGGCTGCTCCACTGTTGGCTCTGTTTGTTCACAAGAAATAGAAAAGGAAACCGAAGCTAGGCAATAGCCCTCGCCTGCCAATGAAAAATATCAAACACAGGAAGAGGCGGCTGCCTTTTCTTCTCCACAGAATGCCAGATATACCTGTTTTAAATCCGAAGGTGTATTCCCCCAAACCTTCATCCATAAACTACAGTGTGCCATTACCTTTAGATAATGGTCTAGATTTCTTTTATTCTTAGAATAATTGGGTCTTCATCATCATGTCATGCATCGTAGAGTAAAATAAAATACATTGCATTTAGAAATATGTACAGAGTCTGACACAACAAAAAGCTAATAAATGCAGGTAAAAGAGCTAATGACCACGAGAAGATTTGTTCCTACCAAAATTTCCACCCATGACCCGAGGGCCGCTCCCACCAATCTTATACTCCCGTCCTCTTGCTCGAGCATGACTCGACCCGTCGGCATCATCATCATCATCCTCGCCCCGGCGCCTAGCCTGATTAACAGCATCATTTCCCCGGCAAGTGAACTCGTCCAGAAGTCGCTGATATAATTTGTTGATGCTGAAAAATCCCCTCAACAACTTCTTGTACGAAGAAGCATCAACCTGGGAAAAGGTGTGAAACAGCAAAAGAAAATATGTCAGCCTCAAAAGAAAAAAAATGATGCAAGTATGAAGAAGCAGAAGAAATATACCGCACGGGTCCGCTCTGGGATCTGGTACTGCTCGGGGATATCAACATCGGGCAAAATCTCCTCCATGAGTCTTCCGTCACGACGATACTAGAAGGTGGAGAAGTCCTCAGCAGGCACGAAGAAATCTGACTGCACGTCAGGAACCGGACAAGAAGGCATTGGCCTATTATAGACGTCGGATGCACGCCTAGCCGCTACAGGAGCAGGATGGAGCATGGTCCTCAGAAAATCTTCATATGCCATGATAGGATAATCACTCTGAGGAACAATGTATCTCGACAGGTACAGATACCTGTTCGGAAAGAAGTCTGGGACAATCACCCAGGCTGGAGGTGCAGGTGGTGTCACTGGAGGCACCAGATACATGAAATGCTGGCGGTTAACCCGTTCGCCCATATACAGTGAATCAACCATAATGGATACCATCAGAATTCGGCAACGGTTCATCTCCAGAGATATCAAATAAGGTCCAGCCAAACCCCTCCAGGGATATAAGTGCACTGTGCCCGAGCTCGAGCTCGCAATCCTATCTCGCATCCTTATCTCGTCCAAAAACTTGCCATCCCGATCCTCCTCTACCCGATTGGCGTTCACAAACTCAGCCAGGAACGGTGGCTCGTGAATGCGGTTGCGCAGTGGGCCCGAAGTAAAATGAAAAACAGAATAGGCTCAGACCTACAAAAAAAAAAGTCAACCAGAAAAGAAAGAAAAGTATTGGCAAAAATCAAAAGCAGGAAAAAAGAAAAAAAAAGATACCTCCCAAGCTGGAGCGAAACCATTAAGAACCGGCGAATCATTACGGCTGGCCCTGTCCATGGAAGCATAAAGCTCAGCCAAGCCTGCCTGTCCCCAGTCATAATCAATGACGCGGTCCAGATCCCGCAGACATCCCGGGAGAGAAACCCTCAGAGTAGTGGATGAGTTGGCAAACAGTGATACCCCCAAAAAGAAGAACAAGAATGCCTTGGCAATGCGAGTCACAACCTCGCTATCATTCTGGTCAACTTTTCCCAGCATGTTCTACCAGCCAACTCCTAACACTGCCAATCTTGATCTCATCGGTAGTCTTGTACTCGGGTTCAAAACCCAAAAGATCTTCCACTACGTCATGATGATGTTGGAGGGTGTAGTCCAGCTCCAAAGCCCTACCAATGCTGGTAGAAATACCCGTGATTGCAGCAAAATCATACGGGGTCAATGTAGCCTCTCCTCTGCTAAAATGGAAGGTATGGGTGGTGTCCCACCAGTAATCCCGCAAAACCTCAAAGATCGACAGGTAGTTGCGAAAAGGACGAAATACTCGCAAAAACACGCCAAAGCTGGAAGACTCCACCAAAAGATGTGCTGGCAAAGGCATAAGATTGTAAATCGTTACAACCTTGTCACAGTTGGCCCAGATCCTGGCCAAAGCCCTACGAGCCTGAAAACAAAACAAAAAAACAACAATATCAGAATCATAAAAAAAAAAAAAAAGGAAGGTGAATTCTTATCTTTTATTAGTCCCTTATGCATACCATTAAATTATGACATGCCCAAAATATATGATACATGTTGCTTAGAAATAGAAAATATATATTGCATGAGTAAAAAAAATCAAATCAAAAAGTAAAGTAAAAAAATAATGATGAAATGACAGTAAATGATGTATATACATATGTTATGTTGACATCTGAATATGTACATTTATTTTTTAAAATAATTGCATTTTGCATGCATAAAAAAACAAAAAAAAAGTCATAAATTGTTACATCTTGCACACGGCATAAAAAAATGTGTTGCATTTTGCATTCAAAAGAAAAATACATGTTGCATTTTTACACACATTTAAAATAAAATATCCATGCAGCATTTTAGCGAGCATTTAAATATCCCTATGGTGCATTTACAGTTCCATGCATAAGAATGATAAAATATGATAAATGATATGTACATGCTTTAGAAATCTATCATGTGCAATTATCTCCAAATAGTTGCATATTGCATTTATTTGAAATAAAAAAAATGTTGCAAGAATTAAAAAAGAAATATTTCTGTTAAATTTTGCATACAATATATCTCTGCAGTACGTGCACATGTCCGAAAAAAAATATATCCGAAAAAAATACACCATGCATTCGAAGAGTCTATTGCATGAGCATGCATCATAAAAAATATTTTGAAACCCAAGCATGCATCATATAGTCAAAACATATCAGTAACATGAAATATCCATCACAGAATCGAATAGTGTCAATTGCTCAAGTATGCATCGCAAAATTAAATAGCACGAATTTCATATTTTTGCTATATATAATTGCCGAATTGCATCATCCTAGCATATAAATTGCATGCATAAGCATCAAAATCAAGAGCAGGTATACTCTAGAAATCCAAAACAACAAAGAAATCCAGTAGATCTGAAAATCGACCAAATGAGTTTGTGAAAAAAGAAACTTACAGCGGGAATCGGAAGATTAGAAACGTGCATGTGCCGATCACGAAGGATATTGCCCCAATCATCCTTCGAAAAAAGATATTTGACATGATTTCAGGTCAAAGGAGGAAGTTCTCGTCTTTCGCGTCCAAATATGGATACATCGGTGCTTTCCCCTTTCGAGATTGCGAAGAAGAAGCCATCTATCAAGAAAAACAATCGATTTGGTGAAAGAAAATCAAGAAAATGCGGAGAAATGAAGAAATGAGCTTGTCGGCAGTAACAATGGCAGCAAGAATGACGAAGGAAAGAAAATGAAGAAGCTGCTACTGCTTTCCTTTCATTCCCCATAACTTATAAAGAAAAGAAAAGTAAAGTTCACTTTCCTCCCTCCAAAGTTCAAAGTTCAGGACTTAAACATCCAAGTTTGCTCAAATAGCAAAAAGGCCCTGAAAGCATAACGACAAGTTAACAAAGTTAGCTTTGTTAACAAAAAGTGACGGCCATCTATCAAAAATTAAAAAAATAGCTCATATCCCCAGCAGGTTAGCCACAAGAAGGTCAGAGAAGTAGAAATCATATCATTCAAATCCTCAGCAAGATACCTGCAGCAGCAGCAAAAGAAAAATGCAACGGCAAAAGAAAATCCCCAGCAAAGAAAAAGAAAATGCAGAAAGAAAGAAAAAATGCAGAAAGAGAGAAAGAAAAAGCGGCAGCAAAAAAAAAAATGAAAGCAAAAGCAAAGAAAACAAAGGAAAAGAAAAAAGGGAAAGGTAAAGCATTTTACCTATCACATGCATTATATCGGAGCCTGGTTGTGTTAGATCTTTTCCGCAAAGGGTGCATACCCTGGGTCACTAAGGGAAAAGGTTGGTCCCACTATTGCTTTCGACGAAGGGTGCCTATCCCTGAGGGTGCAATGTTTTATGATGTGCTCCACCTGGTTGTGTTAGATCTTTTCCGCAAAGGGTGCATACCCTGGGTCACTGAGGGAAAAGATTGGTTCCGCCATTGTGTTTGACGAAGGGTGTCTATCCCTGAAGGTGCAATGTTTTATGATGTGCTCCATCTGGTTGTGTTGGATCTTTTTCGCAAAGGGTGCATACCCTAAGTCACTGGGGAAAAGATTGGTTCCACCATTGCGTTCGACGAAGGGTGCATATCCCTGAGGATACGATGTTTTATGATGATGATGTGCTCCACCTGGTTGTTGGATCTTTTCCACAAGGGGTGCATACCCCGGGTCACTTAGGGAAAATATTGGTATCATTGTGCTCCACCTGGTTATTGGATCTTTTCCGCAAAAGGTGCATACCCCAGGTCACTTAGGGAAAAGGTTGGTATCATTGTGCTCCACCTAGTTGTTGGATCTTTTCCGCAAGGGGTGCATACCCCAGGTCACTTAGGGAAAAGGTTGGTATCATTGTGCTCCACCTGGTTGTTGGATCTTTTTTATAAGGGGTACATACCCCGGGTCACTTAGGGAAAAAGTTGGTATCATTGTGCTCCACCTGGTTGCTGGATCTTTTCCGCAAGGGGTGCATACCCCGAGTCACTTAGGAAAAAGATCGGTCCCATCTATCCCACTAGTATGACTGTTGTTGTTTGCATGAGGTCGAACTATGTTTGGTCTGATTCCTTTTATTAAGGGATACGTAGGCAACCTATTTCAGTAGGTGCGACCATTATAGAGTATAAATTACATATTTGTTTAAAAACTACGATACCCTGCTATAACTGACTAAATATGTCTAAGGTATGTGAGATTTGAATTGCATTATAAACTGTTGCATTATAACTGCTACCTATTGCATCTCTCCCCATTATAATTTCCACAAAATTTGGAAGTCTATTTTTTATCAACGATGTTCGTTTACTCAGTAAGCTTCAGGTTACCCGTAAACTCCATCGTTGAGGGGCTCTGTAGACACCCCAATTTCGTACCCATGGTATGTAACATAACATGAAATATCAAGACATGTTAAAACATTAACGAATGTCAAGTTACAAGGTTAAAAATGTAAAAGAAAAAACAGGATGCGTAAACAGTGAAATGTATGGGGCCAAAGTGTCAAAAAGGAGGCCAACAAGAAGCCCAGGCGCCACCCACACTCCTACCAGGCATGGTGCCCACCTCCCCCATGGGTGGCGCCCAACAGTGCACTATGCACTGTAGCTTTCTGCCTTTGGTACAATCTCTCAAGCGTGCGGTACAAGCCGATGAAGCACAGAAGAAGAAAAATTAATGACGAAGGAGTCCATTTTCCAGCCTATAAATAGAGGCATTTGGCTTGTGAAAATTCACTCTGCACACACCGCAAACTTCACACTCATCGCACACAGTTCACACACCGCTTAAAGTTTACGCAGAGAGTGATCGTCTTAAGAGAAATCCCTCCTCTAAGCCTCGAAGCTCTGTCAAGTCTCCCCCAAACACAAAACCAACCGGTCAAAATGAACCTTAGCCTCCTCGCTAGGATTCCACCCTATTACTCCGGTCCAAAAATCCTAAAAAGAGCAGTTGCTCTACCCAAATCCAGACGCCAAATCAAGAAGCAGCGGTTGCTCGCGATTTCCGCCCAAAGAATCAAACAACAAAGAAAAAGCAAGCGCTTGCTCCGCCCTTCCTTCTGCTGAAAGCAGCTTTCAGAAGTAGTTACTCTGCCCGAATCTCTGCAACAACAAAAGACTCCCTCTCCCGGAAGGACATAACGAGCGCCCCTAAAATCTACTAGAAGTTAGTGGTACGGGATAAAAGCCCCCGCGCTTCAAAAGGTAGGCTATTTAAAGTTTTAATATAAAAGTGCTATTTTCAGCCGGCCCGATGTAATAAATATAAGTAGTTATGATGCCCGGATTTCTATAGAAAATAGCACTAAAAAGAGCCATTATTATGGCCAAATATTTATTAATGTATTTGTAAGTCCTAAAAAGAGACTACTGTAAGTTTGTAATAATATATGTACAGATATGTATATTTAAATGATTTATTTCAATTGCTAAATAAATATAATAAAAGAATATTTAGCCAAAAAACTTGTTTTGAGACCGAAAGGGCGAGTTGGGTATATAACACCTTCCCACCTCATAACTTAGCCTCTGAACCCTTTTACAAAATCTGGTTATTTTTTGGTTTTTCTTTATTTCTCCTTAAAATAAAGATGGCGACTCTGTTACAACATTTTGAGTCCACAGTGAGGCCGGGCGTTTTCCCACGCACCCTTACAACATCCTTTTTGCACTTTTAATTTCGTTTTCCCCTAAATAAGGGAAGATGGAATGAAAAGGGTGTTGCATTTTTTGAATCTTATTTTTCTCTAAACAAGGGAGGATGAGATACAGAAAAATCCAAAGCACTCACAGTGGACCAAAGTACACTTAGTGACAGGGCGTATTCAACGCGCTCTTTACAACACTCTTTTTGCACTTTTAATTTCGTTTTCCCCTAAACAATGGAAGATAGAATGAAAAGAGTGATGTCTTCCCCCGAATCTCATTTTCCCCTAAACATGGGAGCACGAGATCTGGGGGAATTTTCTGGGGCACTCACAAGAGGTCATAGCCAATGAGGGTTGCCTCAACTTTGAGTTTCCAAGTGATGTAGTTGGTGGTGGTAAGTTTGGTGATGTTGTGGTAGGAGATGTTCATGAGTTGTAAGGTTTGATTTGGATCAATGGATTTTGGACGGTGAGGGTTTGGTTGCCGGAAGCCATGGAGGCGGAAGATGGGCGACGACGACAAAGGTAGAAAGAGAGGTTTTAGGAGCAAAAATTTGATACCATGTAGAAACTCACAATAATTATGAATAACAACATAACCCTTTCATTGATTGAATCACCTATTTATAGAGAGTTATAATTAGGGTTACACAAGGAGTAGAGTACAAGAAACTTATACAAGGTAGAGGTTCTAATAAGGTAAGAACTATACAAGGAAAGGGAACTATATACGGTAGTTACAACTAAATAATAATTACAAATATTTATTCTCTAATAGATATATGCAAGTGCATGTTGTGCACGTTGCTTGTTGCTACTACGTGCCCTTGTTAGACCAACATGACTATACCCATGGCGGCTTGCCCAACTCAAGTCACCTTTTAAATTTGGATTTCATATTTTGTAGTGTCACAGTCAAACCAAATCACATAACTCGTAATTGTTTTATTATTATTTCAGGTTATGAGTTATGTTATATGCACCTAATTAGTAAGCACTTCAATTTGTGTGCAAAATAATGTGACATCTATGTATATCTTATTTGACATCTTATGGGCTCCACAGCCTCTACTGTAAGTGAAAAAGCAAAGCTAACTAGATTACACATCATTTTATGTTGGAATAATTGTGGGTCGGTACCATTTTATAGAATTATAAAAACGCTCAAGTACCCTGTTTTTTTATTCAATCGGATAAGTCCAATTTAATAAAATTGTTCCTAAAATACCCACCGTCGTCTTCAATGAGATAAGAAGCAAAAGAGAAACCCAATTTCTTCCTTCCTCCTTCATTTGTTTCTCCGTTTGAGCTACCTACTTAATCTTTCTTCTTCGAACTTCCTCCATGAAGAATACGTCTAGCTATCGAAACCTACCCTTCCATTTTCTTTGTTTATTTATTACAAAAACAAATGTGACAATCTAACAATTGCTTTTGAGATGGAATTATTTAGAGCCCTACAAAAAAACATACAGTAATTGTCGTTCTATGTTTGTGAGTGTATGTGTGTGTGAAATTGTATGAGAGAATGGGGGCGGGATTGAGGTTGAGATCAAGATCAGGTTGTGTGACGTATTTCCACCTGTATCCAGTCCTGAAACAAACCCATCGGCCACTGCTTTGATATCTTTGCAAGTGTAACAAAATGCAAGTCACTCAAGCATGCACTGAGTTGCAAAATTTCTAGAGTGAGATTGATGATCGTTTTTTTTAGAGAAATAACATACGTATGAAGGGAAAGGAATTCCAACTCCCATTTCTGCTTCTGCTGGAACGATTGCTTTCATTTACAAAAGAGTGCTGTCATTGAAAGGAATAAGCAAAGCTTTCAGGAAAATCCAATTGGGCATCGTTGCCTCCAATGTGGACGTCGTTGCCTTTGATGTGGGCATCGTTGCCTCTAACTTGCAAAATGTGATAATATGAATTAAAATTGTAGGAATGTGGCAATCACAGTACATGACCCAAAATGAACGACGCCTAATGTTTTGAGCGGTGCCCAAATTTCGGTAGTGGCTTTTGCATTTTGACGCCTAAAATTTTGAGTGATGCCCAATTTTTTTCGTTACGAGGGCCAAATTTGGGCTGTGGCTTTGTTCGCGCGTCTTTCCTTCATTAAGTGTATCTTCGTTATTTTTCCTCAAAAAGTGTACTGTAGCGATTTAAAATAAATATATTAGACTTTTACGGTTATATTTTCTCCACATGAGACCGGCCCGATTATCACCATTTTATGTTCACATTAAGTACTCGTTACATTACTCTAGTATTACTTCTGGTTTAAATGATGACAATATCCATCCAAAGAAAAAGAGAAATAAATAACATATAGAATGATGGCATAATAACCAAGCTTGGGTCAGATGGGAGAAAAGCCCAAACGGGGATGAGAACGACAATCCTTTACACTCATAATTAATTTTGTTTATTTACGATTGATACGTGACAAGAATCCAACGGTAGAATAGGAGATGAAATATAATTTTGGAATAGATGATCTGACCCTTACATCATGGCTTATAGCAGATCTATAGGGCTAGTCTAGCTTCCTCTTTGAGAAATGCTAATAAGTTTGTTTACTTTAGAGTTCATACTCTTTCTTAGACACAATTAATTAGTAATTGTACCATTTACTTCTCAAAAGAAAAAGAAAAGAAAAAAACTAATATGTACTCCCCGCCCCATTTACATACTGGCAAAAAAAATCTCATTCTAATATCGAAATGTCAATACGGGACAAAATTAACTAAATATTTAAAATAATTCTTCGTTTCTCTTTATTTTCTAATAAAGTTTTTATCAATTAAAATATATTAAGAATAAAAAGAAATTACTTTCACTGCAATAATCATTTATTCACTACATTCATTTAAAGCTAAGCTTATATAGACAAATTTATCCCCTTCTTAAATTCATGTTATGGATTACATAGAATAAGACTAGCATATGTTTTATTATTGATATCACGAATATAAGATTTGATGAAAATATAAATATTAATTATTGTTGTGAATCCAGAATACTTGCCAAACAAATACAATTAAGAGTTCAATCTTCACAGTGTTAACAATTCAAGTTGCAAAAGAGGTTAGAACAAGAAAATAACAGAATATAAATAATTTCAGTTCAATAGTATAATCAGAATAAACTCAAGAGTGTCCTCGACCGAAGGCCTCACTTGATCTGTCTAGGACTTATGGAAAACTTGATCTGTCTAGGGCTCTCGATTTGTTTAGGGCTTATGGAATGCTTAGGCTCAGATCCCCATAACAACACGAGGGCTTATGGAATGCCTAGGCTCAGATCCCCATAATAACACTGCTTATAGAATGCCTAGGCTCAAATCCCCATAACAACACGACTTATGAAATGCCTAGGCTCAGATCCCTGTAACAACATGACTTACGAAATACCTAGGCATAAATCCCCATAACAACACAGCTTATGGAATGCCTAGGCTCAGATCCCCATAACAACGCGCCTTATGGAATGCCTAGGCTTAGATCCCATAACAACACGACTTATGGAATGCCTAGGCTCAGATCCCCACAACAACTATAGTTTTGTCCAACCAAAGAGTTCCAAATCGTAGAACCAAAGTCATGGTTCCAAGAATTCTAGAGCCCAACCTTCCAACGGAAATGAAACCCAAGAAAGAGACCCCTCTGAACTGTTGAAACTCGAAATCACACCCAAGAAAGAAACCCCTCTAAAACCACACAGTGTTTCCCTTAACATATTGCCGCTCACAGCTTATTAAAGCAAGATAAAAACAAGAGTAGAGCACACACAGTATTTCCCTTCACAGATTGTCACTCTCAAGTTATCAAACCAAGAGAAAAAGAAGAGAAGAGAGTTCGGGAGAGAAAGAGAGCTCAGATTGTTCGATTGCAGTACTTGGAACTATAGAGGTGGGGTAGTATATATAGCCCGTAGGAGATAAGGAGCAGAAGACGAGACAACTTCTATAATGATGCTATTAAACAAGAATGAGGAAGACGGGGTCAACACATCTCAAAGTAAAGAAGACTAAAAATTAAACCTTCAATTTAAGACACATGTTAGTCATATAGAGTATAGACTAAGGGGGTTGGGCTAGTTTTGGGTTGATGGGCCTAACTTTGGAAACATGCTGTCCAAACAAGGTTTGGGCCTAGCCACTATTAAGAATCTCCACCTTGGAACAAGTGATGGTTCTATCACGAAACTCAAAGGACATTTACAAGAGGTACATCACAGTCTATTTACAGGACTTGTTCCAACACAAAGTAGGATGTAAAACAAGAAACAAATACAAAAATCACTAAAATATTGTAAGAGCAACCCCATTGTGCCTTCTTAACCATCTTCTAATGAAGAAGATGTCATTTTATCACCATTGTTCATCTTCTTGCTATGCCAACTAGGAGAGAGAAACATATTTCTTCCTAAATAGGAAGTTATCTTTTGGGGAGAGAGAAGAGAGAGGGGACCGGTTGTCACCTCACTTTGTGTGTGTGTGTGGGGCTTTGTATATGTGACAAGATTAAATTTAATATTTTTTATGTAAGAAGATTATACAATGGGAATATATATTTTTAAGTGGCTAAGAAGATAAAAATGTGTAGGTGGTAGTGGGACCCAGCTATGAAGATGTATAGGAAGATTTATACAATGGGGATGCTCTAAAGGGTAATATGCTCACACTTTCCTGTTAAATATTTTATTTAGATAGTTTTATTAGTATATTATTTTCCTTATTTATAGAGTTTTATTAGTATATTATTTTCCTTATTTATAGCTAGTATATTGTTATTTATGATTGATTGAGATTTCCTTTATTTTAGCTTAGGAAAGATATTGTAATCCTGGCATATATATCACCTTGGTAGTGATCATAATCAACAAGGAAAGTTTGACAATCTTTCATGGTATCAGAGCACTAGGGTATTTTTTTATGCGCCACTTCCTTCTGCTATCTCGTCTTCCGCCTTCTTCTGTCTCTATCTCTTCTTGCCTCTTTCATGGCTTCCTCTAAGTCATCCTTCCACCCAGCTCTTGCCGTCTCCAACATCAAGAACCACATTCCTATTATTCTTGAAATGGAGAACATCCAATATGCGACGTGGGTAGAGCTCTTCAAAATCCATGCCCGTTCCTACCGTGTCATCACTCACATCGAAGCATCGGCTGACGGCACTACGACTGCACCTACAACTGATGAGGCAAAAGAACTATGGATCACCCTTGATGCTACAGTTCTTTCCTGGATATATTCCACCATATCCAGTGACCTTCTCCAAACTATTCTTGAACCCGGCTTATCGGCACTCGAAGCTTGGAATAGACTGCGTGACATCTTCCAAGATAACAAAGCTTCTTGTGCCGTCACTCTTGAGCATGAATTCTCTCACACAAAAATGGAGGACTTTCCTAATGTCTCTGCCTATTGTTAACGGCTCAAGAATGTAGGTGTTGAGGTCTCCAACAACCGTCTTGTTCTCCAAATGGTTTCGGGTCTTACTGAAGCATATAGTGGCGTCGGCACTCTTCTTCACCAGAGTAATCACATTCCTCCTTACAATCAAGCACGATCGATGCTTACACTTGAGGAGGCCGGCTTTGCCAAACAGGCAGCGACCAGTTCAGCCACCGTCTTGCTTGCTAAAGACGTTGATGAGGGCTCTTTTCCTATATCTCCTCACCAGCGTGCTTTCAGCAATGGAGGTCGGGGCAGTAACAGTGGGCATAAGGTTCGTGGTGGTGGTCGTCATAGCAACAGAGGCAGTGGTGCCCGCAATGGCCACAAAGGTGGTTCTAACAGAAGCGGTGGTCGACAAATCCTGCAGCAGCATATCGGTCCGACACAGCCATGGACCTCGTGGACGTCTCCTACCCAACATCAGTGGGCTGGGTCTTTTCTACCATGGACTATTCTGCCTTGTCCATACCCCACTACACCTTGGACTCGGCCCTCTACTCCATCTTCCCAACCTGGTCTTCTTGGTTCACGTCCTCAGCAGGCTTATTCTGCCAATCAGCTAACTCCCACGGACATTGAAGCTGCAATGCACACACTCGAGCTCTCTCCTCCGGCTCCTAACTGGTACATGGACACCGGGGCAACCTCTCACAAGACATCCGAAAATGGTACTCTCACTGCTTATTCTAATTTGAGCACATCACATGGTATTACTGTCGGAAATGGCCATTCTATTCCTATTCACGGTTTTGGTCATACTGTTTTACCTTCCCCAACCCCCCTTCACTTTAAATAACGTCCTTCATGCTCCTAAAATTATCAAGAGTTTAATTTATGTTCGTAAATTTACTACTGATAATTTAGTCTTTGTTGAGTTTGACCCGTTTGGATTTTCTGTGAAAGATTTTCGGACGGGGGCGCGTCTCATGAGATGTGATAGTCAAGGAGAATTCTACCCCATCACCACCGCTAAATCTGCTTCTCCTTCAGTTTTTACTGCTATTTCTTCTTCTTTATGGCATGACCGTTTAGGTCATCCGGGAGCCCCTGTTTTTGACTCCCTTCGAAAAACTAAATTTATTAATTGTACTGGAACTTCTATGTCTCGTGTTTATCATTTTTGTTCTCTTGGGAAACTTGTTAAATCTCCTTTCATATCATCGTGTTCTTACACTGTTATGCCATTTGACATTATACATTGTGATATTTGGACATCTCATGTATTAAGTTCTTCAGGTGATCGATATTATCTCCTGCTTTTAGATGATTACACGAATTTCTTATGGACTTTTCCACTTACAAAAAATTCTGACGTTTATTCTACTTTCTTAACGTTTAAATTTTTTATTCGAACTCAATTCGAATGAGACATTAAAACTATTCAAAGTGATAACGGCAGAGAATTTGATAATAAGTCTTTTTGGACATTTTGTCACCTTCATGGTATTTCTTTTCGTCTTTCTTGCCCCTATACATCTTCTCAAAATGGCAAGGCTGAACGAAAATTTCGGTCTATTAACAACATCATTCGTACTTTACTGATGCACTCTTCCGTTCCTGTTTCTATGTGGCATCATGCTCTTAAATCTGCAACCTACCTTTCCAATATACTTCCAAGTAAATTTTATATCAGAAAGATCCCTCCTACTCTCATCTCCGTGTTTTCGGGTGTTTATGCTATCCTCTCTTCCCCTCGACTAATATTCATAAACTTCAAGCCCATTCTACCCCGTGTGTGTTTTTAGGGTATTTGGACCATCATTGTGGTTACAAATGCTATGATCTTTCCTCTCATAAAATCATTATTTGTCGTCATGTCGTTTTTGACGAAACCAAATTTCCGTTTTCTACCCTTCGCAAACCTTCCCCTCAAACTTATGATTTTTTTACAAGATAATATTTCTCATATTATTCTAAATCATTTGGCCTCCCCTCCTGAATCTAGCCCATTCCTCCTTCCTACCTCTTCCGGCCCAGTATCGCCCCTTCCTTTCCCACCTGGCCCAAGTTCCAGCCCACCCATGTCCACCACTGCTTCAATGTCGTGCCAACCCCCCTCCTCTCCTTTAGCCACCGGCCCAATAATTATAAGCAAGCATGGCATAGTCAAACCCAATCCCAAATATAGTTTTTTCTCTCATCTTCCTAAATCGCCTATTCCCAGTAACCACATGTCTGCCCTTAAAGACCCAAATTGGAAAATGGTCATGGATGACGAATATAATGCTCTTATTATGAAGAAGACGTGGGAATTAGTACCTCGTCCTTCTAATGTTAATGTTATTCATTCCATATGGATTTTCAGACATAAAGAAAAATATGATAGTTCTTTTGAGAGGCATAAATCACGTCTTGTAGGTGATGGCACACTACTAGAAATCGTGCCTTCAGCGACGGAATTTTCAGCGACGGAAATTTAGCATCAGCGACAGAATTGAGCATTAGCGACGGAATTTTCCGTCGCTGAAGGTCACCTATAGCGACGGAATTGAGCATCAGCGACGGAATTGAGCATCAGCGACGGAATTAAACATCAGTGACAGAATTGATCAGAGACAGAATTTTTCGTCGCTGAAAATAAACTGAAATTAAATTCTGAAAACTTTCAGCGACGGAAAATTCGTAAGACCTTCATGACCGAAAAATTCGTCGTGAATATTTCAAAATTTAATTTCAGTTTATTTTCAGCGACGGAAAATTCCGTCGCTAAAAATAAATTGAAAATTAAATTATAATGAATATAAAATATCAATAATATTTGAAATTAAATTGAAATTAAATTAAAATAATATTTGAAATGTTAATTTAATAATATAATATCAATAATTAAAATGATTTGCATCAATATAATTACAGAAATTAAAACATTCACATTACAACTTAACTTAATGTAACTTAACGTAACGTAACGTTAACTTAAATTGAATAAAAATTAAAATAATATTTGAAATATTAATTTAATAATATAATATCGATAATTAAAATGATTAACATCAATATAATTACAAAAATTAAAACATTCACAATACAACTTAACTTAACGTAACGTTAGCTTAAATTGAATTAAAATTAAAATAATATTTGAAATATTAATTTAATAATATAATATCAATAATTAAAATGCTTAGCATCAATATAATTACAAAAATTAAAACATTCATATTACAACTTAACTTAACGTAACTTAACTTAACTTAACATAACGTAACGTAACGTAACTTAATGTAACGTAACGTAATGTAACTTAACTTATGTAACGACCCGACCCGGATTCCAACACGAAATCCTAAGGTCGTGCCGCTGGAACTAACTTAATAAGAGGACAAGTACTTGATAAACAGTAGTGCTAGTCAAACAGTCGAGCAAACTCGCTCTTAAACATGAACATAACACCGCACTAAAATAGCGTATTTCAAAAATCGAATCAGCAGAAGCAATATAAGAAATAAGTCCCAAGCTATGAAGCTCGAAACCAACGACAATGAAACCAAGAGAGACATTATCTCTCAAAGAAGGAAAAACAAAACTCGCGTGCCGCAACAATGCAGACGCTAATCAAACCATTGGCACTCCAGGCCGGCGTTTCAACAAAGAACCATCCTGATATAACAATTACCCAACGGCTAAAGCATACCGGGGTCAACCAACAACTATAAAAACTAGAATAAGGAAATTCCCCAAAGCTACCATGCGTCTGAGACAATCGAAATAAATACTAAAACCACAAACAAGGCATGACACAACACGTCGGCCCAAGAAATAACCAATACAAATACCCAGTATTCTACCCGATCAAAGTCTAAATAACTTTACAAAATGTCGATCTCACAAGAATAGCAAAGTACATGAAATCAATGACAATGCTAAAAGGAACAAGACTCCACAAGCCGCTACTCGGGAAAGTCGGCCGCTACAAACACGAACCACACGATCTAACCTCGATCTATCGACTATCGCCTGCCTGCTACGCCTCGATCTACTCGACCTCGTAGCTATCGCCATCGCAACTAAAAACAAGTACGAGATGAGTCATAATGACCCAAGATGCGCTACCACAATATATATGCAACATATAATTATGTAACATAAACATAACCATGGTGTCATTTATAAATGACGTAAAAACCCGTGAAGAGGCGTCGATCGCTTCGATACTCCACAAGATATCCACTCCTTCTTACTTACTAAACCGTCCAAATGAACTGGTGTAATTCCTGCTCACACACAAATCAAATGAATTAGAAGGTAGTTCCCACAAAACATCATATGCAAGTATACATATCATTATATATACGAATCAAGCTATTCACACTGTTACCACGTGTAAGTGGTGCATGTTTATATATATACACCTATATCGGTATGTATATCTCTAAATATACATATCAAATCTCACATAAAATCATCATGCATAAGTGTGCATATCTATATATATACACATCAAGTCTTTCATATATATCTCATATACAAGTATGCATATATCTATATATACATATCAAATCTCTCATTTATCATCAGCCAATACAAACATGGTCAATAAGATCTCATGTTCAACTAACACTTTGTTATCACATAAGTGCTCATAGTAAGCCACATAAAGGATAGAGAAGATACCAAATCACTTTCGTCGTATTGCTCCCCGCAATCACAACCGTTAATCATATCGCGCCGTGATACCCGTGTTCGGTATCAAAGTACCGAGCTCTCTTCTCTGTCCGAGTTCTCTACTCAGAAAATAGCACTAGCCAATGTGCTCAATTGGTTACGACAAAGGGGCTACTTCCCCACCGTAGCTAGCAAAGGAGGTGTGTGTGAAACCCGAATCCGACGGCGATACATTACAATCACGAATCCCATAATTCGTGAAGACAATGCATCGTCCCACCATCATCATGAAAACTCAAGTAATGCCAGCTGGACTTATATGCAATGCATAAGTAGATGTTTACTTTCTAATTCTCAAGTAGATATAATGACCTACTAAACTCATACGATTATGCACATTGTTACATAAATCACAAGACCACAATAGGAACTCATTTGAGTCTCTAAATCATAAGTGCCAAGTTTGTTCACTCTATTCAATTCAAGTCCCAAAAGCTAGTAATCTAGTCAACTGGAACATAATTGTCATAGGATCTCACCACGATCCTCGTAAGGTTCAATTGTTCCTTAACTCGACTGCTAAGTCTTTACTACAATTCCAACCAAATAGAGTTTGAACACTATATGTGTTCCAAGACTCTTTTCTATGTTCTCGTTTGAGGCATAGCAAGGTTCTCATTCCATTTAGGAATCTTAGTTCAAGTCCCAAGTCAATTATATAAGGGAAGCCCAAGTTGATTATTGTGAAATCAAGCTTAGTTCAATTTTGATTCATAATTCCACTTAATAGTAGAATCCAAGTTCACCACAATTCATTAACTATAGAACAGATCAGGCACGAAGGCAAATACATTCAATATGCTCATAAGTCATATCATAGAAACACATAGAAGAATCAATTCTTGACAAGGTAGGAAATCATGCATTTAGTCATAATATAAAATATACACGTATTCCATATTCACCTATGAAATTCAACGAGTCACAACTTAACCATCAGTCCATTAGTACTATCCAAGACTACCCCGTTAGTCTCGGATCATGAAGCCATTTACTAAACTCTTCCTAGAGTAGTAACTCATTCAATAACACAAAAGTCGATGGTAGTCAAAGACTTAAGCAACACTAGAGCGGTAATAACCCGTAAGGTCAAACCATACCGGTGAGTCTTAGATAACAACATGGTCATCCTAGCGACTTATACAAGTAGACTCCATGTATAGAGTACTAAGAAAGCCCCAATCCAAATCTTCTCATAGAATAGTCCTCAAATTCATTATTCAACAAGTAGGTGTTTTTACTCATTAAAGAATCAAGTAGGAATTCAACAAGAGCGAATTCAACCCGTCAAGTAGATACATCATTCTACAACATGCTCTCAATTGTGCATTTGCTTCACACAATCACATAAACCACATAAGAACTCGATTGAGTCTTATAATCACTCATATCAAACATGCCCTTCAATCCATCCCAAAGTCACGTAAGCTAATATATTAGTCTAACGCACTACAAATGTCATAGGGATTGAATGTGGAGTCGGTATTGTTCATAACTCCCTAATTTCAACTCCGGTGAGTTTTACTAAAATTCAACCAAATAGAGCATTGATACTATATGCATCACATTGCCCTTTCCTAAGTTCTCCTTTCATTTAGAACTCGATAACTAGGCCGTTCATGATCTTAAACTAACCTTAAACACAATCCCGAGTTTCAAACCCTAGAATCGGAGATTTTGTTAAACCTTGAATTGAAACATAATCTTTCACAAGAGTTGTTCCTAAGCTCATTATAAACAACATTCATGCTTTGCATAAAGTCAAAATCACAACTTCAATAAGAATTCATAAAATCCTACACATATATCAAAGGTTGAATTGGAGGATTTCTCTTCACAAAAAGTGTTCACAATCATTAATAGAACAACTATAATGAAGGGGTCATGTTATTTTATTGAACATGAAAATATCAGGGATTTCTCAACGTACCTTAGTCCTAAGATTAATGGAGGAAAGGATGATCAAAGCAAGGATTGTTGTAGAGAAGATCAAGGGCTTCGATTTGGCGGTCTCGGATCGCCGATCGGACCACCGGAACTCCGGGAAATGGTCTCTCAAGCTAGGGTTTCCTCCATGGACGAAAATGGAGCTTGAAGCTCTGAATCTCTGGTTGTTGTTGATCAACAATGGCTAAATTTGGCTGAAAATCGTTTATATACTTACCATTTAGACCCTAATCCAAGTGAAGGGGGTTATAAGCCTTTCTATTGGCTAAGGGAGGATGGCCTTTGATAAGGGTTGATCCAAGGGCTTAGAAGGGTTTGACTAAAGTCAAAAATGGTGTTCTAGGCTGAAATGGTCGGACTTTGGACAAGGGGCAAGGGGCAAGGGGCAAGGGGGTCTTCAACCAGAACAAGTCAAAAAATCAAAATCTGGAAAACAGACAGTCAATCTTGTAAAATCGACCATAAACAGCTCACACCTCCAAATGATGTGATTATTGATTTTTATGAAACTAGACTCTTTAAACTATAGTTTAGAATTTTAAATTACTCAATTTAGACTTATATTAATTAAAATATGGCTACTACAACTTCAAGTACATAAGCTGATTTCCTGAAAACATAATTCTGGCACAGCCATAAGTCAAGACCAAAATGAGGTACTTATACACCTTGGAAAAATACCATATTTTATAGGGAGTATCCTAACATATGTAGGTAAAACATACTAAATGTTTAGAAAATTCTCTTTAGTAGATTGGTACCAGAATTTTCCTCAAGTTCGCCCAAAACAGGACTGAATCGTGAAGTGATATGTTGGTCATCTTATTTCCAAATGCAACAAATCTATGAACATTGATTGTGTAAGCATGAGAAATACTAGTACACTTGGTCTAGAACTTAAATGAACTTCTCACAAGTTCAAAGCACAAACAATACAAGCAACGAAGGCAAACACAAGAAACCCTAAGACTCAAACGAAGCAACAAAGCTACTAAACTTTCAACCAAGCATACTATGATCAAGATGAACATTATAAGTCATATATGCAAGGTACTAAGACTCAATGAGACCTGGGCTAATGCTAACATGCTAAGACGAACACTCAACTCATTAAGAACAAAGCATGCAACACGAGAAAGTCAAATACACGAAGGTTCGGGGTCTTACAACTTAACTTAACTTAACTTAGCTTAACGTAACGTAACTTAACTTAACGTAAACGTAACGTAACTTAACTTAACTTAACATATCATAACTTAACTTAGCTTAACGTAACGTAACTTAACTTAGCTTAACGTAACTTAACTTAACTTAACTTAAACGTAACGTAACTTAACTTAACTTAACTTAGCTTAAATTAAATTAACTTAACGTAACATAACTTAACTTAGCTTAACGTTACGTAACTTAACTTAACTTAACGTAACGTAACTTAACTTAACTTAACTTAACGTAACTTAACTTAGCTTAACTTAACTTAACTTAACTTAACTTAACTTAACTTAACTTAACTTAACTTAACTTAACTTAACTTAGCTTAACATAACGTAACGTAACTTAACTTAGCTTAACGTAGCGTAAATTCACTTAGCTTAAACGAAATGTAACTTAACTTAACTTAACTTAACTTAACTTAGCTTAACGTAACGTAATGTAACTTAACTTAGCTTAACGTAACATAACTTAATTTAACTTAAACGTAACTTAACTTAACTTAACTTAACTTAGCTTAACGTAACGTAACTTAACTTAACTTAAACGTAATGTAATTTCACTTACCTTAACTTAACTTAACTTAGCTTAACTTCACTTAACTTAACTTAAACGTAACGTAAATTAACTTAACATAATGTAACGTAACGTAACTTAACTTAACGTAACTTACCTTAACTTAACTTAACTTAACGTAACATAACTTAACATAGCTTAACGTAACGTAACTTAACTTAACTTAACGTAATGTAACTTAACTTAACTTAGCTTAACTTAACTTAACTTAACTTAACTTAAACGTAATGTAACTTAACTTAACTTAACTTCACTTAGCTTAACTTAACTTAACTTAACGTCATAACTTAACTTAGCTTAACGTAACATAACTTAAGTTAACTTAACTTAACATAACTTATCTAAACTTAACTTAACTTAACTTAACTTAGCTTAACATAACGTAACTTAACTTAACTTAAACGTAATGTAATTTAACTTAACTTAACTTAACTTCACTTAACTAAGCTTAACGTAACGTAACTTAACTTAGCTTAACAGAACGTAACTTAACTTAACTTAACGCAACGTAACTTAACTTAACTTAACTAACTTAACTTAAGTTAACTTAACTTAATTTAACTTAACTTAACTTAAATTAACTTAGCTTAACTTAACTTAAACGTAACGTAACTCAACTTAACTTAACGTAACGTAACTTAACTTAACGTAAATAAACTTAACTTAACTTAACTTAACATAACTTAACTTAGCTTAACGTAACGTAATTTAACTTAACATAACGTAACGTAACTTAACATAACTTAACATAATGTAACTTAACATAACTTAACTTAACGTAAACGTAACGTAACTTAACTTAACTTAAACGTAACGTAACTTAACTTAACTTAGATTAACGTAACGTAACTTAACTTAAATTAAACGTAACATAACTTAACTTAACTTAACTTAACTTAATTTAGCTTAACTTAACTTAACTTAGTTTAACTTAACTTAACTTAACTTAACTTAACTTAAATGTAATATAACTTAACTTAACGTAACGTAACTTAACTTAACTTAACTTAGCTTAACGTAACGTAACTTAACTTTGCTTAACAGAACGTAACTTAACTTAACGTAATGTAACTTAACGTAACGTAACTTAACTTAACTTAACTTAACTTAGCTTAACTTAACTTAACTTAACTTAACTTTTTTTTTCTTTTTTTAAAGAGGATCAATAAGTGGTCTAACTTCCCCACTTACCCCTTAATACCTTTAACTTACTAGGAGTGGATAAACATCCTCTACTCTACTTAGTCGCAACCAGTCTAACCTCCTTAATTTTGGTAACGTCCTTACTCGCCATCGTCAAGTCCCTTTAACCAATGGTTAACTTAACTTAACTTAACTTAGCTTAACTTAACTTAACTTAACCTAACATAACTTAACTTATCTTAAACGCAACTTAACTTAACTTAACTTAACTTAACTAGACATAACATAACTTAATTTAGCTTAATGTAACGTAACTTAACTTAACTTTATGTAACGTAACTTAACTTAACATAACTTAACTTAACATAGCTTAACTTAACTTAACTTCACTTAACTTACCTTAACTTAACTTAACTTAACTTAACTTAACTTAACTTAACTTAAATGTAACGTAACTTAACTTAACTTAATGTAACGTAACTTAAATTAACTTAACTTAACTTAACTTAACTTAAACGTAACGTAACTTAACTTAACTTAACTTAGCTTAACGAAAAGTAACTTAACTTAGCTTAATGTAACGTAACTTAACTTAACTTAACTTAACTTAACTTAACGTAACTTAACTTAACTTAACTTAAATTAGCTTAACTTAACTTAACTTAACGTAACATAACTTCACTGAAATTAAAGGTAACGTAACTTAACTTATTTTAACTTAACTTAACTTAGCTTAACTTAACTTAACTTAACGAAACATAACTTAACTTAGCTTAACGTAACGTAACTTAGCTTTTCGTAACATAACATAACTTAACTTAACTTAACTTAACTTAACATAACTTAACTTAACTTAACTTAACGTAACGTAACTTAACTTAACTTAAACGTAACGTAACTTAACCTAACTGAACTTAAACGTAATGTAACTTAACTTAACTTAAGGTAACATAACATAACTTAGCTTAAGGTAACGTAACTTAACTTAACTTAACTTAATTTACCTTAACTTAACTTAACTTCACTTAGCTTAACATAACTTAGCTTAACGTAACGTAACTTAACTTAACAAAACGTAACTTAACTTAACTTAACATAACGTAACTTAACGTAACGTAACTTAACTTAACTTAACTTAACTTAACTTAACTTAACTTAGCTTAACTTAACTTAACGTAAGGTAACGTAACTTAACTTAACTTAACTTAGCTTAACTTAACTTAATTTAACGTAACATAACTTAACTTAGCTTAAAGGTAACGTAGCTTAACTTAACTTAACTTAACTTAACTTAGTTTAACTTAACTTAACTTAACCTAACATAACTTAACTTAGCTTAAAACGTAACTTAACTTAACTTAACTTAACTTAACTTAACTTAGCTTAACTTAACTTAACTTAATGTAACATAAATTAATTTAGCTTAACGTAACGTAACTTAACTTAACTTTATGTAACGTAACTTAACTTAACTTAACTTAACTTAACATAGCTTAACTTAACTTAACTTAACTTAAATTAACTTAACTTAACTTAAACGCAACGTAACTTAACTTAACTTAAACGTAACGTAACTTAACTTAACTTAGCTTAACGTAACGTAACTTAACTTAACTTAAACGTAACATAACTTAACTTAACTTAACTTAACTTAGCTTAACTTAACTTAACTTAACTTAACTTAACTTAACTTAACTTAGCTTAACTTAACTTAACTTAACTTAACTTAACTTAAACGTAACGTAACTTAACTTAACCTAATGAAACGTAACTTAACTTAACTTATCGTAACTTAACTTAACTCAACTTAAATTAACTTAACTTAACTTAAACGCAACGTAACTTAACTTAACTTAAACGTAACGTAACTTAACTTAACTTACCTTAACTTAGCTTAACGTAACGCAACGTGCTAACGTGTCGAACGATCCACTCTACACAAAGGCTGAGGTATTGCCTTTGGTAGCCTTTCATTCATCAATAAGTAAATGGCCACTACTTTCTCCGGCCTGGATTTTAAAAGTGAATGAAAGTCATAGATCTTTCTTAACCCTTTAATAAAGAGGACTGAAGGATCAAATTAAGCCTAAGATTTCATTTTTCTTTTCTTTCTTATATATAAGAAGATATATAAAATAGATAGAAAGATAGAAAAGATAT